>QUSF01000009.1:8573815-8778524 GCA_003676055.1 Chloebia gouldiae | reverse complement strand
TGTGGAGCTGCGTGCGCAGCTCCACATGGCCAACTTATCAGCAGCAGGGAAAAAGTGAACCACCCTTAGGAGAGATGGTTTTTTGGGCACTGGGCACCTGGGGGTGTCTTCCCTGGGCTGGGGGGCACAGCTGCAGGGGCTGGGGCCTCTGAAGCCACCGCCTGTCAGGTGTGTTTGCTGTGATAACATCTTGACAGCCGGTCAGGAGGTATTGTTCCCCTTCATAAATTTAAGCTAGTGCAGTTAATCATGAGGGCTGGAAAACATTAACCTGACAAAGGCCAGGGAGTTTCAAATAGTTTGAAAATCAGTGAGCAGATTCTTTCAAGGAGAACTGAAGCGCAGTTAGTTTTAGTTTTGCAGACTTGCTGGTTCTTTGTTGGTCTTTCTTCAAAGCAATCTGCCATCGTTGTGATGAGTTTCTCTGTAAGCATCTGCTGTGCGAGCCACAGGAGTGTGATGGTGGGCGAGTTAACAGAGAACCTGGAGCAAAACTCATGCCACCAAAGGAGATGGAAGAATTCTTAACTTCCTGCAAGTGCCATGTAGATTTGTTGGGGTATTTTTTAGAGCTTGACTGTTGAAAGTAAAATTACAAACACCTGGCCACTTCTCTCAAGGTCAGCATCAATCCTGCATACGAAATTCATAGAATCAGTTACAGATAGTTTGCTCACTGACCCAAAATCACTTGCATTAATTTTTGCATTTCTTGGAATTTAAATTAAATATTTACTACATACTGATCTAATTTCTACTTAGTGCAATTAAAGTAAACAGTGTTTTCGTAACTGTTAACCCCTCTCTTCAGTTATATCACAGCACCACAAAGCATTTTTAGTTGCTGCTGAGCCTCCATTCAGGGTTTGGATGTTAGAGGGTTTTTCAGTCTGCCTTTTTGTGTTTTGCAAAAATCAGTTTTTACTGCTGTAGGCTAATATTCAGGAGGCTATTATAAAACAGGTTTTAACTGTTTTAAGCATGTGTATTTTCATCACAGTACACTTAGAAACTCTCTCTTCAATTTTTTATGGAAGAGATTATGATGTGCTTCAATGTAATATGTTACTTTTGACAGGAAGTAGACAAATCTTTGTAGATTAAACTGGGGATTCTTGGGGGAAAAGCCATATCAAAACTTGCTGGATCAATGCCCAGTGGATGCAGTATACAATGATACTTATTTTCTACGAATTTTGGCATTTCTTCACCAGCTTGACTTTTTGGTTGAGCTTAATTTTTCAGTCAGCATCAGATGCTGGAAACAGAGCAAAGTTTGTAGGAAATGCAAAATTTTTACAAAATACTGTTTTTAGAAATTGACTTTCTTACTGCAAAAGCTCTAGAAGATTTGCAGTCAGTATTTCAGGGGAAATGTGTAAGCCAGAGCCTTCAAAATAATTTTGATAAAATCTTGAGTGAGCTTACTGTAACACTGCCTGATATACAACCATGGAGCTGTACTGTCAGCTTCTAACTGAGGTCTGATGTCCTTTGTGTGCTGATGAAAATCTGCCAAAATGCCCCTAAAACTGCATATGTACTGGGATTTTCCCAATGCATCCACTGAGTGCCTGGACACATTTAGCCTAAAAGAACACAAGCCCCTTATCTTTCACATGGGTCATAGGTCCTAATTGTCTGAGTGGCTGCAAAAATACCAGCATTCTAAGTTAAAGAAATAACTTAAAATAGGCATTTTTTGTGGTTATTTTGCAAAGCAGACGCAAAAATCCAGATCATAAATTTGCATTTGTGAAAGACAAAATAAGTGCTAACTCATGTCAGTGTCTCAAGGACTGAAAAGAGGGAGAAAAGTACATAAATCTGTGCCAAGGCTGTACATTAAATGAAAGATAGAATGTCATGATGCCTGCCTGAGAGCAGCACCTGGCAAGAATTAGGAAGATGATGTTTCATAAAACAGGGATTTTGGAGGGAATGACCTGTTTTAAAATGGATTCTCTGAAAGGAGCTATGGAGAGTCTAGCAAAACCACACTGTTAGCCTAAAGAAGCTTAAGCTGTTCACCTAATCACAGAGAAGCTACTTGATAGTAGCTAAGGAGGTGTAAGAGCTTTCATCTAGTTGACAAACATATAGTGAGCTTCGTAGATATTTGGAGGTAAAATTCATGTTAACTTGTCAGAACTGGGGCCCAAATCATCAGTGGTCTGAAGAAGCAGCCTGGCTGTGAGAGGTGCTGTGTGCGGAGCCCTTGCTGTAATGGAGAGGTGGTTGCTTGTGCTGTAAACTCTATGGTGGGAAGAAAGTAGTAGGTACTAAAGTAGCCTTTAATACAGGGAAGACAGATCTTAAGGAGGTGGCTGCAAGCTGAACCCAGAGAAGAATGCACATGTGAGGTGTTCTTTGTAAGAGATTTTTGAAGATGTGCTTTTGGACCCAGCTGATACGTCTTTGGTTCTTGTAGTATTAAGACTCTCGCGGTAATGAGGATTGCCAGGCTCTTCAGTGGGGAAACTGGGAGTGAAATCTAATGGCCCACAGTAAACAGGAGAGCTGGCTAGTTAAAACACTATCATGCTGAGGCTTAAAAAGCCCCGCACCCAGCTAAAAGCATCTGCTGGTGGTGTGCAGGTATGTTGTGCACAGAGGCTCCGATAGTCCCAGGACTTTTGTGTGCATGCCAAAGAGTAGTCCCCGCCGAGTCCAAGGTTTTTGTGTGTTGTTCAGTCAGCTGGCAAGCTCTGTGCTTAAGGGAGAGTTATTTGTATTGTTGGCAAGTGGTAAAGCAAATAAAACCACTTAAGTGGTGACTTAGGTTGGAGGGCCAAAGCAGTTTCTTCTGTATTGAAGAAATGGACATTGCTGTCAGAAGCTAATGAAGTCTTTTGTGTGGCTGCCACAACAAGTCAGGATTCATCCTTTTTTATCCAAGATTAGTTATTTAAGAAGGTATTTTATATTTAGCAATATCAGGCCCTGTTCTAGATACATGTCAAAATGTTGACTACAACTGAGAGTTCTACTGAACTGTACAGGGAGAACTAAGGCAAAGGGGAATGAGACCTTGATGCTGTAAACCTTCAGTGGTTTAGTTTGTTCCACGAGCATAGGCCCAGGGCTTTACTGCTCTGGTAATTAATATGCATGAATTCTCAAAGACTTTGGCCTAAGTTTTTTGCTAAGGTACTGCAAAGAGCCTGTGGCAATATGGGGGATAGAGTTCCCCGTAGTTTCTGCCCAAAGGTAGATTTGGTTTGATGATTGCACCAAAGTTTTGCTTTTTTTTTTTAACCAGAGCTGTTTCAGGAATGTACTTAGGGCTTCTGTCATAGAATTTAAGATAATTCCTATTCTGGTCCTATGGACAGACTATGAGGTGTTTGTGGGAATGTTACTTCTCTGTTGGCTGTTAAAGGAGCTGAAGGCTCCTTCCACCTGTTTTTAAATTAGCTCTTTGTGGCACTGAAGGCATCTATTGAAAGGTTGTGTTATTGATTCAAGCACATGTGCCCTCATGTGTGTGAAGTGTCATGTGGACCACTGATGCTGTGTAAATACTAATGAGTTAAAGTTGCTTTGTGAAATCCCGGCACAGGCTAATTGGAATTGTTTTGTGTGTGTCTTAGTTGGGCAGTGCAGAAGGGCAACCAGTTTTAACACCAAGAACACTAAGCTTAAGCAACAATAATGCATTTAAAGGCAAGTGTTAATGTCACGCTTTCAGCAAACAGAACAAACAAGTTGCAACTGTTAAGCCTGAGGAAAGGATCTAAATTCAAAGTCCAAATCAAACCTCGCCAGCTGCAGAGAGAAGACAAAGATTTATTATTGTGGAGTCTAAACTGGAGATTTGTCACTGTGGTAGACTGATCGCTTAGGCGATTAAGTGCACTTAAATATACCAATTAGAAGGATGAAAGCTATAGGGCAAAAATGAAACGCAGTCATCCTTAAGATTCCTATTCTGTGTAGTGTGCCTACTGCAACCACGAGAACTAATTTCCAGCTTACTTTTTACAAATAAACTTGGCTTATTAAATGTCCGGAATGTTAGATTGAAATGCAGGGTCTTGTGTGTGGTGGCAAGACACTCAGAGATCAAATTTAAAGCACAAGAAATGTTGTTATCATCATCGTCATCTTATTTTGTAAGGTGGCCATTTATTTCTCAAGAAAATATGCCTGTAACCTGAGAGTGTCATAGATGTTGAAATTGAACTTGACATAACTAAATGTTTTTATGACATGTCCTGTATGTTTATGCTGACGCCTGAAAATTGTTTACGGTGTGGCTTGGTCTGAAGCAAGGTTATATGATCCACTAATGCACTTAATCTTCCATGTGAAATTTCTTTTGCTATTTTTAATACTGAAGTTAACTTGATAGCAGTGTACCCATCTGGTATGTTTTACACAAATCTCAGCTTAGCGTCCCGGGCTAGTCATTTCCTCAGTTTTCAGAGAGAAGGTTAAACCAGAGCCTGTCAGAGAAGGCTTGCAGCTGGCCCTCCACCCCCTGTGCAGGGGACAAGGGGACACAGAGTCCCGGGGTGAGGCTCAAGATACTTCTTGAGCAGAAGCCAGCTTTGTGCAGCAGCGGGATGCTGCAGCTGAGCTGATGAGCCCTCCCTGTAAAGAGAAGGACCTGAGGAGGCCTTGTGCAGGGCTGCACCAATGCGCAATTACTGATCTTAGAAGCCAACATTGTCTTCTCTGTAGTGCTTGACTTGATGGATTTATCTGCGTGCTCAGAGTAGGCTCCTGTATTGTGCTGTGCTGTTATAAAAGTGCCTTCTGGTCCCTGTGTCTGACTGTCCTGCACTTTGGGTCACAGGACAAAGGAGGATTGATTCAAGCACAAGTGAATCGCTTTAGCAGTTCATATTGTACTACATATTCCCAGAAATTCTTGTTAAGAGTTTACTGCTTAAAAGTGCTGATGACAGCTGTGTTAGCAGTCACCCCAAAAGCCACATAGTCTTGTGGGGAGCACAAGTCCCAGGAGCTCTGATTTGCTCCAGGGTTTTCTCAGGTGTCTGAGCCACAGGATTTCCTCAGACCTGGCCAGGACGGTTTGGCCTGTGTTAGAGCTGAGAGTGTTTTGTACAGGACCCAGGCCTCTCTGGGTCCTGACTCCAACACACAGTCATATTTTACGTTATCTTCCCATAACTGCTCCACCAAAAGATTTTTTTTTTTCCAGAACTTGACAATTCTCATGGTTAGAAACTTTGCTCTTGCCCTGATTTAGATGTATGTGTGGCTGGCTTGCACATGTTTGTGCTCGTGACAGCTCTCTCCTTTACCTGCAGAAGCAGCAGTGTGAGGACTGGTTCCCAGTGCACTCATGTGGGGTTTTTCCTGCCTGTCCATCCCTTGTAAGATTGAGTCAATTGGGTTGTCCTTGTTTGTTCTTCTAAAACTGCTGTATGTCCTTGATTCTGCTGGTAGTAGTTTATTCTTTCAGTTTTCTGGCCATTTAATAACTGGGTTTGTACAATCTCCATCATATGCCAAGGTAAGGCTTCACTAACTGCCTTATATAGTGTAATTAATCCTTCTCACCTTCTAGTGAAAATTATTCTTAGAAAATTTTCCAGCAAGTTTTCCTTGTTGGTTCTTTGCCTTTTGCCCCATTAAGTTTGATATGGTGTCCCTGGCAGCTCCCTGCCTTCTGCACCTCCTGATTTTGGTAATGAAAATACTCTGTAAGGATCAGCTGGCAGCTCCATGTGCTCTCCACACCATCCAGACTGTCTACAGGTTTCTCTATCTCCTGTTTTTACTAGCTTTCTACAGCACTGTCAGCACTTTACTTAAATCCAGACAGTTTATAGCTACACATTTTTCTTGGTAAGAGAACTGAATATTTTCAGTAAAGGGGCACATCTGATTGGTCTGGCATGATATATTTATTTTGTGTTTCATCCTATTTTTTTGTGTACCTCCATTCCTTAATTTATTGTTACCCTAAAAATTCTCAGTAGTTTGAGTGTGCATTTTAAAAACAGAAATATGAAGTATTCTGGCATAATTTGAGAGATTTGAACCATTTATTAAAAGTTTCTTCTGCCACAGTGTCTCTTTTCTTGCCCTTCAATTATTTTTTTCCTCCACATTCAGCAGTTTGTTCCCATTCAAAAATGAAATAAGTATTCGCTTTGGAAACTACCATATCCTACTTTTTACCTTGCCGTGTCCTTATTTCTAGTCTTGGTTTGTTGGATTTGGTTTGTCATCTATTTTAGCTGTTTTCATACAGATCTTATGACTTAGTCTGACTTTTTCAGATATAGTTTAATTTCTCTGCCTTTTGTCCTCACCAAAGCAGAGGGAAATCTTTGAATGTCCCAGGTCTTGCAGGTGTTACATGTACAGGGCTGATATTGCTTTATTTGAAGGCCTTAGCTGATAGACTGGTATCATAAGATCATAAGGTGAAATTGAAATTAACTTTCCATTATTATTTTGAGAAAGACTGTGTTGCAGTTCTGGTCTCCTTGAAGCAGTCCGTAAAGCTCCTACTGAGTTAAGGAAATTATAAAATTGCCCCAGGAATTTTTTTGCATTAGTCTCAATAGAAGAGGGTATATAGCATGAATGATTCTCATACACCTCCCAGCAATTTGAAATAAGGTTGCACATTTGCTGCCTTCCTGGATTAGAAACACAACAGGTATCAAGACACTGAGAACTGATGACAGTGCAGGTTAAGGCATTTAGCATGAAAAGAAGTTGACCTGTCTAAACCTAATCTGCAAAGTTTCTTAGGTGCTTTTATTAAAAAGTTTAGAACTTTTTAATCAGTTCTCTTGCCACACATTTTTATAACTCTTGAAGTTGTAATATAAATTTTCAGTTTTACAAGGTATTGTAGGCTGACAGTGTGATGAATTTTGCATGACATAAGCCAAACCCAGTAATTAAAAAACCACTCACTGAAAACTTTCAGTGCTTCAAGTACTATTCTACTCTTCTGTAAGTCAGGTAGATCTGAAAATCCCAATTTTTCTTCAGGCCCCATTCAAACTGTCAGTGACTGATTATGGAATAATACTATTATTGGGTGTTTGTTTTTATTTTGTTTCTTAGCAATATATACAGTAGTAGATAAAATATGTTATATGATATATACAAAATATATTTTTATATATTACATTATATATTTATGTTAGTAATATATATGTAATAAAATATAGTGCTATCCTCCTTGTGTTTGAGGCTACACCTTTATCATTTGGGGTGCAGAGTCAGTGATGGGTGGGACTAATTGGCATTGTTTGCTACTTTCCTTAGGTGAGCAAGTGATACAGGCTTGAAATAAATATCCTGCAATATCTTCCTTACAAATCTGTTCTTCCCTAGGTGCAGTGGAGTTCCTGTTGCCGGATGGCAGCAGTGTGTGGGTCTGGGTGCTGCCATGCTCCTGGCTGTGCTGTGGGGCTGTGGTGGCCCCTCTTGTCTCTTGGTGTGAGTGAGAGTAGCCCCTCCTCAGTTATTGTAAGGGGGCTCCATGGCTGTGAATGCCAACCCAGCTTGGTTCACTGGGAGGACAGCTCCCACCCTGGGCATCACCCAAGATCTCAGCTCTTCCACTCTGGGTTATGACCCCTTGCATCTTGGCCGTGGACCCCTAGAGCTGGAATTTGTGATTTAGTCCAGGCTGAACACTGGAGACTTTCTTAGTCTAAAATAAACAACCAACAATCCAAAAACCAGCCACAGAGAGCCTACAGACAGCTGCTCTGTCCACAAGCTCCCTGGTATACACAGCCCTCTGTACATTACCATCATCCTCTTTCCAGTGTACACGTGATCCTTCTGCACGGGGAAAAAAAAATCAATAATAAACAGTAAATAAATAACGAGAAGCTCGCCAACCAAAATCTCTCTGGTGTTTGCCTTCATGTTTGTTTTTGTTTTCTAATCTAATGTGACAGAGAAGCATTTAAGGGAAAAGGATGCTGGGAATGATGAAACTTTTCTCACAAATGCCTTTGTTTTAGGAGTGAGGGAGCTGTGGTGGTACCCATGGTGTTTGACATTCCCTTGCAAAGCCTTGTGCTGCAGGCTACAGCCATGGGCTCCTGGGCTTAGTCCCCAAGAAACTCTCTCCTTGTGTAAGCATCAAAAACCCATGGCATTGATGCAGTAGCTAGGGACATGTCTGGTTCAGGGTGAGCTCTACAGTTCTCAGGATGTGTTTTTATTTATATACAGAAGGCAGGATTTATCTGCCTTTGGTCTTTAAGGTGAAGATAAAGTCTCATTAAAAGTATCTTTTCTGTTCCAGTTTGCAAGATTAGTTTGTTTGGGATATGTATTTTAAACACATGGACTGGAATTATATCTGCAAGGCAATGTTTTCAGAAGCACCTGTGGTATTTAATTACCTATGCTTTAGTCAGCCATCAGTTTACTCTTTAACATGTACTTATTCATGTACTCTTTATACTAAGCATAGTAATAAACCAAACAATGCTTTGCTAACTGAAAGCATTTAATATCTGATACACAATGTATTAGGTGCATCTGTAATGGCACAGTATTCTTTTACTCATATTCTAGTGTAATTCTGCACATCCCAGCCATTGCCTTTGCAGGAAGTTACACTGTCAACTTGGAATAAAAGTTAGTATTAATGAGAGATGTGAAAATACTGTAAAATAAAAATAAACCTAAGATATGTGCCAGTTCAAACAAATCTGGTTATGGTGTTTGTTTTCTGTGAATGCTGTAGTTCAGCAAGAACAACATTGGCTGACTCGGATCCTCAATGTTCTTAAAATACAGGTCCCTCTGGTCTGATGATTGCTAGCACTGCATGGCAGTAGAGAGGAAATGTCTGAGGTTTGAATACTGTTCTTAATTTATAGTGAACAAAATACATGGCATATTTACTTACAGAGACAGTTAAAACTACTGTTTGGCATATTGCAGTTTTAAGTTTAGTAGAAAGGATTCATTGAATTTGAAATTGTAGTTTTGATGTTGACTGAAGTGACTACCACAAAATAAGCTAAACAGCGAGTTAAAACCAGTTGTGGTTGTAGGTGCTGCATTTATGTGCCAATGCTCTTGCAGACTGCAGGCTTTAAGGCACTGAGGACAGTTTATGTGGAGGTGCTGAGGAGGTGACTAATACCAGCCTGCCTACCTTTATTCCACCCACTCCCTCAACTGTTAAGGCCACAGTGTTTCTACAGACATAAAGTAGTTTCTAAGGCTCTGGAAAATTTGTGCTAATTGTTGTGGTGTAATGTGTGTCTGACTCTGGTTGACTTATTCTGTACAAACAGCAAAATTATCTTTATTTCTTGAAGGTTTGTCTCCTCCCCAGCTGTTATTAGATTTCATGTCTAATCTGTCAGACCATTTGTGTGTACATGCAGACATGGTTTTGTTGTTGGTTTTGTATATGAAGAAACAAATTAAAGGTGTATATTGATTTTTGTGCATCCCTTGCCCCCCAGTACAGCTGATCTATTCAGGAGTCTGTAACCATGGATACTAATACAAGATTTAAAAAATGTCCCTTTTGTTTCAATATAAATCTTATAAAAAAAGAATATGTATATTGCTTATTTTAGCATTCGGTGTAGTTTATCACAGATTTTTCAGGAAAGAACTCACTGCTTTCCTTTGATGCTTTATCTGCCTTGCTAAAAACAATTGTATATTGGGTTGTTCTTTTATAAATCAAATCAATCGAGTTCTAGTTCTGCTCATACAGTTTATTCTCGAGCTGCTTTGTATTCTTTCTCTGTACTGCCATTGATATTTTGTATGTACACAACAGCATTATTAAAAAATGTAGGTGTTTGAAGCTGATCAGACAGCTCAGAGACTCTTCAACATCAAGAGCCTCTGGAATAGTGCATATCTACTTCATTGGGATTTTGTCCAGGAGCTTATTTGGGAAATTTCAGCTAGGTTGGTGCTTAAGTGGTCTTTGCATGGCTGTGTGTTAAATGCTAGCTCCCACCTTTATGTCATCCATCCAGACAGACTAAAGATAAATTTTAAGTGATAAAAGATGAAAAACAGCATTTCAGATATGATTTGGATAGGTTGCCAAGTGCTGAACAGGTCTCAAGAGTTTGTAATTCCAGCTCTCCACCTGTTCTGCACTTACTGGATTGATCTTGTGTGTGTGTGGCTTGTAAATGAACTACAAGGTACATAGACTTCTAATGAAGCTTACTAGGTACAAACAATTTAAGTACTTAAATTTTTTTTCTGTAAAGTGTTCTAGTGACAGTAGTCTCATGTGTGACATGCTTTTATGACAAATATTCATAAATGGAACAAAACATTTTCTGGTGACTGTCAAGGAAGCACCTTAACTTCAGAGAGATTTGAAAGACAAAATACAAGGAAATTTGTATGATTACCAGCAACTCACATTGAATTTCAAGGGCATAGACATAGGTGTTCTGTTCAGTCTTTTCCTATGTCTCTTTTCAAGTCTTGTCACCTCTTGCACTTAACATGGTATAAATATTTGGGAGTGCAGTGACTTTTCAAGAATAGCTGATTTGGTGGACGAGCCCTTTGCCCTTCCTTAGCTTACTACATCTTCTAATGCTGAACAACAATGACTAGGTCAGAAGAATTAAAAGGAGTTTGAATGTGAAGTAGTTTGATGTGGAAATACTTTTAATAGCTATATTTGCCCAATTCTATTGTAACAACTGCAGCTGAGAACAAGTAAGTTAACATGAAATATGAGCAGGGCTTCCTGTGCATTTTTTAAATTAAAAATAATTCTTCTTACTAAAGGAACAGGCAAATGCCTGATTTATTGATGAATTTCTCAAGTATTTTTCTGTATGTATTAGGTTTGCATAGCCAGGTTTTAGTAGCTGGAAGGCTGCAGGGGTGACTTCTTTGAGAAACTGCCAGAACATTTCCGTATGTCTGGCAGCCAATGCCAGCCAGCTCCAGGGTGGACCCACCACTGGCCAGGGCCAAGACAGTCAGAAATGGAGGTAACACTTCTGTGGTAACAGATGTAAGAAGAGAAAAAAAAGGTTACTGCACAGAAGTAATTGTGGCCGGAGAACAGTGGGGGTGAGCGTATGAGGAACAGCTCTGTAGACACCAAGGTCAGTGGAGAAGGATGCGAGGAGCTGCCCCAGGTGCTGGAGCTGAGATTTCTCTGCAGACCATGATGCAGACCATGGTGAAGCAGTTGTGCCCCTACAGCCCTTGGAGATCCATGGGGATACTAAGATCCACCTGCAGCCCATGGAGGAAACCCACACTGGAGCAGGGGCAGGACTCCTCCCTCTGAGTGGTGGCAGAAACAATAGGTGATGAACTGACCATAACCCCAATTCCCTGTCTGCCTGTGCCACTCTGGGGACGAGGTAGAACTGGGAAGGAGCAAGGGGGGAAGATGTTTTTAAAGTTTATTTTACTTCTTGGTATCCTGCTCTGATTTTGGTAGTAATAAATTCTGTTAATATTCCCAAGATGAGTCTTTTTTGTCTGTTACGGTATTTGGTGAGTGGTTTCTCCCAGTCCACAACTCATGAATCCTTTGTTTTATTTTCCTGTCCTATGGAGGGGAGTGATACGGCAGCTTTGGTGGGTGTGTGGCATCCAGCCAAGGTCAAACCACCCCACTGTAAACTAAGGGTTTTTATGTGTTCTTGATATTTCTGAGCAATGTAGAGAGTTTTGTATGTGCAACCAGGTTGTGCTCCAGAAACTACACATAACATAGAAACCTCTGTGGTGAAATCACTCAGCATTTCTAGTGTTGCTTTAGGGGAGGTGTAGACAGATTTCTGGTTTTTACAGGGGTTGTTTGTTTTTTTTTTTTCTTGAGAATGGGTAATACCAGATGCAGATTCATCAAATAATGGAAAATAACTTTCAGTGAGCAGGCGACAGTTGTGATTTGCCCCTCCTTCATTTCTAGTTTACTTTCTCATGTGAGTTTGCTAGTTCACTTGCCTTTTTACACACTTATGGATAGTTTTACTGTAATTCCGATTTTGAGTTTTCTTAGTTATTGATTTCAGCAGCATCTTACCATACTGACTGCTGCAAGTAAATGATGTGTTTAGTGAATTCCTGTCTTCTTGTACAATTTTCAGTTTGTCCCTTATCTTGCTGAATGGCTGCTTTTTTGCAATTTTGCTACTTTATTTTACAGACACTTGCAGTATCCTTTTTAATTTTATCATTTGTATTAACATGGATACATCTCCCTCCACAGTTATGGTTTTGGATAGGTGATAGTACTCATAAAGTATGAGTGAACTCCGATACATAAAATAGATTACATATTTCATATTCTTTACCTAATACCACATTTTGGTTGGTTAGTGAACCTAAAAAGGTTTATTTTTCTGACTCTGTCTGCAGCTGTTCATGGAGGGAGAGAATTCTGTTGAGCTGTGTACAGTAGTGCTTAGATTTTGTGCTCAGTCTGTTGCTCTATATGGGGAGAGAAGAAAATGCAGTCGTTGTGTTTTAAATTTAGTAACTTCTGGTAATTTTGATGATTACTAAGATGCCTTTTTTGATTATAAATAAACCACATTGTTTAAAATATTTTTGACTAGACTGAATTATGTCCCAAAATTGGAACAGGCTGAGAAGAGTTTGGGAAAGAAATTACCATCAAGTTTTTGCATTCTTAACCGTAAATGGAAACAGAAGGGCATTGACTGACCAGAAGCTTTATTTCTATAGCTCCTCTGGCTAATGTAAAACATTATATACTAAAAATCCTGTCAGATTTAGTTTGTCATGCTTTTGAGGTTCTCTTGGAGGTCTGTAGGTAGTGGAAGGTGGCAAGCCCTGCCATCTGAAGCTTGTTTGGCAGCCTGGGGAGCAGAAAAAGCTGGATATGAGTAGGTATGGGTGTCTTCTGAGACAAGCAAAAGAGGTAATCCAACATCACTTTCATTGGGACATCAAGGCCAAGCTGGCAGACACTTGAGGATAACAATGGGTTGTTGCAAAGACAATTTGAGGAGTTCAGGAGCTGGACTTTGATGACCCTTGGGCATCCCATCCAACCGAAGATATTCTATGACTCTATGATTTCAAGTCATTGAAAGCAAAGTCTGAGGAATTCAATGTCTTTCTTGCTCAAACTCCTAGGCAAAGACTGCAAAGCTTGCTGAGTAGCTAGGTGGTTATTTTAACTAAGAAGAAGAGATTTCCAGGCAAAAAACCTAAATTTGGTAATTGCTTTTGTATCTGTCAGAATGTGTTTACTTCCATGGACTCAACTATCTGAACAGTTTACGTAAATGCTTCAGAATCTTGCTTCTTTTCATGTAGTTTTGTCAAGATTTTTGAAATTAGGAGATGGCACAGGTAAGTGAGCTGAAGTTAGTGATGCAGCTGAACAGGAGCAAACCACTGGTTTGATGTTCTAGGATGTATCTCTGCTTTCCAAGAGCCTGGTTTCTTTCCTCTGTGTACCATGTGTCTTCTGTCATTGTGTGCATGTTACATGAGTTTTAACATCCGTGAGATGGAAATGAAACTCCTTCTAGTGTCTGACCAATAAACATGATGGATTTGGGTGTCACGTCTGATGTCTCATTCTGGGGCTAGAGCACTTGTTCTGTGAGGAAAGGCTGAAAAGGCTGGGGCTGTTTAACCTGGAGAAGTCTCCAAGGGGACCTCATGAAGTGGGCTGTTAAGAAAGATAGGCACAGACTTTTTACCAGGGCCTGTAGTGACAGGAGAAGGGGCAGTGGTTTTAACTTGAAAGATGGTGAGTTTAACCATGTGTGATACATCCCCCTATGAAGTTATCAATTCCATCTGCTGTATGAAAACCATTGATGTTTTGGGTCACAACATTTCTGTCTCAGCACAGATGTGATACTTCGTGCACAGCCAGGGCCAGAGATTTGCTGGCACAGCAAGCCAGCAGTTGTTTTCTGATAGGGAGTCCCCATGACTTAAAATATCTCCATGTGCATTTAGGTGGAAATCAGCCATGCTTATGAAACAAGTTTGATTTCTGCTCTATGAACCGTATGAACAGTAAGACAAATAGGAGATCCCATACAGGTTAGGTCTTTCATCAAATCAGACAAAAATGGCAAGAGGCCTGCTGGGATTTGGGGTTTTGGGTAAACCCAAGGTTCTAGGATGGGATGAGGTCCAACTTGTAGGGGGTGTTGGATTTATGTTATTTTTCAAGGTAAAACATTTGTGACTAGAAATGTTCTGTTTAGCCATTTCCCTTGGATAGATTGCTCCATGTCAGTACAAGTAGGTCAGTGGCACATCCATACTCCTTCTCTGGGACACATCTGCATTAAATATGCAGGGCTACAGGAAACTAATTTTTTAACTTTGGGCCTGAAACCATGGACTCCAGCAGGAATATGAGATGAGATTTTGTTCATCAGTGATTACAAATAGGTTTTCTGAATGAATCTACTTGCAAAAATAACTGTGGAGGTACAATTGGTTTTCTTCTTTAACGTCTCTTTAATACTGCCGTGGAATGTAGGTATCTTTGGGAGCTCTGTGGCTATGGAGATGAATGTCCTTCTCTCAGCAGGTACTCAAAAAGTCTGTGTCTGTGGATGTGTAAGGTCTACCCAATGGCTTGGATCGTCTTTATTGCAGATACTGTAATGTGTGCTGTAATTTTTAATCCTGTTCTTTCCACTCGGCAAACTGCAGTGTTAGCAGGACAACAAAAGCTGTAGCTTTTGAACATCAGACTGTCCTGGTTCTGGCCAGGAACAGGATTATTTTTTTGCAGTAGTTGGGATGGTCTGTGGCCAGGCCCGAATTTTATTCAGCACCACCTCATGAGACTGCCAGGGACAGGAGAGAGGTGTCTGTATTGCTCTTTAGGAGAGAACGGGTTACTTTCTGTCCAGAAAAGGTAAGGAGGTGTAAATTGTTTCTGAGTCTTATACCTTTTGTTACTAATATTGTTGCTGTTCCTGTTGTTGATTAATCTCATTCCTGTTTCCAGGAATCTCAAACCATCATCTTTGCCTTTAGTTCTTCCAATTGAAGGTGTGGGGAGTGAGAGGCAGCTTGGTTTTAGCTGGACTACTAAATTGGAGAATACAATTTCTAAGCCATGATGTAGGCATGCTCCATGATTCCACCCATGTTGCCTCTGTTAAGCAAATTCTAGGAAACAGTGTGCTACATGCCTTTAACTTCTTAATGGAGTTGAGAGAAGATGCATAATAGAGGTCAGACCATTTTATATTTTGACTGCCACTTAGTTTTTAAATTCCATTGGGCATTATCTTGTTACCATTTTTGTCTGAATGGTCTGACCTGCTCACAGTGATGTCAACAGCAACATGAATTAAAAATATGTGTTCATGTTTTGTCATGAATTCTTGGTTTCTGCCTAAGTTGTGTGTATTTTGGAATAATTTTTAGGAAAAATAGCAACATTTCACATACAGCCTATTCCTACTTGGTTTAGTAGAAAAAAAATCAAAAAATAAAAAGTCATGACAGTAAGCAAAGTCAAAGTAATAATTCAACTAAAGGAAAGAAGAAATGCAACAAACTGTATTTGTAGTAAGTTGCAACGTATTTTTTCCCCAGCTGTGTAAGGTACATTTAGTCAATGCAGTATCTCATTTTCTACAAAATCCTTAAGTGCACTGAAGATTTTAATCTGCTTTTATATTATATGCCAGGAGCACTTTTGTACCAAATTGTAATGCAGTAGTAAGGGAACCAAGGAATATTTCCCGTTGATGACTCAAATTGCCTGCCCAGATTCTTGATCTAGGTCCATGGACTTTGCATTTATAAAAACTTAATTTGCAAAACATTACAGTTTGAACCAGATACTTCAGAGCTAACATATATTCTCCCTTCCCACTGACACAAAATACATCTTTATTTATCAGTGCTATGTGGAAAAAGAAGGAGAACAAACTAGTTTGGTAGAAGCACCAATCATTTAACCTCATTTTCTGTGCATGTTTGATATGCTTTTAAGAACAGGAAATGATGGTATAGGAGACCTTATCACTCATCTGAGATAAAAAAACCCTTTGTGATAACAGGCCAGTTGCCATGAATGAGAATTTGTTTCAGGAAGGCAATTTAGTTTTAGACCTATATTACCTCCTAAGAAATACTAAACTTTACTTATTTGAAGTCCTAGGTCTGTCATGCTCCTAACAGAGACAACATCATTTAAGCATTCATTTCAGTAGTTGATCAACTATGTCACACTGAAATAAGGTGTACCTTCCAGACAGATCTCCAACTCTTTGGAATGCTAATGCAAAGAATCAGTCTTACTATCTGAGTTCTTACTACAGCAGTTTTTTAGTATTGTTGAGATTCAAAATGAAGACCTGTGGACACTTGCTAATAGAAACCCATTGGTTTTTATTCTGTTGGTGTTGTGAATAATATTTCCTGTGAAGGGGTTGAAATATTATGGAAATGTTGACTAAGAACATTTATTTTAAAATATATTGTGCTGCATTCTTAGCCGTGGATTTAAAAATAAATTGTCTACCGAGGAAAAAATGTTGGACACATTCCAATTTCACAACAAAAAGCAGGGGTGGGGTTAGATACTTTGTACTTGTGCTGAAAAGGAAAAGTGCAGAGATACTGGGTACTGGCATTTCATGGAAACCAAAGAAGTCCAGCTGCACATCTTGCATAAGGGAAAAGCTTAAAAGACTTTCTTACTATTTCTGAAAGTCAATGCAACTCTCAATATAATCAGAAAAGGAGAGTCAGCAGATGGAGTGGCAAGAACTCCATCACCAGATCAATTCTCATTTTAATTTAATGGGATTTTTTGATGTTGCTCACTTAAGTCTTAGTTATTTTGTGTAATAAGGTTTTGATACAGAGATTTGAGTTTGTCTCAGGGTAAAAGGCCATAATTTGGTATGTTCTGTGTCAAATGTAACACGGGAAGAAACTCTTGTGAGTGTTGCAGATGCTTTAGTACTTAAATCTTCTAACCTTTGGACATCATCCTTCAGCCTCTGGTTTTAAGCCCTGACTTTCATGGTTTAGGTGATTTAAACAGGCATGAACACAAGACCTGTCTCTTCTCTGCAGCATTCTCTTGAATATCAGCAATAAAAGACTTTGGTAACAAATTATGTGCATGTGGGTCAGTGTTGGACTGTTTAATGTCTCCAAACTGAGGATATTCCCAATTTCCTTCTATATCATCATGTATCAAAAATCCTCTTTTCAGAAGCAATGTGACTTTCAAGAAAAGCCAATGGTATTTAAATAAAGAAGTTCCTAAATAACTTTTGAAAAATGTACTCAGGGTTCTAAGCATTTCAGTGACACAGCTAAACCAATATTCAAATAAATACATGCAGGTAAGACATGAAATGGTTTTTGAAATAGTCACAGAGGGGAAATTAACAATCATGAAAGGATAACTGAAAGAAAAATTTATGTACTCCATGCAGAGCACATGGTATAGCTGGTTTTGATACCATTGCATACTGCTTCTTTCCAGGCTGTAATTTCTGTCTCTCTGCAATACATTTTTTTTCTCAATAAAAATCTAGTGGCAGTAGGTAGAGTGAAACAAAGATATGTGTAAAGGTCCTTCTGAAATGAAAAGATCTTCAAGCGGTGCTTTGGATTTTCTGAATACCCAAACAAAGCAGCATGAAGCAATGCAAGAAAACACCAGGTGCCTTTGGGAAGTGAGTTAGGCTCAGCTGGTTTGTGGGTGCTGGTGGCTGCATCCTGGGACATGGAGGTCTGCTTCACATCCATGATCTCTGCCTTGCCTGGCTCCTGGTCAGCTGATTAGCCAGAGCAGTGTCTTACAGGGGAAGAACTTGATCAAAGGCTGACCTCCGGTGATTTGAGCTAAAAAATGGTAGATTGAATGCAGTGAGTCCAAAATAGGGTAGAGTCTTTGATTTGTCTTAGCCCAGCCTAATGCCCTACTAGGGGCTCTGTGGGGTCCTCCTCATGCCTCCTGGTTTGCAAGCCTGTGTGGGCTTCCTTGGCAAAGTGTTGCTGAAGTTCATGCACTTTCATGAAATATGTTGATGCAGTTGAAAATGCTGCCAGGAGAAAAATCTTTCCTTGCACTTCTGGGGAGACAGGGAATAGGAGACTACTGAGAGATATTTATTAGAATTAGTCTTATAAACCTGTCACAGTGTAATTTATGCTTTCTTCTCTGTGCAGGCTACAACTTTCCTGCTGTAAAGATTGTGAGAAGACAGAGAGTGGTCCCAGAGTGAAAAAAACCAAGGGTGTCTTTGAAATCTTGTACTCATAGGAATGCTGAGAAAGATGTCTTGAAAACTACATAGGAAGAAAAATAACAGTGACTATCACACATAAGAAGAATAGTCTAGTTCTTAAGAGGATATCAGCTTTGCCATATGTTAGGGAAACTTAGGGGAAAAAAAAGGAAGAACCCTGAAAAATATTTGAAAATGTTTATTTTTTTAAAGCAGTGACATTTGCTGTGTTGTCTGTATGGCCATCACTGTATTCTCCTCCCACCGACAGATCTATGAGATTGTAGAGGTAAAGAAAGCACTTCAAATTCTATTTCAGTGTTTCTGTTTCTGTTTCTTTTTTCTTCTTTTTCTTACCTCTTAATTTATTTTCTCTTTTTAAAATTTTATTTTGGTCATATACATCCATAAATTTTAGACATTTGTTTTTATCTGATGCTTGGGGGTTTCTGTCCTTTTTCAGGTTTATTAAGTTTAGTCTCCATTCTTCCTTTGAGTTCATGTCACTGTGTTGGCCATATGGGTAACAGGTATAAAATCTACTGTGCTGTAGTGCAGCTAAAGGAGCAATGCTCCTCACCATTTTAGCTGCTTCTCAGAGTTTGTTCATGGTTGAGGTTGAATGTGTTCTTCCATCTGCTGGAATCCCAGGGATGTTACAATGCAATATTTTTCCTGACACAGAGCAATGAATGTGATCTTTACTGTGGGAAAATTCCTCTGACAGCCATGCTGGTTCAGAGGAGATTTGTTGTTGATGCTCTCCTCGATCACAGGATGTGGCTCAGGCAGCTGTGTCTGCACACAGGGGTGGCCGATGCTCCCTGCCATATTACTCTTTTAACCTTCTGCCATCTCTTGACATTCTTTTGCGCTCACATCTCAGTCCACCCTGACTCTGTCTGTCTTCCCTGCAGTGCACTTTGACTGCCAGGTCTCTGGCTTTTCAGCAGAGCCTGTTCCCTGAACCTCTCCACTGCAGTCTGATAAAGATTTCAGATAAAATAATGTTGCACATTCAAGTACATCCCTGGAGCAGGGAAAACCTTTGCTGACCTGGGAAATGAACCCAGTCTGCTGTGTGGATTGGTGCCACACAGCAATACAGCAGTGTTTAATTTGGGCTTTTCAGTATTTGCTGGAAAGGGCTCTGTATTACACTGCTGTAGTGGCACTAGACAGTCTCTTGAATAGTACTTCCATTAGCCTGTTATTTTTCAGGCAAGACCTTTGCTGTCCATTGGGTCCTGTGAAGACTCCCTGGGTTTTGATAAGAACAATCTATGGATACTTGGTTTAGCTCCCTGTGAAAGCAAAATCAGGGATTTGAAAAGTCTGGGGATAGCCAAGTCTGGGGATAGCCAAGTCCATAAACAAACAGTGAAGATAGGCTCCAGGGCATGCAAGGAAGTTCATAATGTGAGGATTTTTTGGAGTGATAGTGATTGATGAGGATCTCTGGATCCCAGCTGGGTGGAGACTTTCTCTCAGTAAACTCTCAGTCTCCCCATTCCTCAAGTGGTCACTATTTCCTTATTCCTTCACTATTTATCTTAGAAGGAGACTCTGTCTGGATTAGAAGTGAGGAATAGGAGCACAGAGAGGAAGAGGCTTGTGTAAGGTTTCGGTCATGGCTGTGTAAAACTAACTGCATGCCACAAGGGAGAGCTAACCTTTACTACTGCAGAAATACATCTGAATACTGTGTAGAGAGCACAGATTTGAAATTTGACAATCTAGCTCCCTCTGGCAGGGTCTGAAGCTTTTAAATAGAAACTATGCTGGAACTCCTGGGAAGCTGTTCCCTAGGGGAAGGGTCTGGAGGTGGAGGATGCATTGGGAGGCTAAGTGCACTCTCCTGTCAGCGCTTCCTAATCAGTTATGCAAGTTATAGAAAGGCAGCTTGAGAGTTGTGGAATGGAAGTGGAAAGAGAAATGGTTTCTCTTTGAGTGTAGGAGGAAGTAGTGAGACTTCAAAAGGGCAGAAGCCTTCTTAAGGTCCTGCTGGCATCTTGAAGACAGTAAACTCTATGCAAAAAAAAAAAAAATAAACGAACAAACAAACAAAAGAACAAAATAGAATGTGTAGAAGATGCCTATTGAGCTCTCTGTCAGCAGTGGGAATTCAGAGCCTGCACCAAAACCATTTTTGTTTACATTTAAGCACCTTTAAATCAAGATTTTTTTCTTCAAGCTTCATTCAGAAATTACTTCAACCATCATTGAAGTGAAAAAGGATAGTTTGTATTTCCCACAAGAACTGTACTCTCTTTGAAAAAATAGCTTATGCATACACTCTGTTGGTGTCTAGAGGCTATTTGACAGTATGTTAGTTCTGTTAGTTCCAACATGATGGTCTGGTATGTAGGAGTACAGAGGTGACCCAAGGCTGTATTTGCTCATGACCACAACATCTGCTGTAGTAGGAACATCCCAGGTAGTGGGAACTCTGATTCTGCAGATGTGTAAAGGTGGCTGAGGGTCAGTAGTGACTTGAGCAGGTTGCTGTGTGGGGGCAGCCTGTCTTGCTGTGTACTCTTCTCCATATTCTACTGGGCAGAGTCCATTCCAAGACCTGATTGCCCACAGGCTGCTCAGGAGGGCGAGTGCAAGAAGGTGGGTTTGGGGAGTGCAGGCTCACATGGCTGTGTTCGGGGAACACATGGCAGCTGAAGGCTAGGTAGCTGTGCATGCAACTGAAGGGGGTCGTAAAACAGCTCTGTAGAGCTTCTAAAGGCATGGTTTAATGAAATTTTGATGGTGAGATAAACAAAAATATGTTTTGTTGCTGCAGAAGCAATAAAATGATGCCACAATATTGTCAGAAGTCTAGATCTGTCTGATTGTAAAAGAAAATTAAAACAGGTGAGGTTTTAATATTCAGCCTGAGCTAAAATGCTGCATCTTAAGAGGATTACAAGTTTTGTTCATTGCCAACAGCATATTAATTCATGTGTCAATTGGAAGAAAAAAGCATGAGTGTGCTTAAGATCATATTTTCTCTGAGGTCAATGGTGCCTTAAATCAAGGACATTCAGAAACTCTCAGTTGTTTCACAATAAAGGTAAATAACCAATTCAAACAGTTGTCCAATTATTTTCTAGTAACAATAGAAAGTACTGTAATTTAAATATATATATATATATATATATATATATAAACCATTATTTGGTTGTGAACTATTATGTATCCCATTTACTGTGCAATACCCCAAAGTACATTATGGAAAAGTCTGTGGTTCGGAAAATCATCAAAGGTTCTTATGATCTTCGTTTATCTTCAGAAACTTCAGAACTCCCTGACACAATCTCTTTCATTGGGCTTGATGACATGGAAATACTTAGTCATGCCATGACCATGTGGGTTTTTTCCCTTCAACTGCTGTTGAAATGGTTACTGCTGTACTATTAGGTCTGCAAAAGTGTCGTGTTACTGTTGCAATTTATATATTTTTAAAAGATGCTAAAAGGGGAAAGCAAAGACACTTCTTATGGCTTACAGCTATTATTAAATATTAATAACAGCTATTATTTAATATTAATATGTTAGTGTATTAAAATCGATTTATTATGCACTCTTAAAACTAGTTCAGTCTAAATATTATTTCAGTCTTAATTTGGCAAAAGTTGAGAATTGTTGGTTAAAGTTTTCACTATAGAATGTTCCTCACAGAGATGTATATTTTTGCTTCAGCAACTCTGCATTAGGAGAAGGCACAATGTTGTGCTTTCAGATCAAGGCTTCCTGGTCCTTTATTTTATATATATAATATAGAGTACATATTATATATAAACTTGCTGACTTCATGATATGTTATTTTGCCTCAATTTTAGTGATGGACAGAATACTTTTCTGACATTAATAGTCTTGGGCAATTGTAAAAGCCTAAAAAATACTCAGCTCTTAAGGCTGAGTTTCAGTTTGAGATAAATTCCAAAGAAGTGCAGAAGACTTGATATTCATATTTTAGGAAGAAGGAAAACAAAAAGAATGCAGATATATATCCATGTTTTTTAAGTACCATTATTAAAATAAATTATGCACATTCTTCTATCCTTGTTTTCATCCAGGGACACAACAATGTGCATAATTCATTTCAGTATGGGATCCATGGGATCTCTGGTTGAGACAGAAGGATATTTTGGTGGAGAGATCAAAAGGAATGGTGAATTCTGGGCCAGGAATTGCTGAAGTCTTTGAGACAGACTTGGATACACAGATTGGATTCCCAGTGGGGCCCAGTGGTACAACAAGAGGCAGCAGGCAGATGCTCAAACATGAGAAATTTTGTCCAAATATGAGAAAGCATTTCTTTGCTCTGAGGGTGTTCAGACCCCAGAGAGGTTGCCCAGTCTCCATCCTTGGAGACATTCAAAACCCAAGTGGATGCATAACATACCCCAGCTAGTCCTGGTGGGACAGGGACTCGGAGACCCTTGCAATCTGTTGTCCTGGAGGGCAATTTTGAAGAGGCTCAACACAGGATATGGAGCAAGGCAGACGAGAGGGGAGATTTTTCTCTGGGCTGAATGTCAGGAAAGGCTGGGTGCTCCCCAGCAGGAGGGATGGATGCTGAGAGCTCTGGATTAGGAAGGATGGGAAACATGAAGGGCAGGGCTGAGTAGAGGGCTGGGATTTAAGCTTGTCTGTGGCCAGGTGTAGGTACATAGTTTGTGGCAATTGGGAGTGGGGCTGCAGTTGGGCCTCATCCCCAGTGGGCAGAGCTGTGAGAAGCAGGTGAGCAGCACTGACAGCAAAGAGCCATGGAGTGCCCAGGGGCACTGAGCATCACCAAAGGGAACAGAGGGCACACAGGGGCACTGCATGAACAATGAGGGGTATAAATGCTGGGCTAAAGAACAAGGGCAGAATCCTGCAGCCTTCTGAAGTAATAGGAAGTTACTCTGTATGGGCAGACACCTGAAGCCTTCTGATGTGGTTTGGTGTTATTCTGTTTGGGTTGAAGCTTTCTGAAATTGCATGGCGATACTCTGTGTGTCATGGCTGTCTCCACTGTGGCACATGCTGCAACAGCCAGGTAGGTAGAACAAGTAGCCACCTTGCTATACCCATTTCATCCAACTTGGATTTTAGCTTGGATAAAGTTCTATAAATGTGACTGTATTGCTTTGTTTGAACCATCCTCAGAGGATCTCTTCACTGTGTTTTTTTGCAAGGTAGCTGTCTACACTATCAGTCACCTGGCCCTGTAGATTTTTGCTTGATCTGGTTTTGCTTTGTTTGTTTACTGCTGAAAGCATAGTAGTCTTCGTTATAAACTAGTGAAGCACTCTGGTTTAAATTTTAATAGCAATCAAAGCCAAGAAAAATTAACAAGATTTTAAGGAAAAGAGTACTTTAACTGCAGCTTGCTAGCCAAAAACTACCCCTTTGGAAAGCTCCTGCCCTGGAGACATCTGGCTCTGTAACAGTACACGTAATTCTGGTGCACTTTGCAGCAGAGCTGAACTGTGACTGGCTGTTGCAGTAAGACATTCCAGTTCCTTTCTGGCTTCCACAGTGAACATGCAGTGTTGTGTCTGCCCACTGCCTGAGCCAGGGTTAGCCCTTGCCAAAAGACACGTAAGGGACGTTTCAGCAAGGAGGCTTTTAAAATATTTAATGTTATGTCACAGGAAAAGAGAAGTTTTTGGCATTTCTTTGAGTGACAGTTATTTAAGTAACTGCATTTAAATTGATGCTAGTTCAAGATAGTAAATGACAATGAAAAGTCTGCAAAGGATTATTTTCCTGGTGAAATACAAGTTCACATATGTGTTACTTTCAGTTCTATCTGTAGTGCAGGGGTAAAGTAGAACCAAGTGAACAATTTTTTTCATAGACTATATTGTATAAAGAAATTGCTCTGATAAGAAGCAGTTATTGCATACAAAAAAAACCCCAGTGTTCCAGGGGAGTCTTAATTCTCTCTGCACAGACATGAGGAAGATAATTGGAATAAGATAGATGGTAAACACATGATTAAAACACCGTGGTAGAAAAGACTACTGAGGTCTTTTTCCTGGGACCTGACTCTGCATGCCAGGGAAGTCTGTCTGTGTCTGGCTGGACACTTGATAATACATAGCCTTTTCTTATTCAAGTGACTAACCCTTTGCTTTTCCCTATCTGTAGTGTGTTGTATCAATTTCAGTCAAATGCATCGTTAGCAACAAAAGTAATGAAGCCTGTAAGTCTTGTTTGTACCAGTTTATAGAGACGAGAAGGTGCCATACTGGAGTGCATTCATCCAGTGTACAGTTTCTAGTGATGTTTGGTGTGAGGTAAATGCACAATAATCTGTATTTTATTTTGGAATACATTTTCTTGATAATTTTGGTTAAAAGATTTTCACAACATGCGAGTCTCATGCTGCTTGGCTGAAATTTAAGGGACCCACAAATCTCTGCCCTTGGGGTGCCCACAGGGGCAGCCTTAATCCATTGGATACAGGAGGCAAGTCAGTCCTTGTGCTTGAGGTTGTGCTTTGGCCAATCACCAAACCATCTTCTGTGAAGGATAAGTGGTATCAAACAGTACTTGCTATAGTGTAAACAGAGCCAGAAGCTCAAGTGGATAAATAACACTGACAACAAGCAGTGCTAAGCAGAGCTGGTGGCCATCTAAAGGTGGATGGGTTTCAGAAGCATCAACGACTGATGTTTGGAGGCAATCTCCCTGCTCTGCTCATTCACATTATGCACAGGAGTATCCATATAGGAAAATAGAAATAAAACTCACAACTGAATTTTTTTCTCATGACTATATTATGGATTCCTTTATGTCTGCTATAGAGTATGCTTAACACAGCACTCACCCATCCAGCAGGGATGTGATTACCTAGTTTCGTGAGTATTCCTTTGTAGGCATAGAAGGAGCCTAATTTTTCCTGTATTTGTTGTGTAATCATGGCTATTTGTAATGTCAGCTTGAATGTTCACACTGTTTATTCAGGCTGAGAAGTAATACAAATTTGATATTACTCTCTCAATAATCAAACTTTTTGCTAATAATGAAGATTTGACATTACATCAGACATTATTAATGCACATTTTAATGCAGTGTTGGCAATACTTGCTACTCCTCTAAGTCTGTCTGACTCATTTTTATACATATAAATTGGATATCTGTGTTTATGTGGGGCACACATGTCCCCTCTGAGTCCAGTTTGCAAGTGGTTTATTATGTGTTGACCCTAATCCTAATTTTTGATCCCTCGATCACATAAAAATCATGACAGTTTGTTTATAATAATTTTTAAAATTTATCTACCTCTGTTCACTCTGGCATTAGAAACTTTCATGTCTATCTTGTGTGTGGGCCTGTGGCATAGATCCTTGTAAATGACCTGAAAATAGGATTTTAAAAAATTAAAACAAAAACAACAAACAAAACCCCACACAATAAACAAAACAACAACAAACAAAAAAAACCCCAAAATATTTCAAGTATTTCTCTCAGTGTAGAAAAGAAACACCTTTGTTTTCTTCTAGTATTTTATTCTTTTAGAAAGCTATCTAAATAGCTGGTGATTTAAATTAATTTAACAAATAACACTGAAGATTTGCTTATTTTGTTCCTAAGTTCTCTTTGGATCTTACTGAAAGGTAGTGTGTTCTGCTGGAACATTTTTCTGATACAGTAGTGGCCCCATTTCATCACACAGTTGCATGCATTTGGAACAAAAAACTGCTCTCAGGATTTAACAAGGCATTACACGTGCTCTGATGAGCCACAGGGTTTGATGTTATTGAAAAAATAACATATTTCATTTGGGTTTGATATGTCATTTGCACACTGGGAGAAGACTGTCACTGTGTTGGTAACTCTCTTAGATATTTGTGGGGAAACAGTTCTGTATTTAAAAGGAAACCGACTGAACTCAAAACCAAACCAACCAAACTGAAACCAAAAAGAGGTGAATCACCATCCTAATCTTTTGACAATATTATACAAAAGGTGAGCTGTACTCTGCCACTTACAAAATATTTTTTGCCTTTTTTTACAAGTCTTGCACTGAATGATACAAGGAAGCTTGTTGAAATTTGATGATCCGTTCCATATCCTCTGCTGTAGTAATGGGAACACCATTCTGTTGTGTTACTGCCTGATACTAGTGCCAGGTATGCAAAGAAATCTAGCTAGACACCTACCCATGATCCCCAATCTCAGTTGTACTCTAGAATTAGGTGCTTAAGCTGGGCTAATACATTTTCTTTCTTCTTTCTTATATGAATATTCTTATATTCTTCACATACAGTTTTCTGTGCGTAACACTGTATTTTGTAACTCCTGGAACTTAAGTCCATTAGATGTGCCTCAGATGGCTGGGTGGCCTGGGAGAGACAAAACACAAAGAACTTTCTCTTTTAATGGCTGAGCATCTGCTGGGAGCTACCTCTTCCTGCTCCTGGTGACTGGCTTGCAGTAGTCATGTGCAGAGCTATGGTGATGCTAAGATATCCACTAAAAGATATGTTGAAAGGTATTACAGTAATGTAATAATTGTTTGTTATGATTCATATATAGCTCTTTTTTGAAAAGAAATCTGTCATTTGAACTTCATCTCTCAGGTAAGGATCAATGCAGACATAAAAATATTTTTTGGTGGCAAAAAGTACTTCTTCAGTCTGTCTTGTTATTTGTGTGTGTATGCACATATATGTTTACTCAAAAAGCTTCATTTTTCTAGGTATTAATTCCCTAAAAATTGTGAAGAAAAATAATTTTTACATGAAATAGGGTTGTATAACTGCAATATGGACTGCACAGAAATATTTTTAAAATCAGAACAAGAACAAATAATAAAAATAGGAAAACATCCCTGCAGTCTGAAAATCAGTCTGCTATGAAATCTTTTGTCTATGTTGAACTGGACAAAGATCTTAACTTTTCTGCCAGCAGTCTCCTTCCTTTCTGTGCCAACATAACAAAGGAACGGTATGTTGCAAAGCGAGAATGTGGGTGGAAAACATCAAACAAAATGTGATAAGACCAGGTTATGAGGAGAACACTGAGGACTTCAGACAGCTCAGATGTTCAAAGATAATTTCCCCTTTTTCGCTAGCCAGTCTCTGTCTCCCTGTCTTGGCTGTGTGCTGTGGTCCTCTGTCAGCCTTCCTTATTCCCTGAGCTGCTCCTGGTTGTCCAGCGCAGCTCCATGTGGAAACTTGCTGGCATTGGCACAAATGTAGCACTTGAGGCCTTTCATTCCAGTGGAACATACCTTTCTTGGCTCTGAGGGCTCTGTAGTTGCAGCCTGGCAGACCCCAGTGGACCTGTGCCCTGCTTCCAGCTTTCCTGCTGGCAAGGGCTTTTTAGGGCTGTCCTCATCCCAGCTGGCCATGGTCCCTCTCTCTTTTGCCACAGCTCCAAAGATGCTATTTCTGGGACACTGGCTTTATTTAGTGATGGAAGTATTGGAAGCACCTCTGCACTGGGGGTCTGGTGCAGCATCAGTGCAGGATATTCATTTTGGTTGCTTGGGCAGTTGTTTGTACCTTAAATTCAGGCCCCTGAGAGATGAGAAGCTGAAGTTGTTGCACCACGCTGGATTACATTGATTTAATCATGATGTCAACTTTTTCACCAAAGATGCTTGTTAAAGATAATTAGAGTCAGCAAAGTTGAGCAAAGCATAAAGCCAAAGAGCTGCAGTTCTGTAATATGTGCTGCTGTTTGATTTCATTTTTTTTCTGGAGCATGAAAAACCACCTTGCAGTATTTTTTAGGCACCATGTTAATCAGTAATTGGTGTGGCAACTGTTGGCAGAACTGACAATACCTGCAGAAGCTGGAGACTGTCACTGTGGGTTGCTGGGGTCTCACTGCATTTTTAGGAGGGAGCTAACTAATATTACAACAAGCAAAATAAATTCCTTTTGGAGGTTGCTGAATGGTGTAGACTCATTGCAGATTCACTCAGAGGTTTCCAATAGCACATTAAATGGACTAAGTTTTTCAGTGTCTTAAAAAAATCAGTTTTCAGGCATTAAAAAACTTACAGAGCAGGGGACTTGGTAAAGAAAGGCAAGTTTAACTAAAAATTCTTACTTATCTTTGAGGCTTACTGAGAGTATCCTGTACGTCCCCTCTAGAGGCTTGAAGGTGTGGGACATGTTCCTTTGCCCTGGGGAGGACACAGGTGAGAATTCCTTGTCAAAGTGAGCTGCTCAGGGCAGTAGGACAGGAGAACCTCACAGGTGGAATGGACTTATTTCCTGCTTCCAGAATTTCTCCTGTGAAAAAGGAGGTTAAATGCAAAATGAAATCTTTTTCTAGTGACAAGAGAGAATAATGATTTATACTTTAAAGGATCAGCGTAAGGCACGTGTACAAAGCTGCCTCTGTTGGTAGCTCAGATTTCCTGCTTGCACTGTTTTTATAGAAAGAAGTTACTCTAAAGCAGAAATGTACATCTATGTAAAAAAAAAATTAACATTTCATTATCCAGCTTCATTATTAAAACTCAAACTGTGCTTTAGGGCTTAGACACGTGTGTCCTTACAAAACAAAGTAAAATATGAGTATTATTTTTCTGCAGTGAAAAAGTAAGGAATAAAGAATATCTTCTCCAAGAGTGGCAGTAATTGAGAAATACATCTTTCTCTAGAAAATATGAATGTAGGGAAGATAGCTTTGCATAGCATATGTTGTTACTGATTTAAATATTTCATGCTATTTTATGGTGGAATGTATGGAAGTACACTGTAAATTAATCTAATACTTGAACAATGTCATGTGCACATTGTAAGCAAATCAGTGGTGCTGGCTGCAGATTTCCTTTGACATTTTATGTACACTAATTACATTATCTTCACTGCTGCATAAGAGAGAAAAAACATTTGTTGACCCTTCTTTGCAGCATAAACCAATAGCAATGTTCAGCACTGGAAAGAAATCCCTAATTCTGCTAACAAACTGAAAGGTTATGATCTCAAAAGAGCAGTAGGTCAGAAACAGATTTTAACACTTTTGCAAAGTCATTTGACAAAATATTTTAGGTAAATGTGAAAGAATTTCAGAGAAAGTCCTTCAGTGGCCTGTAGTAGGTCACCTTTCCCACCAGTAACACACTGACCTGCTGAGGCTAAGAGTAATGAACTAGATTATTATGAAATCCTTCCAGAGATACTGCATGAGTTGTTTAGGCTTTCCAACTACCTATATGCGTCAGTGTACCGAGAACTTGGCAGAGAGCCTGGGCTCTGTGACACCTTCAAGGATGTCATTGGAAAAGCCCTGAGGTTTTGTCTCTTCCTTGGAAACAATGCTGTGGGAAGGTCAGATCTGCTCATCAGAGCAGAACCTATTCTTCAGCCATTGCATGAATGCACTTGGGATTTTGTTCCAGGGACCTGTCTTCAAAGATGCTTGGAGGCTTACAGATACATAATAGACTCATTTCTTTTGTGAACTTGCCTCAGTTGCTGGAAAGTCCTGCCAAAACATAGTTTGTTGGATGCACTGAAGCTTCTTATCAACCTGTTTTGACTGAAGGAGGTGTTAACTGCTCCAAATAGTCAAAATTACTAATTCAATTCTATAAACAGCAAACCTACAGTCCTTGTAAGAGAATTTGTGCCACTGTCATGGTCAAAACCAATTTGGATGTGGCTTTTTGGTGCTGTGCATCCATGCAGGTGATTTCAAATAATAATGACAATTGAACAGCTATTAATTCAGGTGCTTAAGTACATATTTGAGGACATCTGGTTAATTTAAGGCATCTGTGGGTTGATTTGAGTCACTATGATTATGAGCACTGATGTCTTGTCTGCTGATGGAGACTAAGATCTGCCTGTTAGAAAGTGTGTTGTGAGATGTCTCACTACAGGATATGGCCTCTCTCCTGACTTTCTTCCAGCAATGAAATGCAGGTAAATGTTACCATGAGCTTGGTGGCCCTAACTATTCTTATGGTGTGCACAAAGTTGACTGTTCAATGTGTGGAGTGGAAAGCAAGGAAACAGCTAAAGAGCATTTTGTGCCAGCAGATGTTAACAGGAGAGTAGCTTTGTGTGCCTTGTAGGTGGCCTCCACTGCTGTGGGAAGCACAGGCTGTCCTGTGTCCTTCAGGCTGCAGTGATCCCAGCCAACACCTCCCTGGTTCCCTAATGATTCCAGCATTGTGAGCTCCTCAGGTGGCAGGTGCTGCCAGCCTTCAGTAGGACTTGTTTTTGTGGCCTGCTGCTCATGGTGGTATTGGGTATTCTGCAAACTGCACAAACCCCCCTGGCATGCAGAGCAGCAGGAGTGTTTGGGAATGGTTAACCCACAAGAACTGAGAAATGGGAGGAGGAATGGTTGCTTGTCTGTAAGTGCTTCCCTTTATTGACCTGCATCTATCTCCTTTCTCCTCATCCACCAGCAGTACTTTCCACTGTCTGGCATCTTGGGAACTGCATGTTCAGTGAGACTTTGCAGAAATGTTCTTGGTTTTGCCCCTCTGGACAGCCATTCTGTGGATGGCCCCCAATGTCTGGTAGCTTCCAGCCATCAGCTTCCTGCTTGGCTCTCACCAGCACAAGACAGGCAATTCCTTTTGTCTGTGAGAGGACCGAAGGAGTGAGCTTAGGGCTTTGTGTCTATGTTTGAACATTTTTCAATTGCTAAATGGCAGGAAAAAAATCAGCTTAGTACACTAAAAAATGCACTTGCAGATGCACGCTAGATCTAGTTGGTTTTGAAGAATAAAGAAAAATTAAGGGCAGTATTTCTTTGGTTGCTAGGATGCTTTTTTATCATTGAATTCAGTGTGCTTTGGGGTTTTTATTTTTATTTAGATGTGTGACTCATTTATTGTGGTTAGAGTATTGTTATAGTATATTGACAATAAATTTAAGTAAAAGAGGCAATTGGCTAACATTTTGATGGGAGAATTAGGTCTGGAGTGTAGACTGGCCCAGGAGTTTAGTATTTCTTTGTGGGAAAATAGAGAGTTTGTGATAGAAATTTGGGGTTATTCTTTACTGAAAATGCTGTAAGTGGCATTTGCTAGGATATTTGTCCCTGAAATGTACTCTTTTTGCACAGAGATATTTTGCATCTTGTGCAGCGGAGAAAAGGAGCACGAATTCGAGGGAGCTGTTTTCCCGCTAGCATTGCCATCCGGGCTGGGAGCGCGAGCATCACCGAGGGAAATGCATGTCCGGCTCTTTGTGCCGCGCTGTTTGCCAAAGGCGCTGCCGGCCGAGCGGCCGCGCTCTGTGCGGGGCTCGGCGGCCGCCCGGTGCGGTGTCCTGACGTCATCCCGCGCGTGCCCGAGCTCCGCTATTGTCTGTCGGCCGCCCGGGCTGCGCGTCGCGGCGTCTGCTGCCCGCTGCCTGCCGCCTGCCGCTGTCGCACGGGGCGCGTCGGCCTGCCCTCATCGCTCGGATTTGAAACGCAGCCTCCTGCCTTTGGCGTCCCGTAGAGAACCTCCCTGCGCTTGCAGGGAAAAGCTGTCTGCGGTGTTGAGCGGAGGAGAGAGGAGGCTCTGGCAGCTTGGATAGCCTGGACTGCATTGTCTGGCTTCGTGACCCCTGCTGTGTAGCAGTCTCATCCCTCTCTCATACGCTCCCTCTGTCTTCCACTCTTTTTTCTTCTTTCCTCTTTAAAATAGCAGCATCTGGAGCGAGCCATGTTTGGCACTGAATCGTCATGTAAGTAAATGCATCCCGTTTACATCCTTTTTCTGTTGAGAACAGGGTTTGTTTTATCCTTGCTGTACCCGCCTCGCTTGCATTCTCTTTGCCGTAGGTCGTTGGCTAAAAGCTGTGGTCCTTGCCTGTTTATGAAGGGATGAAAGATGCTGGAGGGGAAGCATCTACCTCCTAACTGTGGGTGCATCCTCGATGCAAGGAGCGTAGAGCTGTCAGCACTGCTGAATTCAGGCCACTGGGAGATTGGGAGGAAAAGGCAGTTTTGCTTGAATGTGGCAGATGATAAGATTGCATCTGTCAGTGATCAGGAGCTGCAGACGCTCCAATGAATGCACTACTCAGATGGTACATTTGGGGACTGAGAATGCTGCAGTATTAGATGGACGAGAGCTGGGGGAAAGTGATTTAACCAGCAGGACAAGATTGCTATCTCATGTCTATCTCATCTACTTCGTTTCTGTTTCTGGGAGAAAAGAGGCTTCTCTGCAATTCTTCCCCCCCCCCCCACCCCCGACTGCAGAATCTGCAATTAAATTAGGTGGAATGCTAAATATGAGGTGAAAAATGCAAAAGAAAAGGATAATTTATTTTTTTCTTCCTCACCTTTGTGCTGGAAAATCTTAAGCAGTGCAGATGCATGTCATTGAAAGCAAGCCAGTTTTGCTTCAGTGGGAACAACAACTACCTACCTGGCAAATCTGGCTGCAGAAGAGGGCTGGAGGTTTATATATAAATAATGTTGCTGGTGATAGTGCGGCTGTGTGGGGGCCAGTCTGATCCAGTGATTATCAGATAACTGAAAAATAGAAAACTGTTGGTTCATGCTGTATTTTGTGCACAAAACAGCACTAGGTGTTGAAAGCATGTCTCATTTGGATATGAAGTGATGGCTTTTGTAGAGCATTGTCACATCCAGCATGGTGTAATGTCTCCACACTTCTGGGCTGGGACCTGTTCTGCGGCTCATCTCTTCCTAGGAAGTGATAAGAGCACTGGGATGCCTCATAATTATGCCTTCTTGGCTGTCGAACCCCTTGCTCCCAAAGGGTTAATTGTTTCTGTGGCCAGGCTCTGGCAGCTCCCCCCTCCTCTGCCACAACACCCAGTCAAGGTCACGCAGCATAAAAACAAAATTTGCCTTTAGATTTCTTTTGTTTAGGGATGCATTTTTCATGCACAGTTGTAAACATGTCTGCAGCTCTGGGTCATCAGAGCATGAACAGAGATGCCAAATGCTGCATCTGTTCCACCCTGACAGATCTGTGAGCCCCAGTGTCTGTGGGCTCTACTTCTGCAAAATGCACATGAACAGGCTTTGAAATCTGTGCCCTACCTGCCCTCTAGCAGAAAGCCATAGTATGCACTCAGATTGTTCAGTCTTACTCATTTTCATGGTGCTTTTTTGGTTTACAAGGTGCATTGGCTAAAGTCGCAGGGGTTGTGCACCAGCAGCTGTAGCTGCTTTTTGTTTCCATGGTTCCCACAATTTAGAAATGGGAGATGGGAGCATCCATATTAGCCACTACATGTTTCCCAGAAGGGTCTAGAAACATTCTTGCTTTTTAAAATGGGATTAAACAGAACACGGCTCGTTGCCATTGATTTAAGCAGAGGCTATGGTCAGTCTCTGCCTGAAGCTGGCCAGATGAAGGCAGGGTGGGGGCCAGCTCCCCTGTGCCTCTGCTCAGGCCTGAGCTCCCACCCAAGAGTTCCTGTTTTGGCTGGCCAGGCTGTCCCTTTGCCTGCTGCTGCCAGGTGCTGGCAGGCGGGAGGGGAGCGGGGTCATGGCTGCTGCCCTGCTCACCTGCCCGTGCAGGTCAGCGCTTGCGTAAGCGGCCCTGCCCTCGCCCCTGCTGGAGGAACAGTGGCTTTGCTTTCAAAGAAAGAAGGTTCTATCAAAATGACTTCAGTCAAAATGCTTTAAGAGGTTTTTTCGTCTTCCTTCTCCTCCTACTTCATATTTCCAGGCTGTCAAATGATAATAGTGCTACTAATTGTTAATGTTTCTGTCTGGCTAGAGCATCAAATAAGACAAAAAAGTCAGCATTATTTGGACATTGGAAATATGACAGAAGCCATTGCTGCTGCTGCTGTCCGAGAAGCATGAAATGAGCAGATTGCAGTTTTTTTTTAATCCTGCTGTTTACCCTTAGTATTTAGGATTTTATTTCTCTCTGCTTTGATTAAAAAGCCAAGAAAAACGGACAGAAGCAAATAGTGTTCAGAACCTTTAGTCTCACTCAGTATCAGATTATTTTAAATGTCAAAACAACTCTCCTTTGGCAATCCTGTTTTTTTTTTCTTTTTGCTTTTAGCAGCAGTTAGAAGGGCAGTAAAAGATAGTCTGAGAGTCTTCGTAGGAGCAGGCATCTGCTTATCACCTCCTGGATGCAGGGAAAGACAAACAGCCGGTGACAACAGCCCGTAAAGGGGGATAAGGCAGCAGGTGATGCACAAACAGCTGCTGACACTCCCAGTGCATGATGAGCAAGGATAGAGTGTGCAAAGCAAAAACCCAAGAAGTGTTTGTGCAAGGGCACTCTGGGAGGATAGGGTAGTTGCCATGGGGTCATGGTCAGTATTTTTCATTGGTCACATGTTCTTTCTATAATCCCCTATATAACGAAACATATGTGCCAGGACAGTTTGTCTTCAGATGCACTGCCAGGGAGATGTGGGAGGCTCTGTGCATGGGGGGCAGCTTTTCATCCCATGCCACCATTCCTGTGACCTGAAAGGTTTGTCTGCTCACCATAATCATTTAACATTCTGTAGAAAATAACCTGATTTGATAAAAATTGACAATTAAATATTTTTTTAAGGTGAAATGGTATTGTAGGGCTGCACCAAAGCAGAAAAGTGGTGGACCTCTGAACAAGTGATGAGGTGGTCCCCACAAGTAGAAAACCCTCATCTCAGGGAGAAGAGCCTAGCAGAAATAATCAGCAAGCATCCCTTGTCTAACTAGGAATACTGGTAGTTGCAGGCCTCCAGGAGAGACAACAGAGGCACAAATTAAACTAAACTGTGAGAGCAGCCACAGTCAGTGGGGCTTGCCAGTGCTGGGAGAGGTCAGGAATGCAGCTCCGTCACATCTGACTGTATATTTGTGAGGGATAGGACAGGATGCTGTTTACAGCCTGTGAAACAACTGAAGAGGTTCAGAGAGCCATTTCATGCATGTCTGAGAATATGCACCCTGTGTGCTTCAGCTACCCATGGAAACTCAGGAGGAAGCTGCAAGGAAGGGAATCACACACACATGCCCATGGTACTTGCCCCAGTGCTGTTACAAGGACCCAGATGTGTGCTCTGAAAGTCCCAGGTGATGTTCTCAGTGCTGCTGCATTTCTTCATGCTGGGGCCTCGTAACCTAGCAGCAGGGAGGGTTACAGGGGTGGGGGGGTGTCTGGGAAATGCTCTTCCAGCCTGGGCTGTTTGGGAGACACTCATGGTGGTCCCTGTCTGGTAGATCAGCAACTGTGCTCTGAAGAGAAGGACTCTGAAACAAAGGAGAGCTGACCAAAGGGCCAGAGAAACACAAAACCAAACAAAGTGGAGCTTTCCTCTGCTGCAAGGTTAATGCTAGAAGGCTGCTCTCTGTGGGGAGGCTGAGGACTGCTGTGGGAAATGGGAAACCTTTCTCACTTAAATGTACCAGGAAAAGCATCTGTGCTTGTGCTAGGCTCACTGTACTGTCTTCTGCTCTGTCTGTTCAAGAGCTGCTTTTGTTCCTAGGCACTTCTTTCCCCAAACATTCTTCCAGCCAAAATGCAACAAATGGGAAAGGTTGCATCAAGATAAGTGATTTTATGGTATCAGAGAAGTAAGTAGTCTTATAAACTTGTGCAAAACAGCAGCAGCTACCGGTAGAGAAATGGGAGATCTTGGCATCAAACATGGAGATGAAGGATAATCTGATTGGCATGGACACTGCCATCCTGGGTGATGTGCCTGCCTCCTCTGTTCCCAGCACTGGTACTCATCCCAGTTGTTGGAGTATCAACCAAAACATGACCACTCCTGCAGGTAGTTGGCTTTGAGCATGTTGACTCTGCCAGCTTGTTCATTGGGTGGTTAGATGAGCAGGAGCACAAGGAAAGGTGGGACTACTGAAATTCTTGTGGGATAGCAGCCTTGGTGAGACTGGGCTCCACTGAACCAGCAGATGACCAAAATATTTCTTTTTTGAGCATAAATACCCCACTACCATCCTAAAAGGCTGAGAGCAGTAAGTACAGCCACAATTCCTCAATGATGTTACACTGATTTCTCAGGCAACAGTATGCCAAAGAGAGGTTATAGAAAGTACCAGAAGTTGTAACTTTAAACCATCAGAGAACCTAAAGAGGTTAAACCTCAGCTGCTGAGGTTCCTCTTGTTTCCCATAGAGTCAGAGCTGGTGAAAATATTGGAGAACCAGGTCAAAGAGAGGCTAACCTACACCACTGTCAAATGCCAGAATAAACCTGGATTATGAAAGGGGTTGAGGTTACAGGAGCACTGATAACTTGACCAGTTTATCAGTGAAACTTCAAGATACTTGGAGAGAAAATGTAGTCTCACATCCCACTTAATGTAGATTTTGAGGCTTGACTGCATGCTGGTATTCTTTCTAAATCAATGTTTTCTTTAAAAATGCAAACCTGAGATAAGAGAGGGTTCTCTAAACTCCTTTGGGTCACACCTTGTTAGATGTGGTCTCCAAAAGTCTTGACTGCATGCTCAGGAGGACAGGGGCTTGAAGCTCAGCCCTCCTACTCAGGCAGCAACACAGGCAATTTGAACTCGCTGTGCTGAGCTGTTCACAAGCAGGCACCTGTCATGAGAGTTTAAGTGCACTTTGCCCTTTCTTTCTTCAAAAACAAAAAGTGGGCTGAGACTTCTCACAGGCTGGATATGACTCATGAATTTGATAGTCTTTGGTGGTTTGTCTCTTGCAGCGCTGGATCACCTTTCCTGTCTTATTGATTTAGAAGTTGCAAGGATCTGATGTAAAGTTACTGAATACAGTGATAGTCTCCCAGGTAGCTGTGTCCACACAGCTTCTGCAATAGGGAAGAAATCTGAAGGTACATGAAGGGAATTTGACAGGCTATTCTTCAGCTTGTCAAACTTTTTGGTCCTCGCCATTAGCTAAGCATGCGCTATAATTAGTGGAGGAGTTGGTGAATGATGAAAAGATGACAGAAGGTCTTTCATATTTAAAACAAAAATCACAGAATAGTTTAGATTTGAAGGGACTAGCACCTTCCTCAAAGCAGGACCAATCTCTTAGTTAGAGCTGGTGATAGATACAAGCTCAATCAATCTACATATTTGCAAAATGATGCAAGATTAAAACAAGCTTCGACTTTGACTGGTGTAATTTACAGAACTAGAAATAGGAAAATATCTTAATGACCAAGGACACCTGAAAGATTATTAGAGTCCCTTTGGACAGTGTGACCCAGATGGGAAGAGCAGTACATGCAGTGAAGACACTGTCATATTATTTGAGCTAGGGTAGAAGCAGTAGTGTTTCATGTAATTTGGGTATGCCTAGCAAAAAAATTTATTCACAGAAGAGTCTAAGCCATCTCTTTTAATCTGAGCTAAAAATGCCCTACTTGATCCCTGAAGTACCTGTCTGCTTCAGGGGAGCAGGAAAAGGTCTGTGAAATGCTATGAGAAAAGCATGTGGAATACAGAGAGACAGAGTATTCCAGATTTTCTAGATTAATGGATTTCTTTCCCTTCTGGTGAAAATCATTCGGTTTAATGTCACCATTTAGACCCTTTCATATGAAGGTCACTGTGTATAATGTGAAATTAAAGGATCTTGAAAATGACAGTATGTTCCCTATTGAAAAGGTTAAGATGCTATACAAACCAAATAAGCTGGACAGCTACAGGGAGAAGCACTTGCTACCCACAATCTCATGGAGCTCAGTGAAAAATTGGCTGACTCTGGTGTGTTTGGTCAAGGTGAAACTTACATTAAGAGATCAATTTAAGTTGGCTAGAAACTGCGAGTAGAGCAGAACCCATATTCTGCCTAGACCAAGAAATTGCTTCCCAGAATTAGATGGAAAGTATTGTAGAACTTCTTAGGGCTCTCAAAATTTTCATTTGGAAATGGTATCTTGAGGTGTTTTGATCAGCACAGGAGAAGGAAAATTCTTCTGAAACCACATGGCAGTGATAAAAAATTAAAGTATGATATTTCTGACCTTCTTTGAAGAATAGTGGCTGGGAAGGTCTTCATCCTTGCATGCTTTGAGCGATGCTGAGCAGACCCTTAAAACAAGCTAGATCATGTTTCAGCCTAGAGCAGGAGCCTAAGTTGAAAATGACACAAAGTCGGTGAGTTTGTCAGAGAAAATACACAGCTGTAGTAGTGTCTTTCCACATTTGTATAGTCCTTAGGTAGCTCTTTTAGAGGTTTGACTGAGCAGGGAAACAGGAGAAAGGGTAAGAAGGAGCTCTAGAAGAAAGCGCCTTGTACTCAAAAGGTCTGTAGCCTAAAAAGCCATGAGGAGGTTTTGAAGATGGTCAGTGGAAAGATTATCCATCTCCCTTTACCTCTCCTGTTTACCATGCCACTCATTAGCCCAGTGATTTTGCAATTTGCAGTGTGGGTATGATTTCATATGTCATCACTCCAGCAAATGCCAGCTTTCATGTTACCACTAGGAACTAGTCTTGGAAAGCTGTCCTGCAGAATTTAGATTTCCTGCTGCACTCTCTTGAGTATGGAAGTACCCATATCATAGCACAAGAAGAAATTTTAAGAGGATATAGTTTTGATATTGATGAGTTGTGGTTGTGCAAGTGCAGCAAAAGGAAAATGTATTCAATTATATATTTTAAAAGTTTTTTAAAGGATGGGAGTAGAAAATGGAGACCAGATGTTTTTTTGGTTTGTTTTTTTTTTTTACTTCATGTGCTAGCTGCATGTTTTTTACAGTGAAGTAAGGAATTCTATGATGAGGACACCACTAGAAAGTAAGTTCTGAGACGAAGGGCATCTACTACAACTCCAGGGAGGTCAGAAAATAGCAGCAGACTCCACTTTTAAGACCTCTGCTACAAGAGAAGGAAAAACTGCTGTAAGAAAATACCATCCCAGGCAGAACCTCAATTATATAAATCACTGACTTGGAGATATCTAGCAAGAGTCACATGGATTTTGAACTGACTTACCACAATGAAAATAGTGCTGGTCACAAAAGAAAAGAAAAGCATCCTGATTAGAAATACCGAAAGATGTTTAAAAAGATACATTTAACACTTACTAAAAGAGCCGAATGTGGAAAATGTTGGCACCACTAACCTTTTTTTCCTGTCAGCTGCATTCCTTACTGTCATTAGTAAGGTATCTAGGACTGTTGCAGTGGCAGCAGTAAATTGTGCCACTGTATTTTCATCGGGGTAGGTAATGAGTCACTCAAACCATCTGCTAATAAAATACTCTCAGAATGTTTAGGTTATCAGAGAGAATACAGTATCTGAGAAATGTCAAATTAGCTGGCAAAGAAGCATGGCAAATTTGGTGTGAAGATCCCATGTGCTTTGTCATCCACAAGAACATTAGGCCAGTCCATCTGTTTTATAGGCTGTGGGTCGAGGCAAAGGTCTGCTAAGGGTTAAATGAGCTGGAGAAAGCATTCTTCTGACTCTGGAGCATATATCAGGCTGGCTATTCTGTGCCTCCTCTGCTGCTTGCATAGTCTGCAGTGATAACTCCAGATAAGCTGTACAGAGCAAAGAGGGTGATAATCAGGCTGCCTGTGTGATTGGATCGAGAAAAGCTCCAAATGATGGAAGTGAGCAGACAGATAAAAAGCAGCAAGATCTGAACTGTAAGCCTCACAATCAAGAGTGGAAGTTCCTCCAGGAATCCACCCAAGTGTGAGAGGCCTGACGCACAAACATGGCACAGGAGGATACGGTGTCCTTGGTCACAGGACAGAAGAGCAGTTCCGTGCCAGTACAAACAAGAGCAGATTCTTCTACAACTGCTGACCTGCTAGAGATGTCTGTCTGAGACTTTGGCATGTTCTAATAGCACAAGGAGATAGCAGTGTCATGAAAAATTTCTCAAGTGTGTTAAAAAAGACATACTACATCATCTCTAGTATAATTTGCAATTACCACTGGGGGTGCTGCCCCAGCCCACAGGGATACAACAGCTAGGATAACAACGAGGCTAAGTGGCCTGCTCAGGATAAAGCACTAGTGGTCTCTTACAGTGGAGGTCCCACAGAGGATGGGCATTCAAAGGCCTTTGCACAGGGCCCTTTCTAAACTTACCTTTATAGGTATGAATATTTTCACAGCTGTGGTTCCTGCTGTGTTAGGCTACACATCCCCAGCAGGGAGGTGGCACTGCTGTGGGCATTGTGCATCACAGTGACCATCTGGATGCAGAGAGACTTTCATTTGGTTGCTCTGGGGCATTGCATGTATGCTAATGACTTAGAGTTTCTGTGGGGTTTGGCTGCCTGTCAGAGAGGAATGAAGCTGTAGATTTCAAACCAGTGCTCTGTACTGCAGCAGTTTGGTGAACTACGTGACTGGCATTTAGTTAGGTTATGTCTTGTTTGTGCATCTGTAGTGACATTCAATTAATTCTTCCATGAAATACAGATAAATATTCACACAGAATTATACAAAAAAAGACAAAAAGAGGGGCTCATGTTTGGACTTGCCATCCTTAATAGTATCCCCTTAAACAGAGAGGCTCCCCTGAGGGAACAAAGCAATATGAGTCTCTAATGTGGAGCGTCAGTGCAGCCGCTGTCACTGTCGAATGAGGCGCTGCAGGCAGCAGCTGCTGTCTGCAGGCTGGCAGCAAATATGGGTGTCTGCATTTTCAGCTATTTTCCCCTAGGCCACGGCTTTGTATATACTCCTGATTTGGTTTGGTTTACAAAGGAAGAAAGAACTGTCTTTATGTCATTGAACAATGTAACTAGGGACAAAGGAGTTAAAAAGAAACCTGCCAGTTTTTGTTTATATATGTAATATATGTATACATTTATTTATTAATTTTACTTCGACAGCTGTTGTTAGTTAAAGCTACAACTGCCTTGTTTTCAACAGATAAGTTTAGTGAAATTAAAGCATTTTTCCCAGTGAAGGAAAGCCTGAAGCTGTCTCACTGTATAGCATATCATTGCTGATGAGAAGCTGTGGTCTTCCTGCTTCTTGCCAAGGAGTTCAGTACCCTGGCAGGCAGTAAGTCTTGTTGTTCTTGTATATGGGATACCAAAAGTTTACATAAATACGAAAGTGGACTATCCTTTCATCTCCAGAAGCATTTCAGACATGATGGAGGTGTCTCAGAGATGCCATGGGGAAACCTGCATTGCAGCTGACTTAGGTGCTTTCTGCCTCATACACAGGTCAGGGAAGATCATACTGCCAAGCTGACTTTCAGAAATTGGAATTTCACCTCTGAAAATCATCTGCTGGATGTAGCAAATTGCCTTCTAGGGATTTTTGGTTGGTTGTTTTTATTTATTTTTTTTAATTGGCTAAAATCTGGCCATTAGTCCTGTCTTTATTTCTGAAGTTCAGTCTGAAAATACCTTTCAAAGGAAAAGATGCACAGCTATTTCAACAGTTAAATTCTTAAACTGAATCACAGTTTTGTGGCTGTCCTTTTGCTTTCTAACATCAAAACTCAGAGAATTAGTCTGATTAAATAATTTTGAAGAAGAAAATGAGAACAGCCAGTGAAATAATAGCTAAAGTTATCAGTGGTTATAGCCAGAATGAAATCTAATAAAAATAAACTTCTAAACAGTAATCGAAGACTAATATTAATCTATGAATGATTGATGAATGAGATAATCATGATAGGACAAGAACATGACAGGTGCATTCTTTGTCTCATTGTATTCAGCACAAGTGAGGCCACACCTGGTGTCCTCTGTTCAGTTCTGCTCCACTCAAAAAAAGACTTGGAGATGCTGGAGCTTGTCCAGAGAAGGGCAACGAAACTTGTGGAAAGTTGAGAATAAAAGTCATGCAAGGAAGAACTGAAGGAGCTGGGGTTGTTTAGCCTGGAGCAAAGGAGGCTCAGGGTAGACCTTATTGCTCTGCAACCCCCTGAAAGTAGGCTGTACTTTGGTGGGGGTTGGCTTCTTCTCCCAGGCAACTAGTGACAGAATAAGAGGGAACAGTCTCAAGCCTAGGCCAGGGGAGGTTCAAATTGGACACCAGGGAGAGTTTCTTCATGGAAAGCATTGGAATGGGCTGTCCAGGGAGAGGGTGAAGTCACCATACCTGGATGGGTTCAAGAAATGGCTGGACATGGCACTTAGTGCCATGGTTAAGTTGATGAGGTGGAGATCAGGGGACAAAGATTGCACTTGATCTTGGAGGTTTTTCCAACCTTAATGATTCTGTGAAAAAATATTTTAAACATTATAAAAATCACCTTATTTTCCAACATTTGATTTACTTTCATTCTTTGCAAGAAGAATAGGGAGCTGGCTATGAGCAGAAGTAGAGGTAACTTCCTTTGTTTTTCATCATTTGCTTTTCCCAGGGCTGTATAAATGAGTCCAAGATAAAAAACAGCCTTCATGGACTCAAGTTTTATCTTTGCAAATAATTTCACACCAGCTAGTAGGACACTAACGTGCAAAAAAAGTCAAGAACAGCAGTTGTTGCACTGCCACTGAGTTTTGTGTGTTGGTCATTTGCAGCTGGTCACCTTTACTTTGGGGACAGCATGTCAAGGTGGGTTTGAGGAATAGGTGTTGAAACTAGGTGTTGAAAATCTTTGTGCTGGGTTCTTAAGAACTTAGGCTGATTCATGAGATCAATCTTTTCTGTGATTGCTATTCTTAGAAATAGTACATTACCTCTTACAAGGTTTGTCTGGATGTATTCTTTCTTAGGTTTAACTAAAAGAAGGTTTAAAACTTCTTTTAAAAGAAGTTTAATTAAGATGGTATAAAAACCCTACAGATTCTCAATTAGGACTGGACTGAGTTAGCAGGGTGTGGGTTTAAGGCTGTTAAAGTAAACTTTCTTAGCTAAAATAAGAATGCATATGAGCTACTGTACAAGAATGTACATATTGCATCAAAACATGCATGCAGGCAGGTCAGTTTGCTTGTAGTAACATTAGAGTAAGAATGTCAGTGTGTTTTATTGGTTTTGTTTATAATCCCTTTCATGAGGGATGGACCTTATAGTTTTCAGAAATTCAAGAAGAAATATCACCTTGTTTCTTGACAAGCAGGAATGACCTCTGATAAAGGGTTTGAAGTTCACATCTGCCAAAGATGAACTGCAGTTTCTCAGCATAACAAACAAATAGCTTTGTTTTCTTTCATCTGGCTGCTGGGCAGTCAGCCCTTTGGTGAGATTTCTGCAAAGTTAATCATACATATCTGAAGGATGCCAAGAAAATGGGTACTAGGAAGTGTTAATTGCCCATCCCATGGATAGGGCCATCCTTCCCCTAGATGCTTGTTGGTGGGAGGTTAGATCATCAGTTTTCTTTAAACTATAAGAAAATAGAGAGAAGGAAGTCTGCAACACAGAAGATCCTGGAATAGTAAATGCTCAAATTGTGGATGATTTGGCAAGTGTAAGAGCTAAAATCTCATATGCTAGATAGATGGGTACTCTATATGTCTAAGAGAGGGGGGAGAATGGGAGAAAGGGGGGGCAGATATGAACAGTTTTGATGGTGGCTTTCTTAATCCTTCCCATCCTTCTTTGAAGAGTGCTTCCATTCCCATGAAGAAATAGAGAGACATCCTTAAAATGTAAAATAGAAATGGTTGGAAAAGCTGGAAATGCTATTTAAGTGATTTTATTAAATGAAGCCATTTTAGAAATCAAAAACAAGCCATCAGTCTCCCTTTATTCCAGGATCTAGATGAGAAGGTGGGTGGCAGATGATTCGCCTTACTAAATGATATCACACTGTTCTTAACTGCCATAGGAACAAGAATTCATCATGTCCATAGAGCCCTGCCCCTGCTTGGGGTGGGAAGATGGGGCAGGGTGTCTAGGACTGGGGTGGTGCTAGAAGCTGCAATGACTGAGATGATCCAGGGTTGGAGGGGTCAACACAGCTCCTACTTAATTTTCAAATCTTTCAGAGTTTGGAGTGCAAGCAGTCTCTGTTTACCTTCGCTGATAATGGCTGATGGTTTCTTCTGTGATTTTCTCGGGGTCTGTCAGTCTTGACTGTGGTCTGTTTTACTGAAAGTACCAATTAAGTGGCTGAGCATTTGCTCTGTTTCCCAGATGGTTCCCTCTTCAGTACAGGAAGCAATCTGTGCTTAGGAGAGCGGGCAGGGGCCCAGGCTGTGATGCTGCTCCCATGTCGCTCCGGCTGCCGTTTGAAGCTGCCTTAGTAGTGGGATGTGCATTAACAGTGTAGTGAGCAGGAAAGAGCAGAACTGGGGCCAGGTGGGAGCTGGGGACAAGAGAAACCACCTGATGCTGTTTTGTGTGAACCTCGCTTGTTCCAAATCCCACTGGCTGTTCAGCCCTGATGGTAGCAGTGAACCTGAGTACCAGTTGTGCCTTCCCATGGGCTGCCGTGCTACTTTCAGCTGCTGTGAAAATGAGGTATTTCCATTTTTTCCTTCTGTAATGAACAGATGAGATGCATTTATGCCGTGTGATGCCTCCCCTCATTTTAGCTCCCTTTCAGTCCATTTCTTCCTTTAGGTCTAGCACCTTGTAGTTCAGAGAAGATAACTGAAAGTATCTTCTTATTGACAAGATCTCCTGCAGCTTCCAGCTGCAGCACTGGCATTTTTATTCAGAACTTGGATTTCTGAGCATAGGCTTATTTCCCCATTCAGCATCACTAGTATGGCCCCACAGAGATTTTCTTACTGCATAGAAAATTTTACTCTGCAAAATGTCTTTATTTTCAGAATGTGTATTATGAGCTTGCTGAAGAGCTACCTCAATTTTCCTCTCTATTTTTCAGAACTCTATAGATGACAGTCAAGAAAACCATCAAGCATACCATGTTTCACATGCTGTATGATCACTTCCAACATCTGGTGTTTCAAGTTCTTCCTGGGCATTTAGTCTTCACAGTCCTCAGCTCAGATCAGCTGTGCAAAACGCAATGCTCTCCTTTCTATTACAGCCCATATAGCATGCCAGAAAGGTTGCCTGAGCATTAAAGGGTGCACTAAATTAATTCAGTAAATCCATAAAAATATATTTATCAGTTTCTGGTTAACAGATCTGGTTTAAAGAGCATAATTTGCTACAAAGAGGGTTTAGCTAGGTGTCTGGCATGAATGAGTCTTAAGTGTCCGAAGCATAGGTAGCCAGAAGATAGTATGCATTTTCAATTAACAGACAGGCACTGAAGTATTTTCAAAGTAGATGCAAATCTCCTCTGAAGCTAAAAGGCTTAAATCTTTTTTGATACAATCCCTGAAATGGTAAGAAAAGTCAGACCTAAACAAGCCTATTCTCTCAGTAATGGGAAGTAAACAGTCATGTACAGAAAATAGTTGCTGTTATCTATGACATGGCTTTCAGTTACTTGGCATGGAGCAGTCTGTCATATTTTTGTCCCATACCCATCACTTATTTATTTGTTGCTCATGACTGACTCCCAGCACTGCATGTGATTTGGCTGATCAGGCTCAGTCTGATGCACGCTGTAACTTAGGCACCAGAGTTACTCATTTTGTCTACTACGAGCACATCTGACTGGTCTTCAAGCTCCATGTTATGGCCACTCTGGTTTGTGCACTTAGAGTTCATGACATTTTCTAGGAAATTTATGAGTTATTTTGTTAAGCACCTTATTTTGGCTTTTCATCAAGTCCTGTTAGGTAGTTAAGTTTTCTGCTAAGTAGGTTTTTCTGATCTCCAAGTGGACTGACAACAGCCATCTTTAATGGCTGAGGAAAATGATTTGGTTCTTCAGCCAGAAGCACTTTCACCCCAATAAATCTCTGCATAGCACAAAGTTGCTTCCAATTCCAGTCACTAATTTCATCTGTTTCAAGCAAGATTTGAAAGTTGCTTAGCAGCACGTGCCTGTGGTGAGTGGAAAGTACCTGCCACACCTGCAGAGCAGTTCCTGCTTAAAGCAATGGCAGAATTTTATGTTGTAGTTATTTATACCCGAAGTTTTGTGTTCTCTAATTGCTATTATGGTAATTATTTGATAAAAGAATAGGACTGCTAATACTGTATGTTGTAAACATTTTACACATGCATAAAATGAGGATATTTATAGCTAGTATATAATAAAGAAGCTTTTACATTACATCCTCTTTCAGGGAAAAGGCTTGTTTTCAGTTGTGGATTTGTGGGTTTCTATTGTCAGTTTTCATTGGTGTATAAAGAGAGGAGCTGAGTCAAGCTGTGAAACATAAATTTGGAACTGAAAACAGTGACTTTAAATGCAATAATTTTCCAAGCAAAGACATTTTGGTCATATTTCAATCATATTTAGTTCTTATCAGCCATTGCTGAATCCTCCTTTGATTCTTAGTATAATATCAGATTGCAGGAAAACAGTGATTTTTGTCATTAATTTGATCCTATTATTTGGAGTAAAACAGTGAATTACAAAAAAAATCAGTTTCAAAATTGGCTGATTGTTTTAAATTATTACTCTGTAGCAATTCTTTTTCATTAATCAGTATTTTAGCTGGGCATTAATGTAATATACCTTGGTAAAATACCATGTAAGATATCTTGGTTGCGGTGCTATTTATATGCCTAGTTTGTAGTTTTTCATCATACCTTAAATGTTACTCTGTCACCATTAGGCAGGATCCTGCATGGCAGAGAGCTGAGTCAGGGAAAAAGATGTCTTCTGAATAAAGGTGCTTCCTGAAAAGCCACCAATCAGATAATCATTCTTCTCCTGTGGGCTGAGAGTGCTGAGTCTAACCAACTACATTGATCCTTGAAATAATGTTGTGGTTGTCAGCCACCCAGGCTGGGGTTATTTTTTTTTGTCCCACAAACGTGAATGACTGTCCTTCTCCAGTGGCAGGATGCCCTGGGACAGGAACTGGACTACCTTGAAATGTTATCCTCTTGAGTATTCTGTTGTTTGTCCTAATCATGACTTTATTAAAACTTGAGCATTGTGTTTATAAGATGATTCCCTTGAGTGAGTGCCTCCAGTATGCGCATGTCAGAAGGAATACTACGTTTTTAGTCTTTGTAAATTATTTCAGATGTGCTCTCAAATGTACTTACTTTATGTATTTATACTTCTATACAGGTGCTTTTAAATAGCAGTGCTAACTCATTTTTATTTGTGGGTGGTGAAATGGTTGAAGAATGCAAGATATAAAAGGGTCATTTGGGGCTCAGATCAGTTGCCTAAATGAGGCAACTAGATCCATTTCAGATGCCCTGGTACATATTTCACCTGGCCACCAGCTGTTAGTCCCTGGGGTATTTGTGTGTGCTTTGTCAGTGTGTCAGCTACCCTGTGCATCTCAAACAGCTTTGGGTGCACTTGCTTAGACAACCAAGCTCTTTTTGTCATCAAGAGTTGTCATTTTTGTATTCTAAAGAGATCCAGTTGTGTTAAGTAATGTGGGAATCTCAGATTCCTGAGTAGCTACAGGTTTTTGGAGGTCATTTGTGTTTTGTTTTGAACAGCAGAGAGTGAAAGTCAGTGGTGGTGACAAACTTGGACTCTGGCAAGGCATGCATGTGAACTGTTGCCGTGATTAACACTGGCTGCTCAGCAGCCCAGGCTCAGGGCTTGTGGAACATGCTGTACTCAAATAATCTGGCTTAGAAATGCCCTCCACTTGCCATTTGCAAGCAGGGACAGACAGAAGACAAATATTTCTTCCCCTAAATATGGAGCTTGTTACAGCTTAGTTGCTTGGCAATCCACTTGACTGTAAAATAAGCAGAGTATTAAGCAATGCTACTGGTTTCCTTCCTTCTATGGCTTTGCAGGATGTTCTGTGATCTTTGTGCCGTTACAGCCTTTGCAGCCATCTGTTTAACTGCAGCGGGGATAATGTACTGCTGCCGTGGGTCTGGCTTTGAGAAGAGAAGCTCGCTGCATTTTCAGGTGTTTCTCCTGTTTTTTTTTTCTCTGGCACTGCATTTCTAGTCCCACCACTTCCATTTCTTCTTCTGAGCTTATTGTCAACACGTTGCTGCTGTCTATAATTACACTTGGCACTCGGAGAAGAGGAGACACTGAGTGAAGCAACTGCCTGTGCCTTCCCTGTAGATTTTCATGTATTCGTGATTACCATGTATTAATGCTACATATAGATACCTTCATCATTTATTTTCCTTGGACCAGAAAAAAAGTATTATTTCCCAATCATGTATTGACTAATTAGCAATTCTAAGTCCTTCCTTAGTGTGGAAAAATTGAACTAGCTGTTGTCAGAAAATGCGTCCATTTCCATATCAGATTATATTTTTATAGCATTAATTTAAATTTATTTCTCTCCAAAGGTTCTTACCCTTTGATTTTGTTATGTCTCCTGGGTGCTGGTGCAAAACGGGGTGTTCTTGTTAGAAATTATTTTCTTGAAAATAATACTAAAGAGAATTTCAAGAAGGTGGCATGATGTGTGAGAAAGGGTAATATTATTCTAAAGTGTAAGAAAATGTTAGAACCTATATAGCTGTGTATTAAAAATATACAGTATATATAAAAAGCTAAAAATCTTTAGGCACCAGGGTGACTGGCTTATTCCCAGCATCTGCACTGCAAGAGAGATCCAGAAAAGGCAGAAATACAGAGAACAACAATCAAGCAAATTATTACTATTTAACAACTATTTCATTAGTAAACGTTCTTGTGAAGTATATTAACACCAAATGAAATGAACTGAGTAGATGTACAAAATAAAGAAACTGGCTCTGAAACAGATGGGTCTTGTCTATCAGGCCTCTCGTTGCCTGGAAATAGGGTCTAGATGATGCTTTCTTCTGTTTAATGTATATGACTGTTAACCACAGCCAAAGTACAAGGGAAAAATGTTCATTCTGCTGCAAACATTTAATGATCCCCCTGCAGAGCTTACCACTGATATGGTGAACACCTTCTGGAGGCAAAATTAGCAACATAGCTTTACTGGGATGTGAGTGCTTTGGAATTGTTTACCCTACCAGGGAAATGGCAGAGGCAGCAGATTGCTAGGGTGAAACCCTAGTCCTGTTAGCATCAGTTGCAGAACTTCCCTGGCATCAAGATGAGCAGGTGGGTTTCCCCTGTGATTCCTGTCTGAGATCAAACACAGACTCAGTGTTTATCAGTCATTCTCTCTATGTAAGTTTTTCCTTCAAAAATGTGACTTTATTGCCCACTGTTTAGCAATGCTTTTTGAGATCTACAATGGAAAGCACACTAAAGTGTTAAGCAAAATTTATTAGAAGAGAATCTCCTTAGATCACTTGTTACAGTTGGAAAAAAAACAAGTATGTTTCCAACCTGCAAGTCTTTCTGAAACAGAAGTCATGTTTCCTCTGAGTCATAGAGCCTTCCTTTTAAACATAAAGTTTTGATATGTTTCATGTTGTGGCTGCAGAGATTTTATGATTCTGATGGCCTGAAGACAGAAATGAGATTGAGAAAGAGATGAGAATCACTTCACTAATTCTTTACCAGATGTTGTTTCATCCGTTCAGAGACTGGGATTTGTTTAGATTTTCCTGGATCTGTCCTTTTTATTTGGGCAAAATAACATACCAAATATTGAAATACAATAGTAAATTGCAAAGGTAAACATACTTAGAATGAGCAAAATTAGTATTTAGGCAAAGACTGGACAATTTTGGTTGGCAAGAGCTGTTGAGTTCTATTAATTTCTTTGTATACCTGCTTTTATTTCTGTCTCATGATAGGCAGACACCAGTCCATGTACTACAGATATAGGCAGCATGCTCTACATACTGTTTTTTCATCAATATTTCATGTTCTATGGTAATGGGACTAAAAAAAGCTAAAATCAACAAGTCATCACCTGGGATGTTCTGGCCATTCCCTGGAGTTCCAGCTCTTCTTTCAATGTGCATATGTGACTTAATTAATAAAGCCTCCTTTATTAGATAGCCAGAAGTTACTCTTCTATTAGTTTTATATTAGAACACACCAGTATTATTCTATAGTCTAGCAGCTGTACTTAATTCCACTTTAGAAAGTGGCTTCAGACCAGACTAGAAATCTCAGTGTTGAACATAAAGAAAAGTAGAACCAAAGTTTTGGGGTGCACTTGTCTCTTTAACTCTGATTGTGTCAGTATGAAAACTGACATAATATTAAGCTATTTTTGCAGGATTAGAAACTGAGTTTTAATTTCTGTTTGTTAAGTACTCTGAGCATTGAGACAAAAGAGGCAAGTGCAAAAGACTGTGTTTATTAACTTTTTATAAAATCCTCATCAAAGTTATGACTATCTTCATTTGTTACGGGCTTTTACAATGCTGTAACTTATAAATTGAAAGTAATATCTGTATCAAAATAGATAAAACATGTCTAGTTTGTTGGAAGATTTTTTCATTTATTGTTGTATGAAAGGCCAGAATATAGCAAGTAGATTACTGTCTTTCTCCAGAAAGAAAGAAAACTTTCCTTCAGAAGAGATAACAGACAGATTGGGAAAAAAATTCCCACCAGTAAGATAGGTTATCTTTTCTATTTAATATGAGGACTTCTCAACACAGTCTTTTTCTTTTCACTGGGAAGAAACACGTGCCTGTTAAGGCCTTATTTTAGGCTGACAAGGTCCTTTTTCTGTGAAACAAGACCGTAAATTATCCCATTCTTTGTGGTTCAGAAAAAGAGATGTGAAAATACTGCTCAAGGCCATGAACCTAAAAAACCACTGAGTGACTGCACTCAATGACTTGTATGTATTACTGGGTATAGAGCTGTCCTGAAGCTTTTGATATTGGAGCAAACAGCTTTGGAGAAGTTCTTGAATTAAATGAAACAATCAAAATGTCACTAAACCCCTCAGTTTAAATAATAGTACAGGCAAATGCTTGATGCTATGCACAAAGGTTTAGCTGCTGAGCTGCTGGTTGTCTTAGTTAGAGATGGAAAGCTAAAATCTTGGGCTGGAAATCTGCTCCTTGGAGTTCATCTTAAGCATAGATTATTTGGGAAACTGCCTGGAGAATCTGTGGCTTATCACATGAAAGTGGAGGAGGAGGAAGGAAAGCTGAAGAAAGAAAAAAATTACAAGAAGTGAATTTTGGCTTAAGATATATTTTAACAAGTACTCTTTTGGCATTAGAAGGTGGGTTATAATGAACCCTACTATGTCACACTTTGAATTGTGAGTCAGAAATGAAGTTACCTGTGGTGCAGCACCTGTGATTGGCGAGATGAGCTCTCGCTGTGCAGTTGTTTGCTGTGAGTGCTGGACACTGACACCTGCAGCTACATCTCTGGTCCAGGCAGCCCTCCCACAAAAGGTGCTGTGCCCAGGCAAGATAGTCTGCAGTCTGTGATAGAGGGGCAGAGTCAGACCTCAAGCCCTTTGGCACTGAGCTGGTTTTAACCTCGAAGTTCTTTCTAAAGGAAGGAGTGGTTTGGCTCTGATCCCCTGGTAGTGTGGCCAGGTAGCTGAGTCTGTTGGGATGGTGTAGGAAATGGCAGTACCTGGAGGATTCTAACACAAAATCTAGGGACAACAGGCAAAAATAAGGCATGTGGATTTTCTAACAGATAGACAGAATTGAGGGCAAACAGAAGGCAAACTCTGATTTCAGCCTCCATCAGGTTTGGGGGCCAGAGCCAGGGGTTTAGTAGCCCATTGCTATGAGACAGAGTTGGATCCCTCTATACCACTCCTCCTTCTGCTCTGCTGCCTGGACAGCATCCCTCTTACTAAAGAACCTTGTCCAGGAAGGGCCTGCATTGCCCCTCACCTGGGCTTGGCTCTTAGTGTGTGGCAACTCCTTCAGTTACATATTTCAGCTTCTTGGGGGTCCCTTTCAAAGCGAGGTTCAGTAGTACAGAGGCTGCCTTGCCTCAAATCAAAAGAGGAAGCTGCTGCATCCCCAGGTTATCCCCATGAATTAGCACCCCTCCAGGAATCCCACTGCCTTCACCCCACCAGGCAATACAAAAATCTATTATGGACTTTATTCTTGCAATGAAGCCTTGGCAGTGATGGTTTCCTTTTCCTTAACAGGATTATTTTCCTTCAAGGGTAAGGGAACTTTTTATTCTTCCTTTAAGTAAAATAAATATCTGTATTTCCTGATTATATCCCTTTGTTCTTCAATTATTTGTAATTTCTTCCCAGCCTTTTTAGCTGAACTACAGGGATATCTAAGTTCAGGGAAAGATTTATGAAATAATTTATTGGGAAACTGTTCTGTGTCATTGAGAACTTTGACTAGAGTTTTGCTCATCAGCATTCATTATACATTTGGTCCATCATTGTTTACTATGCAATTAGATTTTAGAAGTGGCAACTGCTGCTTAACTCTTCAGAAATGGGTGCTGTTATCTATTCCTGTCAGAAAAGATACAAACAGGAGTTTTGCACTCTGGCTTCTTGTCCTTTTGAGACCATCTCCAATGCATTGGGATGGGAGGGAAGGGGAAAGAGGAGAGGATAAATCTACTGCACTATGTTTGAATGGCATTGCAAATTAAAACTAAATTGCACTAACTGATAGAATGAATAATTTACAAGTCCAGGAGGAGAGAACTGCATTGGAGGTAAGGAAGTGGATGTACATAACAGAAGTGGAGGCAAGAAGAGGCTTTTAGACTACTGCAGCATGGAAGAAACTAAAAATGGCCTTGTGAACTGGATGCTGGTGTGCTGGGGCAATACAAACTGCAGGTGTGCCCTGAAGAGGTGGAGGAGCAAATAACTCAGTGCAAATAACTTTTAACCCATGTGACCACTTCAGGTGACCTGATGTACAGACAGCACTTTGATCCCACTCATGCTGCCCTCATGCAAAAGATCCTAATGGGCCCATCTGCTAGCAGAGGCTCTGCTTTCCTTGGCAGCTCTGTGCAGGGCTCCTGTGATAAAAAATTCTAAAGAAAGGGAGTATAACTGTGGTGAAAAACTATGTCTGCTCAGAGCAAAACAGAAAAATCAGTAGTGGTCTACTCAGACATAAAATGATACTTTTCAAGACTGTCAGTAGAGAATCCAGATGTTTCACTTTATTTGTCAATTTTGCTTTCCTTTTTTCTAATTATTCAGTCTTATCAGTGAGGATTTGACAGAAATTGCTTGGCTCCATATGAAATAAGTGTGAAACTGCACGATAAATACTCTGTTTTCACTTTGCAGCTGAGCTCAAGGCAAGCTGTGCTACTTGATACCAGTGTAGTCTGCATGGAAGGAGGTTCTCCAGGCCCCGAGTCCTTGTCCTTCTGACAGGTCCCACTGACTTCCTTCAGTGAAGAGGTTTTGTAGCCCCTCCTTAGGAGCTTGTATTCAAACACCCAGACAGTAGGCTCTGTAACCCAGGAGGATTTGCTTTAATTATTCGTTTGAATATCTGTGCTACATATTTACTTGTAATTTTGCTTCAGTGATGCTCAGTTTGCCTAATTTGCCAGAATGTCCCAAAACTTGAGTATGGGAAAAATATCATCTATTGATACCATTTCAAGCTCACAGACCTATGGTATTTCCTGCCTTTGGCTTGTGCTACCAGTGTCATCTGAGCTTGGCTTTGCTGGCAAGCTTTGGTGTGTTGTTTCCTTTGGGCAGCAAAGCCTTAACAAGCCCTGATGGTTTTCCTTAATTCCCCTAAATGATGTTTCCTATTTTCAAAGTTTGCGATCTTCTTGCTCAGTGGCAGCTCTTCACCATGGGAAAGATTCATTGCATAATATGAAAAAGAGCTCTTTCAAGGGACCCATTCTTTAATAGTGCCAATGTTGCTGGAGCTCAAAGAAACCTCCTTTGGGGAGCCATTTTTCTTTTTATAAAGTAACAGAGGGAGATCATAGTCAAATACAGTGAGACCCAAACCCAACACAGTAGGTTATATGTAGTCTTCACTTTCACTGCTAAAAATGAGTTTTTTAGTCTGCAAGTCTGCATTAGTTTCTTGTTCTAATCACCTTTACATACTCTCTCATGCTCTATTTTATCTGCCAGCCCCTTTATATATAGTGAACAGCAAGCAAGTTTGCTTCACAGAACACCATGGGTGTAGACTACTCTGCTGTCCTGGGACAGACCGGACCTAGATGAGGTCTGCTGGAAAGTACTGGATGTAATGCCTTCCTTTGGATATAGTCCAATATTTCCAAGGATAACACCACCAGAATCAATCCTTGGAAAAGGACAGAGCAGTTCACTTTGCTGGGGTTTAGGTAGGTGCTACGTGCAAGTGAAGACTCAAGTTGTGGGGCCAGAAACTAGTGCAAAGATCTCTGCTGCTTTTGCACACAGAAGGTTACTTAGGTCTCTTCCCAAAGCATAATCAGGGATCCAAAGCATGGAAAGACTGCAGGCAAGCCAGCCATGAAGCTGGGAGCAGAAGATCTATTGCAATTCCATGTTGCTCCAATATTATATATCCCTAAGCACGTCCCTCTAATGAGGGACAGAAAGTCAGCTGCCCTCTTGGTGGCATTTCGTGCTTTGAATAATGAGCAGTAGAGGTTTTGTTGGTCATTTAAATGCTACAGTTACAAGTGCTTAAACACACTTAGCAGGTTTTGAATCTCTCTGTTTCTGAGCTAAGTGGCATTTTGAAAACCATTAAGTACCCTCCTACAATAATTTTGCATTCCCTCTTTGAGCTTTCTGTACCAGAGCCCACTTGAATTTATTGCAGTATTGATTTTGGTATTCTGCCACTCTCAAAGCTTTGTTCTGGATTTTTCTGTTGAAGCATTTGCTCATTCAGATGTGTGCTCAGAAGGGAATTGGCTCCATGCCACACACTTGGGGGTCACTTTCCTTTTACTCTCCCTCAAAGACCAGAAAGAAAGTTAGTTCCTGACCACAGGTGTAGGGACAACTGGAAGTGGATGGGAGGTCCCCCAGTTGTTGAATCTTTTTGCCTTGGCATCCCCTTACCCCCCCAAAAAAAAGCCTAGAAACTTTGGTACTTCATTTAGGGAAAATATGAAAGTTTCAGCTTTAGAGACTACTTTTCCAGGGCGATTTAAATAGGTCAAATTAATGGACAGCAGCAAAAATTCCAGTGCAGTGATTATCATAATTAACCATCAGCATCTGAAGATAAGCATAGCCATGGTCACTAGTCCTAGATACACTAATGTGACCAGAAGAAGAACAAGCAGATACATGAAAACCACAGCATTTTGATGGGCTGGGTTTGCAGCATGGCAAAAGTCTAGTCACTCTAGTCACCAGGTGCAGTGATGAAGTAGCACTCAGTCATGTTTGGAAATCAGTAGAAGCAGTGACCACTACATGTGCTCAGGTCTTACCAGCGCTAGAGAATGGAAAGCTGGGCTCCTGAGATTTGTCTCACCTCAGTGACATTGCCTGTCTGACCAGACTTTGAAAGCCACTTCCTAATCGTAGACATTGAATTTGAGCCATCTTGGCCTGATTTTTGAGGAACTCGCAGTGTCAAGGGGGGAGCTTGCAATGAAGATCTTCAGCCATTATTTGCTAGTTCTGAGATCCAGATCTGCATGATGCAATGGAATGGAAGGGCAGACTTGCTGACAAGCCATGCTTCTGGCACACCCTCCCTTTAGCTCAGCTACCTTCTCACAAGCTGGTGTGCAAAATGTGCAAAACCAAAGGCACAGGCATAATCACAAAGGGAAATACTTTTGGGGTTTTTAAAAGTTGTTTTCTGTATGATTATTTCTAGAGCCCAGCTACAGTTTGATACGGTATGACATGCAGAGTATTTCCCTAGAGTTATTTACTAAAATGTTGGGTGTTTTCTTCAGCTCCTTGATGTCTACCTGGAGAATTCAGACAGGTAAATTTACTTCCACACATTCCCAGCTGGATCTAAATGTGGGAGCTCCCAAATACAGCTTCAGATTTTCAAGTTAGAGGCGATACAGTATGTGAGTGGGACAAGAACAGGGATGAGAACACAGGTTACACTAAGTACTGTGCAGGTGTTGCTTCTCATGTGAGTTTCACATCTACCAAGGGTGCTACATTTAGCTAATTTAGTCCTGCATTTTTCACTTGTCCTTCCATGGCAGTTGGCTTTAGAGGAAAAGACACCTGACAGTAGCTGGCAGGTAGCTCAGTGCTGGGGTTAATGTGTGGTGGGGGTGGTGTCTGAACAGTCTGACTGCTGCCACAGGTAGAGTACCAGTTTGAGTCCTGCCTTGCAAGTCCTGCCTCACCTCTCCCCTGGTCCCTCCTACCTGCATGAGAAGAATCACCTCTAAAAAGATTCAGTAATTTTAAACAGAAGAAAGGAAAATTAAAGACACTTTTGGACAGAATGCTATTTCAGTTATTTTCAGCCAAGTCAGCCACGGTCATGTTTGGAATTCAAACCATCAAATGTTCAATAAGAAAAATAGTGGGTGTCTTGCACGGCCTTTTGTCATGGGATTTCATCAAAGGTTAAATCAAATAATATCATTATTGTTAATGTTAATGAGGTAGACTAAGTGGCATTTAATTTTAATGTAGTCTTCTCATGAAACAAAGCAAACTTTAAAACTATGGACAGTCTGGTTTTGTCTAGTGGACACACAGGATCTTTAGAGGAAATGGCACTGGAGAGAGACTCACTGCCTATGGTGGACAGGAGGACCACCTCAGCCACAGGATGAAAGTTCTTAAAAGTCTAGCTTCATGCTATATGTCCATAAGTCTGTGTGAGAGGGGTGCTTCCTCAAACTCCACTGCATCATTTGCTTTGCATTTGGTTGGAAATTCTTAATCTGGAGTTCATTCTATTGAAAATCTTTATTATGCAAAATTCCCCCCTGACATTTGTCTCCTCATCAGTCAGGTCCTGAATGCAGATTGCAGTTCTGTCTGCAGAGTTACTCTATAGCCTTTTCCATTTTAGTAAGTGTTGGGTAACCCAAGAGACTGGTAGACAATGGAGATTATATAGTACTTGTCAGACCTGCTACACTGCTTTCTTTGAAATACCCCAAAATGGAGGCAAAGAGGTAAAAGTTTTCTAGTTGCCTTGTCTTCTTTCTCTTTTGGTACAATTACTGTGTGAGTCACACAGTGTTAAGAATATTTTGAAGGGGAAAACTGATTATTAAGTACATAGCAATAATGAATCACACTTGGTGGAAAAATAATTTTTGCTTTATTTTTGTGCCACATTACCCAGGCCATCAATTACTTGAAAAAAAATACAAATCCCTGCCTCATATAGAAATTTATCAGAGGTTGAAATTTCTTATGGGAGAAAAAAACGGCACAAACACCTTTTTGATTTTGTAAGTAGGTGAATTTTCAATGATAGGATAATGATATCAGCTATTATAGATCTTCAGGGAATTTCATGACATTGCTGGCTCTTAATTATGAAAGTGTTTTCTAGTCACCTCTATTTCAAGAAACTCCTTGCAATTTCTTGTATGCAAAGAGATCAGCATCTTAGAGACTCTCAAATTAGATTTACTATATAGAGTCAGGCTGCCAAGGTTAGGACAGAAATGTCTGGAATAGAGTATTTCTCCAGAATTTAAAAATAAAAAGTTGGTTTTTTTTAAAAGTTTTTTTCAATATGCAGATTTCAGCCCAGTTTCCTGATTTTTTTTCATTGCTGAGACAATTTCGTTTATTGCAGAAATCATGGTGCCTCCTGTCTTTTTGTATGCCAAAGAATGCGACACACAAGCAAGGATGGAAAATGTAGCTCTGCTCATATCTGTTGGTTTAGTGCTCCTATCAAATCCTGCCTGGAAGAGAAGGAGGCACAAAAGGAGGCTGGAGAGCAGCTGAGGGTGCTTTGTTCATGTGTCTCTTTTGTCTTGGCATGGCAATACTTCTTCTGAGAGAGGTTCCTGGATAATGGGAATCCCTGGGATATTTTCTCTTTTATGGAATGCTGGTGAAAACTCTTGGCATGATTCGTCTCTCTAGAGCAGATTAGCTTTTGTTATCTCTGGCATTGGAATTAATCACTGTGACAAACTTTTAGTTTAGGGTATTCTTTACACAGCTAATGAACCAACATCAAAAAGATTTAATGGTGCAGTTACCTCCCTGAGTGTTGCATGAAAGAGGAGGGTGAAACATACCCATTCCATTGAGAGGGCTGTACTGATCTGGTACTTGGAACAAAAGCCCTTAATTTTCTTAAATTACTCCAGATAATTAGGTTTAGTGATTGGCTTTTGTTTTAATACAGCTTTGAAAGGCTAAACCACATAAGTCTATGTAATGCCTCCGAATAATCAGCAGTTAAGGTAACAGGTATGTTTAACTTTGAAAGGAGTGCTTGTCCAAACTGGGTAAAGATCTGTCAGTTCTGTTTATATGATGTTAAGAGTAATCTTGAAATAGGGATTTCTTTGAACACTTTGGAGCGCAGAGTGGAAAATAAGGTATTTTATTACAGTGTTTAAGTACATTTTTTGCAATGAAATGCATCACTAATGATTTTTGGTAGAGTCCTTTCACTCTGCACCCTAAACTGAAGACCTAACAGACTTTAAAACATCTACTTGATAAACTGTGCAACAACCATACTCTTGCCCTACTCTTGCTTTCTCTTATAAATGTGCATCCAAGAGAAGGTAGAAGATGTCTCTGCATGGTGATACTCGGCAGTCACATGAGAGACCTCTGGGGAATCCATCCTCAATTGCATCATATCAGGATTTCCTTTGCTTTTTCATTGGGGAATTCAGTGATACACATGCTCGTATGTGCGTGATTAGAAAAGGAAACCACAACCTAACTGTGAAGATGCTCTCTCCTGTATCTGGACTGGTTTGCCTACAAAGACATCACAAATCTGAGAGAGCACTTCCTCATGAAGTGCAGTGCTGAAGTAAAAATTTGACAAGAACTCATGATTCTTGAAACTAAATCTACAGGGGAGATGTGTATAATGACAGTGTTTCAAATCAACTTGCAAGCAACTTGATTTTAGCAGAATTAAAGCTGAAAGTGTTGCAAGAGAATTTGACTGACAACCAAGCAACAACATGACTTTATACATCCACATCTCTAAAACTCCAAGTATTAATATCTCTACTCAACACTTCATTGCTCATCTTTGATGACTCATTCTTATTTGACCCAGTCTTTCCTTTCCACCTGTACATTATTAATATCACTAGTCTGCTTTTAGCATTAGGACACTGTGATGGTCATAAAGAAATGCATAGTTCAATCCCTAATAGCTGAGGGCTGCTCCCTTGTTTTCTTTAAATGGAAATGCTGTGGAGATTTTGTTGGTTTGGGGGGAGGGGATGGGTGGGTTTTTTTAGAAGGGTTTCTGCTGCCAACTATTAGTAAATCTTGGTGTTCATGCAGCATTCTCGGCAATTAACAGAAGCTGTGTAATTAACTGATGTCACCACTGCACTGTGAAAGCAAGAGCAAATGTCCTATCCCTTGGCAGGGGTAACTGTATGTCAGAAAATTAGCATTATAATCGTGACTTGCATTTGGGAAAGTTGATCTTTTTTTCTTCATATTTTTACTCTACCCAAATCCTCAAGGTAGGGAGTTCGTGACTTCAGACAAATGGAATAGCAAAATACTGTGCTTAGACATAGTTATGCTAAGTTTGCTTTAGTATTTAAACTCTCAAGACACAATGTGTTTCTTAGCGTAGGTGTAGTTATATTGCATTTTCTGCCTATGTGTCTAACCTCTCCATTCATGAGGCATAGTGTAGCTGTTGACCACAGCAGGACATTCTGGGAAAATATAGGTGGGAATGGGAACCTTTAATAGCACCTTTTGTTAAAGGTTTAATAGTTTTTGAGAAAAGGTTTTAGAGTCTTATTTGGTAGCTAGGAATAACTTCTGGACGCCATCTCTTCCCAAATGACCAAAGCTGTTATTGTTGGCAGCCTTGTTTCTCCCAGGGAAAAGGTACTTCTGACATGCAAAGCATCTCTTCCTGAAGTAAAAATAGCCTTTGTTTGCATTCATGTTGCTTGTGTAATTTATTGTGTCTTTTTTTACTTTTGCTGTTCTTGCCTCTATCATCTTGTGTCTATGCATGATAATTTTTACTGTTATTCGATTTTCTAATTTTCCTTTAGCTCATCTCTGTATTTTACTAGTCTGCCTCTAACCTGGTTTTCTTTTCTTTTTCTTTTCCCAAGTCACAACAGCGTCTTAAGTGCTTTTTTGTCTCACAGATCTGGTTCCCTTGATACACCTGTATGCCCTTGTGCCCTCAGCTCTGTGTTGGTTCTTATCTCTTATCCGTTACATTTCCCTGTATACTATCCACAGGGAGGATAAGCAAACTTACTGTAACAGGCTGAATGGCTAATGCACTCTGAAGGATGTAGTGTATTTGTCTAAGTCCCAAAAGCTCCACAGCCAGCACAGACTAATTCCTGCTAGGAAGTGAGACAACGGTTTTGATCGATCAAATAACTTTCGGACATCATAATATGTATATTGACTCGGTGTTGAAAAGGAAGTCAGCACAGATGTGCCACTTTGGCCTTCAGATCCTTAACATGTTAGTATGTTTGGAAGAATGATTAAATAGAATGTGTTTGCAATCCTCAGGCAGCATTTTTTTGGGAAAAGATGGACTGAATTTAGTAAGATTTGTTTCAGTTTTCTGTGCTAGATATAATTTGCTTAGTGGGCAATTGGGTCACAAAGCAGAAAGAATATTAGTTACCATTTTTAAAACTCTTTATTTTTCAGTTATAAGTAAATAAACCTGAAAGTTTTTTACATATTACTGGTCCTGTGTTTACTACCATCTGCTGTTCTCTTTGGGCTGTGCTTTGTGGCTGAAAGCCTCTCCCGTCATACCAAAGTTTTCTGCAGAAGACTGTCCCTACTCACTTAACCCTTTTTATTGTGTTATTCTATAAAAGGGAAAACATGCATTTAAGATGCAAGAACCGAGTGTATGGAAAGAAAATATGGAAGAGAGAGTGGTCTTCCATCCAGAAGGTTTTATTTCACTAATTTGAAATATCTGTATTGGCAGAACTTTGATTATGCACAACTATGTAGTTAATCAGAGCTGAAATAAAAGGAGGCTTCTGGTGCATCGCCATTGTCTCTCACCTGGGCTCTGATCCAGTGGTAACTGAGAGCTACAGACTCCTGCCCATTAGTACAGGCTCAAGGTGTCTGAATGTGGCTCTCACTCAGGCTTTAGGACAGGACTGGGTGGTTGAACAAAGTGAGTGGGCATCTGGATTACCTTGTGCACAGACAAGACACCAGCTGTTTCTGCCTGAAATGACCACATGTTTGTTTACAGCTGAGAATTTAATTTTTATTTTTTGAAAACTTAGACAAAGATCTAGACAAAAGACCTTATAGAAGGAAGCTGTGTAGCATCTGCAACAAGTAAATTGAGAATCTCTGCAACATTCTGAAACTTTTGAATGCTTACTTCTTTGGTAATTCCTTTAAGAAGTCTGAATAAGTTAAAAAAATCTTGGTAGCTTCCCAGGGAAAATCCTGGTAATTGGTGAAAGTGCTTTTGTTTTTCTGAGACAATACTCTGTACTAGCTTTAAATCTGATGGGGTTTGTATTTGCATTTAGCTGGAGACCATCACTAGTATATAATGCATAATTCAGCCTGACCCTAGTGTGTTTTCCCAAAAGTATATTATAGGCAACATTCTTATGAGGGAGTGGTTGAGAGTTCAGAAAGTTTATGTACAAGCAGTTCAACTGAAGTCAAGAGTATGCAGTGTTTTCATACTCAGGGAAAGTTTATACAATTAGTAAAATAAGTTTATTGAACTTAATTTTGCCCTCTTTGCTCATACTTGGGTAGAAGAGTTCTTCATTGCTGCTACAACTTTGAACTGGAGAGCTTCATTAATCCAAGCAGAGGCCACTCTGAAAAAAGCCAGTCCCTGTCCTGTCTTCTGTACCATGTTGGAACAGCAGCCTGAATGGATGGCTGCAGTGAAAAGAAATTAAATTGCTGTGTCAAAGGTCTCCAACAATAGGTTTCTTATCTGGTTACCTGTGTAAGGGATTTGGGGCTCTTGGCGCTGGTATTAAAAGAGTTTGCATCAGTCTGCATACCAAGCAAATATGCAGAGGAGAAGGTACAGCAGAATTTCTTAGTGACTCAAATATTAAAGCCATAATGACTTAAGGACTGGTAATGAACTAGAAGGGCTCTGTGTCTATAAACTTACATATATTTTCTGGCAATTTGCTCTTACAAAATTAACTACTGTACCCAGTTATATTTTTATTTATTTAATTTATATATTATTTATGCATAACATATTTTTTATTTAACAAGGTTATTGAGCTATATATAATTCCACCTGTGTTTTGAGACAACAAAGACATGCCATAAATGATGCCATTCTGTCTTTGCTCAATCTCTTGGTGTATATGATTTATGTTATATTGCTATTAAATTTTTTATTTGGACCTTACTGTACACTTACATCACTTCACATTCAGAAATAGGTAATGGGGCTGTCATTTTGGAAGATCTGCACGTGGGAATAGTTGGTAGTTTGCAGTGCTCCCTCCCCTAGTGACCTTCTAATGTAATTAACTGATGCAGCAGTTAATATGATACTTTTAGCAGTTCAACCTTAGTGTTTTCTACTATGGTTCCTCACATGCTTGAATTCTGAATGCCTCAAGACCTTAAAGAAATTTATAAAGCAGTAATGTTTTTATCATCTTGAGTGATACATTTTACCTGTTTCAAAGATTTTGTTACTTGAAAAATACCTGGATTTTCCTCTTGTTTTTATTCCCAGGTTCAGAATTAATCACAAGTATTGGACATTAATAATATATATATATATAACAGGAATGAAATGGCATCTGCTTTCATAAACATTTCAGTCACCTCTTTTGATTAGTCTCAACTGGAAATGTTAGATATTGTAACTTGTCTGCTGTGAATTGAATGGGATGTAAATTCATCTCTGTGCGCTTCCACAGTTAACGATGAAATAACAGTCCTTCCCTAGGTAGTATACAGAAGGATGAAATGATGTGCCAGTGTTACATAGGCACTTCTGAAAATGTAAATATGTCTTATTCTGGATGTCTCAGGTATTATTAAAATTAAAGCAATACAGAGAAGGGAAAAAAGAGGGAATGGAGGGCCAGGAGTCTGTCATAAGTACATGTTTGGCTTTTCTAGATAGAATTTGAGTCATGCTGATTTTCTTTGAAAAATACAAAACAAGCTGTACTAACACGCCTAAAATAGATCATTCACTCTCAAAAGCCAGTGCAAATAATTGTGATTTGACAGTAATTTCAAACAAGTTGCCACTGTAGGAACATCACTCAAGTTTCTTTGTCACTCAAGTCTCTGTCTAGATACTCATTACTTGCCCTTTTGAAGTCCTACCAAGTTACAGACAAGAGATGATATTGTGAACTGAATAGCTGCAACATCTTCCCTTTGTGAACAGAAATAATTAGGCATACACTGGAATTCAGAAGAAATGACATACAGTACTACCTTTTGCTGATGATTCTACCTGGCTTCTTTATTCTGCAGTCATCTGCTATTGACTTCAACTCACACCTCTCAGAAATCTCTCTGCTCCTCCGTCCTGCTACATCATCAAATGGAAATACAGGAGTAAAATACTCCTATCCAAATTTAGGTAGATGGACAGCTAGCATTATCTAATAGCTCTACTTTACTGCAACACACTTCAGGAACCCTGATTCCACTGGGGAATGGAGATGTTGGATATGATAGTGATTTCTTCACTGTTAGAATGCTGACTGTAAAGAAATGCTCCCTTTTGGATAATGATATATTTCACAATGCAAAAGTGGATTGATTTTTACTCTTGAGATTAATTATTATGAGAACTAGGCCTTGATGTAGTTTCTGCTGAAACAATGATTGAATTCTCATTGACTCCAGAATAAAAATAGTTGGACACACCTGCTTAGTTTTACAGTTTTGGAGATATGTTTCTTATTAGAAAGTGTTTCCTTTGGTTAATAATATTTATGGAGACAAAGGAACTGGGAGAGTAGCTAATAACTGGCTAAAGATGATACTTTTCATAATGAAATAAAATATTCTTAATGAGTGGGGAAAAGAATGGCCAAAGGATTAGAGAGGTACAGTCCAGGCAAACAGGTCTGGTGGTTGAGTGCATGTGTATCAAATCTACTGAGTTACTTCAGTTATCTGGGAGTCTGGCCTATAAAATCCAAAAGCATCCAGCATCATATCTATTCACCTTGCCAGTTCTATGATTAAGCTGTAAAACTGAAGAATTGCAGCACCCTATACTAAGGAGGATAAAGGAGCATCAGTATACGTGCAGGCAAAGAAGAAAGCAGTAACACTTGTGGAAATTACAGATAAATAAAATCCAATCTCCTTTCACATATGAAGAGTTTCTCTATAAACCAGTATACATTGCTTGTAAAGGAGTGGTGACAGAGGAATGCTAGTAGCAATTCCTATGAGCCTTATTCAGTCTACACCACTGATGAGCGCCATACAGCTAATTTGTTGAGAGGGTCTTCCAAGTGGGTATGTATTTCCCAAAACAATTGTTATGGATGGAAGTCAGTAATAATTTTAAAGCAAATAGACTGTATCCTTAGAGTTTTTATTTTTATATATTATTCAATGGATATGCTCATGTGGAATCTTCTCAGTAGACTCAGATGGCTCACAGATTTGGAAATAAAATTATTTCCAAGGTGTAATGGGAAATTTTAATAGAAGAAATTCCAGTATTCCATCCATAAGCTGTGAAGCTGTGGTGGGAGAGTGGAAGAAAAAGATCTCCTGTAAAGTCTCTTGCTGCCTGGCTTTTAATGTTGTGTTGGCATGGCAGTAGCACTATGTTACAAGGTAGAACACAGGCATCCATATCCCATCACAGCATATTCTCTCTCAGGCATATCCTGACCTAAGCAAAGGAAGTAGTTTCACTGACAGTCTGAAATTTCCCCAATGACATAGTTTGAGTATGTCTCTGGCTTACATTTGCATTTCAAAATGAGGAATGTTTCTTCTAAAAGACTCAGGGTAGTTGGTGAAGCCAGTTATTCCAGTGTCTCCATTCCTCTTCCTACTTAGTAGGTGCTGTGGCTGAAGAAAGCAGGGACCACTATTTCAAAGTCTGCTTTTATTAGATGGGAACCAAGAGGAGAGCTGGAAGGATTGAAACAGTGTAGCTGTGTTGTACACAGCAGTTTGAAGGATGTGATGTTGATTTACACTGGCTGAGAATCTCGCATCCAGTGCATTTGGGAAAGAAAATGTACAACTGCATTAAAACCCACCAGATTTATTCTTTACTATATCAGCTTGGTGCTTAATGCCACTCCAGTGGACTAGAAAAGGACATTTCCATTTTAACACTTTATGGCTTCTTCAAGAAAAATAAACAACACAGAAAATAAGCAGCCAAAATCCAAACAAAGCAGCTGAATTGGGCTTTAATATTTTTCAGATGCATTTATGGAAAACAGCTTTTTTTATACTGGTCATGGAAAGTGAATCATATGTTTGATGGTTTGTATTCTGCTACTGTTGTCTCCTCTTAATTTTTTGGCTTCATATTATTTAATTTCTGCTAGGTGTTATTTCAAAAGAGAGCAGAACAAACCGAGGGCCTCACACCTACACATCTTTTATCAATGTTTTTTAATGACTAGTACTCTGCTACAAGCCTTCTGAATTTACCTGCTAAACTATTGTCAGTTCCCTCCCCAGTCCTGGATACATGTACATATATAAATATATATGTGTGTGTGTATATACATAAATGTATATATACATAAGAAATTCTTTAGCTGTGGTTAAGGATGAGACCAGTAGGGTTGTTTACAGAAGGTATTCTAACCCTTTATGTAGTTTAATAAGGAATGTTTTCATTTGTCAAAGATGAAAGTTATGGAAAGTTGCATTTTCTTTAAACATCTAGAACTTAGTAGAACTCCAGTTCTCTGTAGTAGCTTCTGTAGAGTCATCAAAAACCTAGAATATTTTCTAAGTACTCTTAATGCTAGACATAGGGATTTTCTATGAGGGATGAGCATGACTACCTGGTGATTTTCTCAGGAGCTTTCAAGATGGGATATGAGCAGAAAAGCCCTTTGGATTTCCAGAAACCCATATAGATGGAATTTCTCATCTGACTTCACTTCTGCCCTAGATTCTGGATAATCTGGACAACTCCCATGATTTTCACCCCTTACTAAGAAAGCTAGTTAGGTCTTTTTCTAATCACTTATTCACTGTTGTCATACTGAGTTGTTCACCAACTTAGCAGCAGTAGAATGAATTAGGAAAATGCCATTATCTTCTACTTTGTAAGTGAGGAACCAAGGTAGTGAGAAGTAAAAAGCTTAAAAAAACTTCATCAAGATCTACAGGATGCTGAGACAATTTTGAATGGAGGACCTTGAGACAGACTTCCAAGATTTCTAACTGTAATGAAGTAGCAAAGGCATATAATAAAATGTTTTCCATATATCATGGGGAATCCTAAACTCTATGTCAGTGGAGCATTGACTGAATTAGGAACATCCCAGACATGTGTGCAGCTGTTTTCCAATGCCCTGTGATTGACTTTGTTGTGAAAACAAAATTCTGCATGTGGTAGTCTGATGCTCTGCATTATCTCATGTTAGGCACATGAACAGGATGTTATTTTAACTGTGTTTTTATCAAAGCTAAGGTAATAACTTACCTGCAGTTGGGAGGAGATGTGGAGAACACGTCCTGTTCTTGTATTCATGGTTTTCTCTCTTTTCTTTTTCAGTGAGTATGTTTTTGAACACATTAACCCCCAAGTTCTACGTTGCCCTGACAGGCACATCCTCATTAATATCAGGACTTATTTTGGTAAGTACTACATCTATTAATATCACTTTAGAATTTGATTTTGATATACAGAATTGTAATTCACGCTTCATGCAGATTAATAGGCTTCTTTTTTCCTTCTGTAAACTTACAGTTTTGCAGCACATAAAATTTGTCTTTATGTTGCTTTCTGTGGGAATGAAAAAGAAAAAAATGTTTCAGTGCTCTATCTTTGAAGATAAAAAAAGTCTTGAAGAACAGTGTGACTCACTCACAACCCTACAGTAATTCTTAACGAGTGTTTACAAATTAAGTGCTTTCCTTGGCAAGTACTACTGAAATGAAGAAGGCAAAAAAAAAGGAAGAGGAGGAAAGGTACCAACTATCTCAACTTAGCATGGTCCTTTCAGAGAGATACAGCAGGATTTACTAGAGAAACACCAGTTCTGGTGCCAGAATTCCAAGGGATAATTATTTCAGATCTTCACTTCTAGACTCTTTCCCAGTACATAGCTGCCTATTTGCTTAAATGTCTGTATTTTTAAACCATTTTAAAACCCCTCCTTCTGTATGTAATTCTTGAGGGCTTCTTTATGCAAATTGATGCAGTGGAGAGAATCATAATACTATCACAATGCAGGAGTCCAAAGCAGAGCATTTTCTCTGAATTTTATTAAATATCTTCATAGAAACAAATGGAGATTAAAAATAATAGGAATTAACAGGGTGTACATATATTTCATTGTATGTGGTCTGTTCTTGTTACCTCACTGCTGAGAGTTGTCTTATTGCTTACACAAATTAATAGTATAGCATAACACAGAACAGATCAGAATGATTCTCTAGTCCAGAGCCCTGATGAATTCAGGGCTGACCAAAAGTTAAAACATGTTATTGAGGGCATTTTGCAAATGCTTCTTAAGCACTGACAGGTCTGGGGCGTCCACCACCTCTCAAGGAATCCTGTTCCTGTGTTTGACCACTTTTTCAGTGAAGATATTCTTCCTAATGTTCAGTCTTATCCTCCTGTCACAGCTTTGAACTATTTTCACATGACCTGTCTCTAGATAGCCAGAAGAAGACCCTCCCTCTCTACTTCCCCTCCTCAGGGAATGGTTGCCTTTGTTTTAATCTTGTTTGTTCAAGTTGTATGCTTTAAAATCTGCTGGATACAAGCTGTAAATCCTTCCTCACCACACCAAACTAGGCATGTAACTGGGGGGACCAGTAAGACCAAGTGTAAGCTATTGTAGTGATAAGTGGAAAGAGTAGCGAGAGAGAAACATGGCTAGAGGCTGGTTCACATCACCTCAGCTCCACCAGTCTCAGAGAAACCTGAAAGCAGCTAGGATTGTAAGTGAATGTTATCAGCTTGGTTTGGTAAATCTGCACCTCTCACTTCCACATCATCTGTAGCCGATGTAGATAAACAAATGGCATCCTTGACTACTTAATGCCTGTGAGACTCTCATCACTTAGATGATTTCAGGTAAAGCAGCAGGTGCACTGCTGCTGTGCCTTGCTCTGAGTTTCCTCATAGCAGAAGGCAATTACCTAATGTTTGCACCTTGGGCATTCATCAGTCTTGTATGGATTGAGCCCCAAAGCACTCGACAGAGCTCCAGAGAGACCAACAGAACTTTTAGAATATGAGCAAGAGCCAGACCTGTAAGACTCAGATTCAGTTCAGCAGAACTCACTCAAATGCACAGGAGGAAAATAATGTTACATGCAACACTGTCACTCAGAAAGAAGAAAATGCTGGGCACCACCACCAAGATGAGAAGGATTGAGAGAAATAAAATGGATTTCATAGACACAGTTCCACATTTGTTGCTACAATGCGAAGATAGCAGTAGGAGGTGCCAAGACAAAGACTATTATTGCTTGGAATTTTCCACCATATGGGCTGGCAGATTTCTTTCCATTATCAGTTGGCTCCAGTTCCTAATCAGAAGGAGAAATCACAGCACCGCAGGTTATGAAATAATGGAAATTTCCATCATTTCATAAGTGCGGTAACTGATGAGAAAGTCATTACTTTTCCTAACTCATGTTTGGGTCATGAACAACGACTGCAAAGTTCAGCTTTGGGCAACTGAATACTACATTACTCCTTTGCAACACACTACACTCTTCTCTTATTTTGTCTCATACTTTGTTTTAATTGTTTAGGTAAAATTCTAGCCTTGCTGCAGGCAACGTGACTTAATTGAAGCAAGGATTTCAGACCTTTTTTCTTATAGGTCAGAACTGTGCAGGAAATACTTTCCTATCTCAAGCATTTTCCTTAACAATTACCTGACTGCAGCACATAGTTGAAAATTAACAATTTGGCATATATTCACTTCATCCATGCACCATTGTAAGCATCAGAAATAAGAAGGTTTACACAGTTGCATTAGAAATACTGTATTGGAAACCTGGTTCCACCACGTTACTTTTAATCCAGTAAAATACAGTGTGCAGTCTCACAGAATACAACGAGCTGCATTGTATTCAATGTCTAGGAGGCTGAGATTTTCCACAGGTAGGGTAATAAAACTGTCACAAAACACACCTGACATCCAATAATTGCTGTGAACTAAAACTATGCAAATGCCACTGAGATTTCTAAATAAAGGCACATATTTAACATACAGTTATCACCAGAGTTGTTCAGCAAGCATGTGAGGCACTTGAACTGCAAACTGATAGAGTCTCAGTTCTAACAAAGCACAGAAGAAGCGAGCCTCAGACTTAAATCTCCGCAAGAATTCCTCATTATTCTACTTCCGAGCTTGGGAGAGTAGTAAGTGTCTTCTGCTGCACAATGAAGAACATTCTGCAATGAACAAATACCAGGTCTTTCAGATGCAAGAATTAGAAAGCCAGCCTACAGAGGCAGAGCATGAGTCTAGACACTGCCTAGCACTGAGCAGCTGGGCTGTTTGCTACTGCCCAAGTACACAGTGTGCTGTCAGTCACAGCCTTTTGTAGCCAATGGTACCAGTACAGGCAGTCTGAGAGGGAACCTGAGTAACACAGAAGGACTTGTCTTATTTTCTGTAGACACTACTTGTTTTGCTACCTTTCTGTAGTCTGCTGCAGAAGGGCAGAAAGGTGACTTGAGTTCTGGGTGCTGCCACAGACTGCGAAAGTCTGATAGTTACGCAGGGACAATCTTCGAGGGCTGAAAAGCAATATTTGGTAACTATTCAGGGTTTCTGCTCTGCTCAGAGAAGGCTGAAGGTCAGGAAGGGCAGAACCATTGTAGGGAGTTCCTAAGAAACTGGAAACCCTTGCCAAGGAGCAGATGAGAGAGGAAGGGTCTACTGGAAGGCTGGCAGTCCACAGACAAAAAAATGCTATCATAACTAGGTGGGGTCTACACAGTGTTGAGAGAAGTAATACACTTAATCCAGGCAATATCTTTTCTTTTGCATTCTGTATTTCCAGAGGTGGATGAAGTAAATAGCTATTAATTTTGAATATGCTAGCACTACATGTATTTACTCTTGCTAACTCTTTGAGGTAAGACAAATGGGGGTTCAGTAAGCAGGAGCAGAGTCAAAGAGGATGCTGAGTGGCTGTATTTAATCTAGAAGGAATGGGGGTGCTTATCCTTCAAGGCTGACATCAAGGACACTCAGCATGGTCAGAGGCATGCTGTTTCCAAGATCCACAATGGGTAGGACTGGAGGATCAGGAGTCACTGGCTACCCCTAAGAGCTAAATAAAACAGACCAGCAGCTTGCTCTGTTGGAAGGCAAGTAGCATTGTACAGTCACACTCCTGTGGAGTGCTTCCCACACTCTTGCTTCCCACAACATGGATGACCTTTTACATAGTGTCTACTGGAAACAGCCCCTGGGCTGTAATACACCTGGAACATTTGCAGTCATTGCCTTGGAGAGTTGACACAGGCCAGGTACTGTGCTAGCAAACAAACAGCATGGATTAATTGTGCCAAACCTGTGCTGTGGTCCTTTTTATTTATAAAATAGGTTTAACAATGGAATCAAGTCTAGCCAGCACTACGCTGTTCCTCCAGAGAGTAAGTTTCCTTTAAATCCACTAGATTGGTTAAAGAGTACTCCAAATCTACCTGTCTGAGACCTGAAAGTCTCATTACAAGGCTGAAAGAGAAATCTGAGCTGTGGAAGATGCTGGCAAATGAAATCCTTTACTGCTTCTGTTGAAGACTCCATACACATACACTAGGGAGAGAATGATAGAGTGCTTGCTCTAAGAGAGGATGCCTGTCTCAGGTATAAGAAACAGAAAAGCATAATTCAGATCACTGATAGACATTGCTCCTTGGTCCAGTGAGAACCACCACCAAAACTATCCCTTGTGAATTGATGCATATATAATGAAATATCTGTTCTGAAAAACTGTGCAGGAAGATCAGATCTTATAGCCAAGTGATGCAGAATAGATTCGTTGCTACAGAGATAAAAATATCTGGGATTGTTAGTTTGTGAGAGCAGAGATAAGAAAAAGGATGACTGTAACATTTTCACTGCACAAAGGAAAAGAAGTGCATTAAGAAGACATTTCCAAAATCAAATACTCTTACATTAAGCAATACCTATATCAGATTAAAAAGTAAAAATTCTAAATTGCATTTCTTAACACACAAAGCTGGATATGTTCAGAGCAGGGTTTTAATTTGGCCCTTGGAAACATTATGAGAGTTTGGAGATGTTTGACCCTGTTTCAATTTGAAAGCACAAGCCCCAACGAGAAAGACTCCCAAGAAGTTTGCCACTGCTGTGAAGGGGAAATCTCTGAAAATGAGCTCTGATCCCACTGTTTGTATATGACAGAAATGAGGTGGCTTTTTCTTTCAGAAGTGGTGCAGAAATTACCTTTCTGATAAATTTTCTCCCTACTCCAGATCTCTGTCAATGAGTAATTAATCCTTATAGTAATTTATTCTATCAGATGATCTCTCATCTGCTGAACTGTCGAAAGATTGTTGACTTCACATGGCTTTCAAACTGGATGATGCAGTTAGAAGTAAAATTTGATTTATAGAAATTGAGTTTCAAACCAGATGATGTTAAGATGCAAAAATTCTCTAAAGAGAATTTATTGTTTTGACTTAACTACCAAATCACAGATTTTACCTCCTTAAACATGCTGAACAAATCACTCCGAGCAAAGGCTTATGATGATGATGATTTATGGCTTTAATTTCTAAGAGAGAGTATGGATTGAGATCTGGCTGGTGTTTCCTGGCATTGGATTCATTCAGCATAGCAAATATTTTTCAAAACTGCCTTAAACAGTTTATGAGCTTTAATGCCATTAAAAAAATAATTAATGTATTTGTAAGTCTAAGGAGGCAGACTTACAGCTGTGTCACATGTTTGAGCAAGTTTCTGTCACTCAGCTGAGCTGTAGCAGAACTCCATTTATATATATGTACGTTCTTTGTGATTGCGCCCTCAGTTTCATTGAAATTCAGTGTGACGGCTTCCCAGCTGGTATACATTTGTGCAGGACAAGTGGGCTCAAGTGTGCTTTTGTGCTGCTCACTCCCTCTCTGGGTTTTACTGACCTCATCTAAAAGCTGATCATGACTGAAATAAGGAGCAGGAATTTATTAGCACATTTTGCCAAACCTTTTTTATTTCCTCTCTTAGAGAAAGCTTGTTAGATATGGTCTGAGTTTTGCACAGCTAATCTGGCAGCTGTACCTGAGTCCTTGATTTAGGCTATAGTGGAATTCTTACTGAGTGTCCCTTGCCTCAGTGCAAGACTATAATCCTTCATTCCTAACACACTGTCCCTCTGACACTTTGGACAGGTAGAACTCTTGGCTTCTGTGCCTTCATTTGTTCCAAGGTTTTCAAAGACAGAACAGAAATGGATGTTCACAGCAGATCTCTTGACTGTATCTTATGGCATAGCCTTTCTCTTATGGTCAGCCACATGCTTATGATGTCCTCTTAAATCGTAAGATAAAAACTTTAACTCCTGCTTTAACTCAGCTATGTGGAACAAGTGTTAAGTGACGCTGCATCAGCATTCTGTCCTTGGCACTTGGCATTCCCACCTGGATGCTGCTGCAGGCACATGCCAATAGAACCAGAACAATGACAAATGCGCCTCTGACTCTGTGTAAGGAGGAACTGTCCAGGTTTGGTGGGTTTTTGGTGACTTGGGTGGGAAAGAGTTCACAAAGATCTGAATATGTTAATGTTCTGGTTTCTCTGTGACCATCTGTTTATCTTGCCAAATGCTATGTGTTCATATAGTCCTTCTGTCTTCTCCCGTCAGACTGCTCTATTCTTTCTTCTTGATGTCTCCCAGAAATGCCATTAGATTGTTTTGGGAAGTGATCTCCAGAACTGCCACACAATCTTGTGTGAACTTGTCTTAAGTAGCCACCAGCTTCATTCCCTTTCACCCCTGTGCAGATGGAGTCCTTCCATATGAATCCTCTAGATGTTTTGACAACACATTTGAATTCAGGGGAAGTCCCAGTGCAGAATGCATTAGGAGCATCTTTTGGAGAGGACCATTTTCCTTCTATATCAGGAAATTTATACCCCCCCTCCTTTAAAAAAGGGAGTGGGTTAAAAAGTATGTCTTGTCTACAGACAATCCAATCTCATGGAGACAGAAGTCATTTCAACTATATAAAGAGGTCAAGAGAACTTAAAAATCAAAAAGTAGTGAAGGAAGAAGTGTGTGAAGCCTGGCCTGAACTTTTCTGGAGCAGGCAGACCCCAAAGAGGCCTTCCAGAGCCTGCTGTCTATTGACTGACCCACCAAAACCTGCCCAACAGCACACTGATGGTGACAAAGATGGGAACACAATACTTTCCCTTATAGTTGATTGTGCCTAGTAAGAAGAGATTTTATCAAAGCTTGTGGTACTGGTGTAACACATGGAGATACCTAGGAAAATGGGAAGGGCAGAGACTGTTCGTTCCCAATTTTTAGTGCAATCAGTATTGCAAAGTCCTGCCAAATTTCTCAAAACTCCTTAGATTTGCTTTTGTTTCCTGTGGTATGTAGATGTTTCGGTGATAATTCAAGTGCAACTCATCTATTTATTATAAGCATGTGTTTCTTTACAGTTTTTACAGCCTCTTTTCCATATTTATATGAAATAGACTTCATTTCCAGGTTTATGTGGTTTCCTGAAATATGTGTATTCTAACTGAGTAATACATTTTTTGGTGAAAATACCACAGCTATATGTTTATGTGTATAATTTCAATTAAAAGTTGTTCTCTTAGGCTGTGAAATGATTTTCCAAATAGAGTTCTGTAAATAATATTTTTTTTTCTGATTTGCTAGCTCAACCAAATGCCTGAAAATAAAATTAATTCAGAGTCAGCCCAAGTCAGCCAAACAAAATAAAACACAGTTCAGCTAGGGGGGAAAATCCTAAAAAAAAAGGAACAGGATTCAGCTTCCAGGAGTTTGTTTGGCATTTTTAAAATTAAACTCATTGGAAATTAAACTCGTTTTAAGTTGGAAGCATTTACTGGGGAAACAAGCAAACCTGCATTTGGTCCCATTATCTGGACTGCAGAGGGCGTTGAGGCGAGGCGGATTGACCCGGACTGCAGCATCCTAGCGCCGTGCCTGCTGCCGGGCAGAATGGGGGGTTGCGGGGCAGTGGGTATTCTGGACGTAAATCTAAAGAAATAGGCCTAACAGCTGAAATAATTTGAGGTTATAGAGGTTTTTTGGGTTTAAAAAAAAAAAAAAAACCAATTAAAACATTGCGTTGACAAGATTTGACATTTTCCACCTAAGCTTGGGTGCGGTTTAACTGCTCCCTGTGCCGGAGCGGGGATGCCGCGGGGCGGCCGCAGCTGCCCGCTCGCTTGTGGGGCTGCGGCGCGGAGCGGGGAGGAGCCGGGAGGAGCGGGGAGGAGCGGGGTGGAGGAGCCGGGCGGAGCGGGGTGGAGGAGCCGGGCGGGGGCCGGGCGGAGGCGGGCGGAGCCGGGAGGAGCGGGGTGGAGGAGCCGGGAGGAGCGGGGCGGAGGAGCCGGGTGGAGCGGGGTGGAGGAGCCGGGCGGAGCGGGGTGGAGGAGCAGGGCGGAGCGGGGAGGCGGAGGCGGGCGCGGCGGCCCTGACGCGTTGTGCCTTGCAGATCTTCGAGTGGTGGTACTTCCGCAAGTACGGCACCTCCTTCATCGAGCAGGTCTCGGTGAGCCACCTGCGCCCCCTGCTGGGCGGGGTGGACAGCAGCGCGCCCAGCGCGGCGGGCGCGGCCGGTGCGGACGCGGACTCGAGCCGCCAGAGCGTCTCAGGTGAGCGGCGCCGCGCCCGCCTCGGGTCCGCCCCGCGGGGAGGAGGCTCCGCTGCCTCCCCGGTTGCTCGCTGCAGCCTTCCCAGGTTCAACGCGGCGTGTTCAGGCTGCGTTTGTTTTCTCCTTGCTTTGAAAACCCTGCGAAATTGCGCGCGCCCTTTCTGCAGTATCCTTCGTCCAGCGGAGGGGCTGCAGAGGTGATTTTAGGGGCTGGAGCATCTCCTATGAGGAAAGGCTGAGGGAGCTGGACCTCTTCAGCCTCGAGAAGAGACAACTGAGTGGGGACCTCATCAATGTCTGTGTGAAGAGAGAGCGTCAAAGGGATGGAGCTCGGTGGTGCAGAGCAGTAGGATAAAGGGCAATGGGCAGAAACTGATGCACAGGAAGTTCCACCTGAATATGAGGAAGAACTTCTGTACTGTGCATCCATCCACTGGAACAGGTTGCCCAGAGTCTCCCTCCCTGGAGATATTCTAGCACCATCTGAATGCAATCCTGTGCCATGTGCTCTGAGATGACCCTGTCTGAGCAGGGAGGTTGGATGAGGTGAGCCAGTGTGGTCCCTTCCAACTCAGCCAATTGTCTGATTCTGTGATTCAAAAGGCAGGCAGCGTTTTTAGTGAAATAATTTTAAGTAATAACAAAGTTGTTAAAAAAATAATCAGATAAAGAAGTTAGAAATGTTCATCTGGATTTGCATCACTTTGGTTTTTAGATAATAAAAACAATAAATAAAAATAAAGACTTTAATTTGTAGTAAATAGCATTTGGATTTCACCCTAGTAAGTGGAAGCACAGTGGCTTTTAACAGCTTGAGGGCTTGTTACATTCCTGAGTCTGCTATGGATTTGATTTCTGACTTTGGGCAAGTTCTAACATAGTCAGGCTTTTTTTAAAAGCCTCCAGTTTAGGAGGCATGATTTCAGGCATTTGTGGCCTGAGTTTTACAAGCTTCCAGGCATTCACAGCCCCTACAAGTTTCCGTGCAACAGTGAAGGTGTCTGACCCTAAATCATGCAAGCCTGAGGCACTTTGAGTCAGGTACTTGGTTGCCTGGGCAATGGCTCCTCTGAGAGACAAGCCAGCCTGCCTAAAATGAATCAGCCCCCCAAGCACTGAAATTTGTGGACTGAAGGAGCCACAGAGGAACTTGTCTCCCTAATTGGATGACTTAACTGCCTGGGGAGGATGAATTGAAAAATTAGCCCATGAGTGATGAAAATGCTGGTATGCTATTACTTTTGGCTCGAGTGGGAGATATTCACTGTTGAAGTCAGGACAGGAACATCTGTGTTTGTGTTCCTCATCTGTAAAATGAAGCTTATCTGGTTTTGTCCTAGCTTGTCTCACAGGCCATAATCTTAATATTGGAAATAAATAAGGGATGTGCCCGTCGAATCAACCGGAATTCTATTAAAGTGATTTAATCTGCAGGCTTTTAGACTATATTAGAATTTACAAGTGAAGAAAAGTGAATGAGAAGAAAAAAAAATTTGCTTACGAAAGCATTGTTCTGCAATTGAGCTCCCTGTGTCTGTACCTGGCAAATTTTACCTCTGCTCCTCAGTGTGCATGAAAACAGGCAAACAAAAATTAGCTCTGAATTTATATGTTAAATAATATAGGTGGCTTCACAAAACCTTGTTAGTGGTTAGTCTACTTAAGGAAGCCTCCATATAGCACAGCAAAATCAGCTGTTGTCATTCTCATCTGAAGAGAGGCTGTGAATAGCAGCACTGCATGGCCCAGGGTATTAGATTTGGGTGCACTGGCAGAAAGCATGGGATGGCTTGGAACCACCTGTGTGCACTCATCAGTGGGGTCAGTCACACTTCAGCAGCCCAAAATAACTCCTGTCCTTTTAAAGCAGAAGGCACAGTATTTGACTAGTGAGGTTCACACAAGCATCTTGACTTTCCTGATACAGAGAAATAGTCATGGAAAGGACAAAAAGGACTGTGTTTGCTTTCAGTGCATTGACACTGAGCTGGGACTCTCAGTGTCTCTGGACAGTGTGTCTGTATAGATAGCCTGTTATTTGTGCCTTCAGAAAGCTATCAGTGCTCAAAAACTGATCATTGAAAAAGTCTCTGAAAGGTTAAAATTAGGACATAGTTATGTTACTGTTTTGTAATGTGACAGAAAAGGCAACCTTTTTGGTGTACCATGCATTAACAGTGGGATATTTTTTTGCTATCCAACAAGATGGAGATGGCTTTTTCTCTTGGATCACCATGCAGATGTTTGACTGTGCAGTCCACATCACTATGCAGATGTTTGACTATGGTAGAATGTTGCAGTAGATACCTTTGTCTTTAGAAAGGTAAGAATGGTCTCAGATGTACTGAGACCATGGTGCTAGCAGAGACCAAGACAAAAAGAGCAAGAGAACACCATGTTTAACTAGCTACACAGATGCCAAAACATTCCCAGGCCATGAAGGTGGTAATAAAAGCTTTTCTTCATCTCCCCTTCTTGTTCCTCAGTTTAACCTTTCCCTGCTACAGTGCTAAAATACTTTATAGTTTGGATTGATACCACTTGAATTCTAATCAGATGAACAAAACCTGTTACTGCAATCAGATGGTTGTTACGTACGTTCATTGGTTGCAAACCGAGTAGGTCAAGACATTGAATTACACCTCTGGAACTGTGACGTCTGCTGTTGATTTAATATTTACAATGGTTTGAAAGTCATATTATATAAAAACTGTGGGATTGAAGTTTGTCAAACAGCCATACTCTCTGGCTGCACAACAAAGCACTGCAGAATGTCAGTCAAGCACTTCTGCTGAGTAAACCAGTGGCACTTTCTAATATTAGCTGCCTGCTGAAATGGGTACTTCAAAGATAACTCTTCCCTGAAGTCTGCCTGTTCCTGTCTGATCCATGCACTTGCTGGTAGGCAGCAAACTGAGGGCCCACCTCCTATTCCACTTGACTAGTTTCTGTGTTGCTGAGGGTGTCCTTCTGTTACTGTGAATAATTTCTGTAAAATGCTTTCTGTCCATGCTACTGGAGCCCCATACAGATGTGGGAGCTGTGTCCATGAGAAAAGAGGAGGACTTGACTTGCTGTTCAGTACTTCTTTTCCTAGCAGAGCAGGCATAAAGGGAACAGGCATATTTGTTGCCATAAAGATACCCTTCTCATTCAGTATTCTACCAGAAAACTATTGAGTTGATCCCTCTAGAAATGATGTCAGAAGAATTCATAGGGAGAAATATGCTGGTCAATATGTTTTGTAGCAAGAACCTGGTGAAATGCTGGAGGGTCAGTGCTACTGATGAGTTTTTGCAGAGTACCATGTGAAAGGTCATCCAGTAGCAGACCTGCCTCTCAGTGAGTCTTTGTGCAAATAGTGGGGTTTATTCCGGTCTCACCTTCACTGGAGTGAATTGTCTTCGTTGAAAGTAAGAGAATAAATCTGTTGTTAAATTAAAGGAAAAACCAGAATCAAGACTTCACTGTTTCAGAGGCTGTACAATTTGATTGTATTTTTTCAATTTTTGCTTTAAATTGCGTTGTTGATTTCCATATCTCTTACTTCTTGTAGTGTGAAAAATTCACAATTTTTCCCCCAAGGGAAATTTATAAAATGTTTCTAATATTCTAAAATCTTTAGAATGCAATCAGCTTTTCTCTGCCAATCAGTTTCAGCATCTGCTTCTATCTTAAGTAAGATCAGCAGATGTTTTCATGGATTTTTACTTCACAAACTAGGGAGGAATTAAATTTGGCAACTGTAGCTGAGATTCACTGTGATTTACAGCATTAACTGGACAGTGATATTTTTCTGGAGAAATAACAAGTCTATAGGGACTGGGTTAGTTGCTGTTTTTCAGTGTAATAACCCAGTGTGATTCCTTTTCAGTACTGCATTATGGCAAATGTGAGTCCTGGAACTAATCAGTATTATCTTTTCATGTGGCATTTGGGGCTTTGTTAGTGGTTATTTGTCTGGAATGATTGCATTTGTTGACACTAATTTATAATTAAATTATTATTTAAGAAATGAAGAACAGCCTGATTACCTTCATGTTGGTACTCTTGATGGGTTTTTGCATTTGCACCTATGAAAAATAAGCCATTTGATAAGGCTCATTGTATGGCAACTGATGTTTTTTTATAAACCTCAAGTACCAGTGTAATTTGGGAGAGATTCATTATGTGTGTGTCTGCTTCTTACAGAATGCAAAGTCTGGCGAAATCCTTTAAATCTGTTCAGAGGAGCTGAATATAATCGGTAGGTGCTACAAAATTACAGTTTTCAGGCATAGTACTAGCTTAAGGAGCTTAAGTGTACTTTTCCATTAATCTAACCTAAGAGATGAAAAAGCAAAATGAACTGTGGATAAATGCACTCATGTCAGGTTTTTCTGTAATTCATAAAATGTTCCTGAATTGAAAGGAATTTAAAATCATGCTGATGCACTTTCTTATTTCTCTAATATTTGCAGTTTCTCCAATTTTTGGCAACCTTTTAAAAAAAGATGGAGTAACCTAAGTATGTTGTACATGGTGCTAATGCAGCATTTCTGTTCAAATCCATTATAGCAAAAAAACTTAATGAATTCCATATAGGTTTCATTGAGTCCTAATGTTTGAATATATGTGTTATCAAGTTCCAGTGTGTACATTTTCATTAGCTTAGGCTCAGCTACCATTGCTCCATCACATGAAATGGTGAAATGGTGAAATGCAATGTATATTGGTTAGAAGATTGGCCAGATTAATTTACTTGGCTGTGCCTATCTCAAAGGTCTGGGATTCCTTTCGGGATTAGTTTTGCCAAATGTGACTTCTCTAACCAAAATGTCTCCTTGTTGGCATGTTTGCAGGTATACATGGGTAACAGGAAGAGAGCCTTTGACTTACTACGATATGAATCTTTCGGCACAGGACCATCAGACATTCTTTACATGTGACACAGATCATTTGCGGCCTGCAGATGCTAGTAAGAGACCTTGTGAACAATGGGATTAATAACAGATTAATGGCTGATTTAAACTGATCCAAGAAAAATGCAGTGGGACATCAGTTCTTCCATGCAGATAAGGCAAAAGATTGATCATGCTGAGAAACTGTTGAATTTGTAGAATTCTAGATCTGAACAAGTGTCTGTATAGGTAAACAATCTAATTTGTGTTGCTGTGTTGTTCAGCTGTGTTGCTGGAGTCATTCAAGTACCATTTAAAAGCGTAAAGGCTTGTTCCTTTTGTCCTCTTTCTTGCAGTGGCTTCAAACGTACACAGTTTAATTTGCCTCTAGCTGCACTGTAGTAGGCTGAATTACATTATCCAGGTTCCATTTAGTCTACACTGACAGAAGAGAGAGAGCTGATGTAAAATTTGAGACTGTGTTTCATTCCCTGATGTTGTTAGGTCTGTAAAAAATGGGAACAGCACATTTACAGCACAACTGTAAGTTTGTATAAGCAGGTTTAGTTGTGCTAAGCCTGTACTGTGAAGTCATATGCAGACTTTTATTCTACTAAAAATATACAACAATTATTTCAGTCATTAGAATTTGCCTATTTGCCTCTGAAGAAATAAATCTTTGTCTCTTGGGAAGGAAGAGATACTAACAGTTGGGTGCTCTATTCTGAAGGCATAATTACATAGGGGAGCATATTGTGGTTTTTTGACACACGGTTAACATGAATCCTGTTTTGTTCCCCATGGAATAGATTCTACAGCTACACCAAGAGGAAGTAGCTGCTTGTCACCTCTATACCGCCTGATTTCTCAGCCAGACTTTCTCTCAGAAAAAAAGTTTCATTAAATGAAAAGAGAAAAAACACTGAGTATTTGGGACAAAAGCTCCTGTTTGTTATGTGTCTTTTTGAATGATGACTGAGCTATATGAAATGCTCTGTCATGAGTTAGGCTGAGATCAATAAATTCTTTTGTTATAGTGCAGTCGATTCTCCTTTTTAATCGTTTAATAACTGATATTTCTTTCTTCTCCTTTGTTTATTGAATAGTAATGCAAAAAGCCTGGAGAGAGAGAAACCCTCAAGCCCGAATTTCTGCAGCGCATGAAGCTTTGGAATTGAATGAGTGAGTGACAAAAACATTAACATTTATTTCCTGTCTTTTAAAAATCTATCTAATGATATTTTAAGGACGGGGGTTTGCTGTAGTAATTTTTAACCAGGATTACAGGCACGTCAAAGGAAGGCCCACAACAGAAGGAAAACAGCACAGCTGCATGTGGTGCTAGCTACACAGACGATCCTTAGGGTAGTGATGACAATGGGAGTCTTCCCATTGTTGTCAGCAGGCTTTGGAATAGCATAGAAAAATATTAATCAAGTTACCTCCTGATGAGCATATGAAATACACATTTACAGGGTGGAGAGTTCCCTTTTGGATTTCTCAGTCATCAAGAACAGAAGCAAGAAAGAAGAGACTCATAAACACATTCTGAAATACTCATTTCAGAGTATGAGAGAACATGATGTAATTTTCTGTGACTTTTGGTCATTGAGTCTGTTATTTATTTTTTCAATGAGAAGTGTAGTATTTTGAGACCCCACAATGAACTCAATGCTGTGACGATTTACTGGTATGGCAAACTGTATAAATGTTGCTAACGTGCATAAGAGGAGTCCTCGCGGTTGCTGAACTGAGATTGCTACCTTCTAGAATTCCATAAACTTGTGCTTTACAGATAGTCCTTCATACGTTTCATCACATGAAGAGAAAGAATGTTTTTCTTCTTGTCTAATGATGTAATATGCAGCATAAAAGAGAAAAGTGAGCTATAAGCCTGTCCTACTCACATTTCACAGAATTACGGAATGGTTGAGGTTAGCAGGGATCTCTGGAGATCAGTACAACCTCTCCCTTCAAACAGGGCCACCTAAAATGCAATGCACAGAAACATGTCCAGGAGGCTTTTGAATGTCTCCAAGGAGAGAGACTTGACAATTTCCTTGGACAGCTTGTACCAGTGCTCAGTCACCTTTACAGTAAAAAAAAGTGTTTCTGAGGTTCAGGAGGAACCTCATTTTGTGCCCATTGCCTCTGGTCCTGTCACTGGGAACCACTAAAAGGGACCTCACACTTTCCTCTTTGCCCCCTCACTGCAGGTATTTACAAACTTTGACAAATTCCCCCCAAAGCCTTTTCTTCTCCAGACTGAGCAGTCCTAGCTCTCTGAGCCTTCTCTCACATGTGAGATGCCCCAGTCCCTAACACCCTCATGGCACTTCACTGGACTCCTGCAGTACATCCATGTCCCCCTTGTACTGGGGTTCCCAGAACTGGACACAGCACACCCACAGTGGCCTCATCAGGGCTGACTAGAGGGTAAGGATCACCTCCCTCAACCTGCTGGAAACACTTCTAGTGCAGCTCTGCTGCAAGGGGACGTTGCTGTTTTGGTTTTTGCTTGGTCTGTGTTGGGTTTTCTTTGTTGCTGTTGTTGTTTTATCTTTACAACTACATTTATATGTTCTTTTTATATGGCAAGTGCTAAGTTCTGTTGATTCTTTTCATGTCATTACTGTAAGGGATGCAGTTTATATTAAAACAATAGTACATAAAACTAGTTTTGATTTTCAGAAGGAGTTTTAGGGATGTAGGCTTACTGGGACAGTTGGTTTACTTTCTGGGACAGTTGTCAGTAGGTGTACTCAAGGGCTCAGTGATACTGTACCTAAAAATGAGAGTCATGGTGCTGTTGACAGAATATTTATTCATTGGAATAGTTCATCAGAAAGGTACACAGGCAAAATTTCCTTGCCTCTGTATTTAGTACATCCTTTCCAGTCTGCATGTCTTCATACAGTTTCTACTTCACATACCTTTCTCATGGCTTTTCCTCTGATATTTTGGCAGGTGTGCTACTGCTTATATTCTCTTAGCTGAAGAGGAAGCAACAACAATTGTAGAAGCAGAGAAGCTGTTCAAGCAGGCTCTGAAAGCTGGAGAGGGCTGTTACAGGCGCAGTCAGCAGCTACAGCACCATGGTGCCCAATATGAAGCCCAACACAGTAAGTTTTTTGGGAGGGAGAGAATTTCCAATGGGTTCTTTGGATTTGGGGTTTTGGGTTTTTTTGTTTTCACCTAAGGACTGTGTGCTCAGCGTTTGACATTGGCTGGAATGTGGTCCTAGAGCCAGACTATTCTCTTTTAGTGTTTTTACTTGATTCTGTTTCTGAGCTGTTAGTGCTCAGATTACAGATGTTCCTTTATTTTGTCATGGCATAAAATGATTAAGCATGTACTTAACAGAAGAGAAAAGGTATCAGAGACAAAGAGATGTGACATTCAGAAAAAGCTGCACACCCTTTAAGGAAGCTGCCTTTAGCCATTTTGCAAACCCGGGCTGCTGTTGTGAAAAGGCACTGTAGAATGGTGGAAACGGAAGAAAAGTGATGCTTTGCCTGCCTTTTTCCATCAGCTCTGGGGGTAAATGCTTACACTGTGTTGTTCTGTGTAAAAGTTAATGAGACCCATTAGCCAGTGGGACATTTGAAGTTAGTTGCATTTATTAAGAAAGGTCACAGAAACATAAAATTTTAAAACTGGAATAATAAAGTGCTTTAGTTGAAAGTCTAGATTTTTATTACTTTTTAAAATTTTTTAAATAAACAGCTTTATCTACTGTGTTATTTATTAGATTCTCCTTAAATCTAAGAAAATACATTCAGTGACAGTAAATGACCAAAAAGATAATAAAGCAAAGAGTCAAGGTTATTTCTAGACTGCAATGTATACCTTAGGCAACATAACACAAATTGATTGCATAAATACAAGCACTAACATACTTTTGGGCGTCTTCAGGTTTCTCAGGACCTGATTTCACAGCCTCTGGCTATCCTCCATAATTTGAAGATTGCTGATAAAAATTGCACATAGTAAATCTTCTGTGATCCTGGTTTCAAAAGTGTATGCAGGTCTATACCTGAAAACCCAAGGTTTCATAAAGCTTGGAGGTAGTATTTTAAATATTTGTTGATTGTAAAATCATGTTTAGGATGATTTTTCCATTTTTGGTGAAAGTAAAAATTGAAAGCAGCTGAGCCCTTGAAGCAATTTTTGGACTCTAGCAGGCTTACGGCTGTCTGTGAAACCTTAGTTTGTGCAATCAGTCCATCCTGAGTGCAACATTCTATGAAAAACACACCATAAGCGGTTAGTAAGCACTGTCACAATGTTTTTGTCCAAGGTAACCTGGGAAGGTTTGTGCAGGCAGATACATGCATGGTATTTCTGTAACTTGTGTGTGCTAGGTGGCTACTGTCATCATCAGATTTGACAGCCTGAACCTTCAGTACTGCAGCAGAGGAAGTAACCACTGAATCACAAGACTAAATGCATTGTCACAGAGCAGGGAGGTGAAAAGTGACTGCCAGCTCTGACCGTGTCTTCAGGAGGGGCTTGATCATCCCACTGTTCTGTGCCACTCGGTCTCCCCTTGAAAATGTCAGTGTGCACCCACAGAAATCACAGAATCTCCAGCCTCAGATGTTGCCTTGGGCACAGGGGCTTCACATAGAATTATTTTGATTATATGTTGCACTTCTGTATGGTTTACAAAGGTGGAGAGGAGGAACATGTGTTGCAGTTCCATGGTTCTGAGAAGTCCTGCATTCCATTTCTGGTCTTCAGAGTTAATTCTGGGATGAAGAGTGGCCATTTCATCTTTTAAAGGTGAAATGCTCTATAATCTCTTGAACAACAACATGTTATTCTACATTTTTGTTTATTAATGTGTTCCACCTCCTTCATAAAATATTTTGTTAAACCATAAAGAGTAAATAATGACTTTGAGTACCCAACTTGGCCTCTTGCAAAAGGTGATAGTTTATATAAAGCAAGGGCAATTTTATTTTTATGGTTGCTCATGTTAGGAGTCCCAAGTCATCAGTAACCTCAGAGAATTTTGGCATGAAAAATTATCTCAATTAGTAGAGATAGTAATGCCTAGAGATAGTAGAGAAAGTAGATGCCTTTTGACCATTCCTGCTCAAAATCCTGAAAAGAAGCTTAACCTGCAATGTATACCTCATAGTACATTACATAAACATGTTGAAATAGATGTAAGTAATAAATTGTGTATTAAATATATAGGAATCAATAAAGAGATAAGGAATTAGGTAATACAGAATACAACTAAAGAAATTCTTCTCTCCTTATTTATTTTTTCCTCTAAAGTAAGTTCTTTCGACCTGCTGCTTAATCTATTTGAAAATTTTAATCACTGCTTTAATACGCTTTGGAGGTACTTGGAATGTTTTCAGCACACATGTTGTTCTTATTATGAAAGGCTTGAAAATGTTAGGAATAGGCTAAAATCTTAACAGAGTACATGCTATACACAAGGATAATTTGTAGCAGGTGTATTACATTTTCATGATTCAGTAATGTTATAGATTATTATCTGTCCACTCATTTCCTGTTGGTCCAGAAGCATTTTAAGAGTTGACATTCAAAGCAAATAAAGTGAAAGGAGTAAGAATTCTCCAAGAGAATAATTATAACTGCTGTTTAGTTTCTGTCATCTTCACTGTTAGGGAATCTTCTGGCACACGGGACTATCATATCGGAAATAATACGTTAATTTGCCATCCGTAATTAGTGGTGTGAGGAATTTGAAGGTGGTAATTGGGTAATGAATAAAGGCTGTAAACCAAAAGTTCAGAGTATACTTTTCTTCTAATTGTTAAGAAAAAGATTGTTAGGTGGATGAGGATTTGCTTTAACACTTCTTGTTGACAAGCATGTACATAACTGTACCTTCAGATCTGCTTATATTTCATGAGTGCAAGGCCAGCCCAAGAGTACTTATTTATACCACTGTATGTCTTGATTATTTCTACTGATTTCAGTTCTATTATGCCACATCTAACCCTTCAGATTTTGGTAGCATTTTATTAAAATGTGTGAAAGCATTGATGGTAGTGAGTAAGAAAAAAATGGAAAAAACCTGTGTTTCCTTTTGTGTTGGAATACTAAATGAACCTTAGTTTTATCTTAATGCTGTTTCTTTTTCCTCTTATACAGGAAGGGACACCAATGTGTTAGTATATATTAAAAGAAGGCTGGCAATGTGTGCAAGGAAGCTGGGAAGGACCAGGGAAGCAGTGAAAATGATGAGAGATGTGAGTTTGGATTTATTTCGCATGTGATAGTTGCATAATTGTAATATAGAAATTATACATTTTCTTACAAGTTAGCAGCCATTACTGCTTCAGTCAGCACTGTTGATTTTTCTTTTGTATGTGTAATGTACATAAAAACTAAGTTAAGTGATCATTTAGTTATAGGGTTATGAAAGCAATATCAAATACCAGATGGATGGTTACTCATGCAGACTGAATTTCCCATCCTGGTACATGTGCAATAAAGTGCAGTCTTTAATTATTTGATTATGAAGTTAGTAATATCTTTTTTCTGAGCCATGTGGTGTATGCTGCTAACTTCATAAGTGGGTCTTAAGTATTCTGTTTTCTCCTTCAAAGCTGCAGTTTGGCTCTGTGCATTGTTTGTGTCACACTGTTCAGCTCTGAGGGTGTTATTTATTTATGCAAAAGCTATCAACTGAAAAGTCAAACCTCACTTAATGGATCTGTAATGAACTAAACCCCATTTGGGATGGGGGCTGACTGTATTCTGTCTTTGTAGGCAGGGGAGCTAACGGTAGTAATAAGTAAGCTATCAGTAAGCTACAAAGCTGCAGACTCGAAACACTGAACAGTAGCTATTTTGGAGATGGTAGAAGGGGCAGCTGTTTGCATTAGGCAATGTACATGTTTCAAATATGTAAAATGCTTGAGTTTAGATGTAGCAGTGAATGCCCAGCATTTCTTTCAGTGATATTCCCAGGATGCAAATTAGGAACAGTTCTTTGAGGAGGAGACTTTGATATCACCTGAGGTAGCAAGTCTGTGACAGAAGGAGGAATGGAGCCCTACAGCTCTGGGCAAATGATTATAAAACTACCTCCCAGTTTCCTTTTTTCTTACACTTCATATTCCAGCTCCCAGCAAAAAATGGAAGGGATAAATCCAGCAGATTGGGATGCAGGTGTTAAATTTTAAATGCACAAAATTAAATCCCAGACTGGAATGAAGCACCTGTAAAGTGTGCTTTTGGCAGCTCAGATGAATGGTCCAGGAACCTGCCTAGTGAAAAGGGAAATTCTTGTTATATGTCAGTACGAATTTTAATGTAAAAAGGAAAGTGACTTTCTGTGGAGCTGAGGCACTTGCATCAGGGCAGTAGGGCAAGTGTGCTTACCATCTTGGAATTCAGGACTCAACATCTTCTCCTGGAACTGGAGCACTCTAGCATTTTTTTGAAAATACTGAGCAGAGTTCACCATAATAATGCAGGTTATCATCTTAAATATCTACAGATGGCAAGTGGTGAGTAACTTTGTTTCTTGACTCTTGTTGGGGCTCTTCAGGATCTCAGTCTCCAGAATAACTAGAATGTCAGACAGGTGTTGAAAAAGAGCTTGTCAGAAAAACTGCCATTGTACAGCCAGGAGTGTGAGAAAGAGGGATGAGGAAGAAGGACCTGGTTTAGCAGACTTCTAGTCAGCTGGGAGAATGTTGATTTCAAAAACATGGTTTTCAGTCCAGCCAGCTCCACTGATTCTTCATGAATTTTGTTACACAAGCACTGTGGGACAAATACTGAAATGTTTTTGGGATAGACATTGGAATTCTAAGTTCTGGCATTAATACACAAGAAAGATAAAATTTTGAATTTCCCATTCAAAGATCGCACATCATAATTATGGCAAATTCTGGAGCTTGCTATGGGCTGCTAAATGTGTTTTGTGATTTGTAGATAGGGCTATGGGGAATGGATATTCTGTGAAGCATTCTTCTGCTGATGTCAATATGTATGGATAGTTGTGCATGCTGAACACTTGGTTTGGAGACTTGGGTGGTCTGTCTAGTCCTAGATTTCTTATGCAAAGTGAGAAACAGAGCTTTGATTAGTGAATGACTTATTTTTTCACTAGAGATAAAATTGTCTGAAATTTATAAGCAAAATAGAAAATGATTGAAATTAAGTTCAATGTGAATCTCAAGAGGCGGCAAAAACGGGGAGACAAAGTCATCAGTTCTTAGACACTTGAAGAACAAAAACAGTGTTCAACAGGAATGTTTTGTTAAAATGAAAGGACTGGATGCACTACAGAGGAGGCATAAAGATGGAATTTCATTTTAGAGAGTTTCAACTCAGATCAATGCATTCTGTGTTTTTCTACATAGAGACACTGAGCCAAATTCTCAGAACTGAATTAGATGCCTTTACAGCTCTTCATTTTAAGCAAGCAGAGCTGAGAATTAGCAAGTCTCTGGATGAAATCTTAAAGCAGCAGTTACTCTAGGTCACAGCTCCAGTACACTGGGAGCATGATTAGGGTCAAGTCAGCTTTGCAGATGCTTCTCCTCGCCTGGCTTGGAGCTACTTATTTCTGATGAATGCATATCCTCCATTTCTTCATGGAAGGCATAAATAGTACACTTACAGAGAGTTTGAAGAACATGAATCTGTCATTGAAGGTTTTTCGTGATTGATGAGGAAGGAGATGAATTTATTCATCCTAAAAAGAATATGAAGAATATGTTGGCTGGGGACTGCTGAATCTAACATCAGGGAACAGAGGGTGGAGGCCCTGTTTGTGTTTGAAAGATTGAAAACAGGTTTCTCAAGACATGGAACATGATGGAAATGAAGTGTTAAGAGGTTCATGACACCATCTGGGAAATATGATTGGGATGTAGTGAGTCTTTGCCACTTTGAAAAAATAAAATATTTGAGAGTGTTTAATTTATTGCATATATGAGGCCATCTTGAGGACATTACTGATGGATTAGATTGTCTTGCTTGAATTTTCTGCAAGAAAAGACTGAGATCCTACTTCAAGCACCTTAATGGAAGGAAAATTAGCTGTTGGTGACTTAAATAAGAGTTTTATAGTTTATATGCACTGCTGATAGGAAAATCATATTTATTAATATTATATTGAAGATATTTTAATCCAGGGGCTTTTTTTTAAAACTGTTTTTAAAAAATGTTTAAAAACTGTTTAAAATCAAGGGTGCTTTAATTTTAAAAAACTGGGTAAGAATTTCTGTTGTTTCTATGATTGATTTTGAGACAGTATTTTTTTGTTGGTTTTGCTGCTTGGATGTAATTCATTCAGTTGAGTTGAGTTAATGAGATTTACAAACCTGTAGTTTCCATGGAAGCATGTAATGGAATTATACATAGGTGTTGCTTTTGCTTGTATTTCTGATCATAATTATTTACTATATTTTGCTATAGAAACCAGCAGCTGTCACTATTTGTATATATTGAGTTAACTTGTGATCTCATTTTGATTAGTATATTGTTGGAATAGCTCCAATGCAGCTAACAGAATTATGCTAGTTTTATTATTGTTTATACAGAGCATGATACGGTCTGTGAGGGAGTTTTACTGTCCCCGAGGAGAAAGTCTACAGTGCTTGTTGTTTTATTTGTTGTTCTGATTATGTTAGGAGGATTTTAAGTAGTTTTTTTCTAAATGATGTTGGAGAATTTAGTATGTGCAGAGGTGAAACGCCACAATGGTGGCTGTGAGTAATCTTTAGTATCCCTTGGTGTTGAGTCTTCCCTTGTGGACAATGTTGGGAGCCAGTAGTGGTGATGAGCAAAGGTAGCCTTTTGTGCCAGCTTCTTTTCATCTGCTCTTTTCAGATTCCCTCACCATTACAATGGAAGAAAACAGGAATGGGCTAGGTTTGCTTCTTGTGTTTTTCACTGATTAAAAACAGCACGTATGTGGAGGGTATGCAAAGGCACTTCCCTCTCTGCTTTGTGGGTGACTGAATCAGTGACTGCACCACTGAGTTCAGGAGTAGGCTAACACAGTCATTTTTCTTAATTGGGTCACTGGAGTATCCAGATAAAAATGTACCTTGCAAGAAAATGAATAGTCAAATTAATTGGAGCTTCTGGGATTGTTCTGGGGAACATTTGGTGAAACAAACTTTAATTGAAGGGAGATGTATGTTTATGGAAAAGAAGGGTGGCAGGCAAAAGGTATGCTAGTGGACAAAGCAAGTGGAAGTTCTTAATTGCTTCCTCCTTCAGAGAGAAGATGAAAGAAATTCATTCTAGAGTGTATTTATCTCCTGCTCCATGGGCATCCCCTCCCTTGAAGATTGCTGTGTATTCTTATTAAGTACATACTTCTGAGACACAGTGGAATTGCAACTTGCTCTCTGCTTAGCAACTTTGTTCACAATTGAGTGAGGTTTAAGGAGAGAAGAGGGTCTCCAGGACTTCCTTAAATCTGGAGAAGGATAGAAGGAAAAACACTTTTTCAGGGTCAGAAAAGTGTATTTTATTTCTAGTTCCAATCACATCTGCTGAAAAATTACTCTTAAGATCACAATAAAGGACCTAGAAGTCTGCTTCTACATATTTAGCTCTGAGAACCTTGCTGAGGATATTTCAGTTGAATGCATTTTTGTGTTCGTCTTGGTGCTCACCTGCTGTCACTATGTACTTTATGCCACAGAGGACACCTAAGCAGCTTGTATTGTCAAGAATGCTGCATGCTTATCCATTGGCTGCATGAAAAGTTCTGTAAACAGTTGGGCTGCCCTAAGCATCTGAAACAGTTTAAGAGGTTATGTCACTTGAAAGGTTTGAAAAGGTACTTAACCACAATAAATAAATTTTAATGATCTGGGTAGGTTGGGTTTTCATCTTCTTATGATCAGTTGTATTAGTGATTTTTGCTGGCATGATAGTTCTGCAAATCTAGGATAATTTCTTGGCAACTTCTTTTGCTGAGCTTTGAATAAGGATTTCCATTCAATATTCTGTTGAATTTTGTGTTCTTGTGTGCATTGCTGATTACTTCTTGAGTAAGACAAATATGTAGCCAGAATAGTGTTCTGTACTTCAAATTATTAAGTTGTGTGAAAAAAGAGAGTACTTATTTCTAATAAAGATGTTATGATCCTTCACAACACAATTTCTGCAGCTACTTGCATTGACAGCTGCTGTCTATCTCTCCCAAATGCTTCTGTGCTTGAGGCAAGGATTAGTGAGTCAGACTCTTTGGCTTGTGTTACACGGGTCAGATTTGGCTCTGCCATGAGTGGGATTCTAGTTTTATTAACATATGTAGCAGTTGTTCCAAGTACCATTTGTTAAAATTTGATGGGAAGGTACTTAGTTCAATGAGACCAAGTGTTATCTCATAGATTTTACTATTCTTTACTACTACTATACTTTTACATATATTTTGCTACTTTTGTGAATGGTGACATTTGCCAATGTCCACCACAGAATGCTGTCTTCAGTTAATTCTTTTTCTGATCCACAAGCACTGCAATAATGGCACGTGATAAATGCTGATTTTAACATTTTCATATGTCTTTTATTCAAATACAGTTTGTTTGGTGACACATTCACATGGTGTGCTAAGTGTGCAGAGCAAGTTGGAATAGCACTCATTTCAGTGGGCTCTTAAAATGGAGACTTCTGTGATTCCCCTAATGGTGTTTATCCCTTCCTTTATCTTCACATGACTCAGACCCTTCACTTGTAGTCATCATTCTGTGATTCTGCCCAGAACTCTCAAAAGCTAGATATTTGGTGAGTGCTATGTAAACTGACAATAATGTTTCTCATATAAATTACAGATTTCCAGCATTGTTGTTCCATTAAGATAGAATACAGTCACATAGTCTTGCTGGGAGCCTTGGTAACTGGACTCCTTTTTGGCCACCATCTTGCATCACCCCATATTCAGAGACTTGTACAGTACTTTAATTATGGTCTTCAATCTCTCTTCAATCTCCTAGCTTATTTTTGAGCTCTTGGATAATTTTCTCACTGTAATTTCACTTAAAAATCCACTTCTAAAAATACACAAGTTTCTGAAAAAGCTACTATTGGATGTTCTTTTAGGGACTAATTCTGTTTCTGTCTACTGCTTTTTCCACCTCTTAGTAGCCACTTTTACTTTCAGAGAGAATTAGTTGTATTTAATATGAATTTTCATGAGCAGGTTGTTTCTGGTAGAAGGTGTCCCCCTCAGCAGGGGGGTTGGAACTAGATGATCTGTAAGGTCCTTTCTAAGCCAAAACATTCTGTGAATCTGTGATGAAAATAAAGGAATTTTTTTTCAGCCGGACTGTGAGTAATGACATTATTTTAATTCATTATAGAGTTACTAATGTTTGATGTAACAAACATTATTATAATTTAGAACTGTTACATGTTTTATATAACATGATTGTTCAATAGTAAGTATAATAGCTGGATTAACTTGTGCGCTTCTGGGTTCATGCCACATCTGTCTTTAAAATCCCCTTTATTCCTGAAATACATTCATTTTTTACAGCATAGTCCAAATAACAGCTTTTTCATAATTGTATTCCTTAAAGAATTTGTCATACTCTAAACACTTTAATCTTCCAATTAAGAGAGAACAAAAAAGCTGTATGCTCTAACATGTTTCCTCAGAGTTTGCATATTTAGTAAGATTGTTACTCCTTGTTAATCCTACATTGAAGTTGTATTATTTTGAATATTATGCAGCACTAGGTCTAAATTCAAGTTTAAAATGGAATGTTGGCAAATTATAAACCCATGCCATCCCAGAGTTAGTGTGAACTGGATCTGGGTCTTTTCTGACCCTCTCAAGTTACCAAATTTCCTGAATTCCACATATGAGGATCCTACTGCTAGTCATTTCCAAGCTTCAAAACAACAGGATCTGATGGATTTGGTTTCTTAGCTGCTATTCTCTCTGAGCTGTAAAAAACTAGCTGTGAGCTGCTTCTAAAATAAACAGTGATCATTTACTGGAAGCAATGCAGCACTTAAAGGAATTAATGAGTTGACAGAACTCTACCTCTGCTATGATTAAGCAGAACTTTAATTCAGGTAGGGCCAGTGTATTTTAGATACTTTTCCAACTCAAAGAGGTATGACGTGTTTTTATCACATGAATCCCACTCATAAAGAGACGGGGGTGGAATGAGTTGCACTTTTAGGACCAGGAGTTAGACTCGTTTTTAAGCATCTGATGTTGTTGAGAGAGGCTTTTTGTATGTTAACTTTAGTCTGCTGACAGTGTTTCTGCTCTTCTGTCCTTGCCAGGTGAGCTGGCCAAGAGAACAGCTCAAGAATTAAGTGTATCTAATTAGACATCAGAAGGTCAATATGGAGTGACATGTTGCCAATGCCTCAAGCCCAGGGTGAGCTTCAGTCAGAGCTTAGACATCTGAAAGGTCATCTGCAGACAATGAAGCTCAGAGAAATGGCAACTTCTGTTTTTTCTACTCAGAAGTAGATAACTTGGAGTTTTACCTTTCCTGCCTTGTTCAGTTAACAGATTATAGGTCATATACCAGAAAGCAGTTTATACAAAGCACTTGTGAAAATGCCAGTGCTATCCATACTTGAATATACCAAAGTAACACTATATCCAGCTTGGTCCTTCAGTTTTGGTGGACAGCTGCACCTGAAAGATGGCAGCCTCAGTAATTTTTTTTTAGGAGACAGAGTTTTCCATTTCAGATACCGACTGTAGAAACATATGCACTATTAATTAAGGTTTTAAAAGTTTCACTGTTTGCATTGAATTTCCCATGTTTTCTTCTTGTTTCTTTATTTTGAGATAAATTCACATTTCCTTTTTATTCAGTTGAATACATTGATCTGACTAATGTTACTGCTTGTTTGTGGAGAAAACAGGAGTACAAGCAGCAATGAATAATTGCATGCCCTGCCCATTAAATTTGTGACTATGCATACAATCATAATGAAATGGAGAATAAATGTGTCAAGAGCAGATTGTATATAACATTAGTCATTTGTCCACCTCTGTATTCCCTTGAGTCCTGAGGTCTAGTTGTAGGCATAAGCTGGAGGTTATAGTGGGTTTCTTCACAAATAATGTTTCTTGGTTAATTGATTCATGATGTTAATATTGTTACAGGGAGATTAATGCATTCAGACATTAAAGCTACATTCCTTGAAAATGTTTTAAAAATTAGATCTAAATGAAAATGCCAATAATTGAAATACTATCAGGGAATTTTCTTCAATAAATGTCTTTTGGGAGATGAAACTTGTACCTCATTCAAGAAATCAGATGTGGATTTCTTTGTACCATAAAGCATTTTTTCCAATCATCGTATTTTCATATCTATCACAAAATCATTGAACCTACACCCTGTTATGTGAATTGAAGTGGGTCTGGGAATAGGGTGCCTCTGGGACTAGTGTTCCGATATATTCAGATTGTGTCAGACTTTCAGAATTTTTCTGCAAACTTATATTCCCAAAATATTATTTATCAAAAAAATTAAAACTGAATTACCTGCAAAAGCTGCCTTTTCTGTATATTTGCAGTGTACCTAATGACTCTTTCAAAGAAAAGCAGGGCAACTTTTTACACCTGCACCTATTTTCCCCTAAACACACAGAGCAATTGGAACAGAATATGTATTAACCCAGCTCCAGGTCTAACTTTGAATTCCAGAAAGTATTTTGACCAATAAAAGTTCCAGGTAAAATCCTTATGAACATGGATTTGGCATGACACATTCAACAGCTGTTTGAATATCCTCATGTTGTAAGGAGGGAATACATTTATAGCCATGTGGTGTCTGTTTTCACATGGTGTAAAAATTAGTTTAGCTCAGTGGAACACTTCTCTTTAATGCCAGCCAAGAAACCAACTAACTTGAATTTTACAATGGCATTATTAGTCCTAAGTAGTGCATATGTGAAATGCTATAGTGGCTCTGTGGCTCAGGAAATCTTGAGTGCTGAATTTGATGGCTGTCTCTTGAGGTCTGAAGGTGTGGAGAAAGATGATAGCAGAGCCTTCATCTTGTCTTCAAGTGCAGTGCCTGCCACTCAAATAAAATTATTTCTCAGGTTACAGTGAAGAAGTAAAAATAATTTAACTTTATAAACCGAATGATTTGGCAAATACTGGTCTGTAACTCTGCAGAAAATAAATCTTTGGGTGCAGAGGGATGTCCATGCCTCTGAAGCTGGAGGCCAATTAGAGCTCAATGATGTATGGATCTGGGGAACTCAAGGGTGTGTTTTTTCATCTTGTGTTTGGGAATAATGTGCCCATCTTTACATCTCTCTGTGGAGTATGAACCAGCTCCCCTTCCATCTGCTATGGAGCAGAGCAAGCTCAGTCTGCTCCCACTGCTCCTCAGTATGACCCAGTATGTGGCCTTCCCTGACCAGTCACCAGACCTGTGTGACAGTTTTTTCTTTCCCAGTGTTTGTTTTCACTATGAGACCTGAAAGTTGACCTGTCATAATACTCTTCCATCCAAGTGGCTTTACCTTCTGGCAAGTTTCTCAGTAGATAAATTTTTACTGTGATGGGAAATTATTTGCAGTCAGAACTAGAAACTGTACATCCAAATATGATGGAAAAATGAGTTCATGTCTTCTTTTTCTTTTTTTTTTTTTTTAATAACAAACATGCTGTCATTTATGCGCAGTCAGTGTTCAAATAGCTGAGTGGTCACTTAGAGGTGTTTTATTTTTGTGGCTACAGTATTAACTGAGTTCAGTATTACTGGGTTGGACTTCTTAGTGCTTGACCTTTCCCAGATGAAACCTTTATTAACACTTTTCAGTTTGGAGGCCTGGCACTCCAGACAGTGACCTTTATTCCTCTGCTGTCTGAGAAAGGCTTTATCACTCTGACAGAACCTAATTAAAATAGCAAAAAAAATAATCAGTGAGTGATGTCAGTGAGAGGCGGAGAACCAGAGTAAGAGCTTTTACTGGCCAGAGTACATCTATAACTAGCAGCTCTTTCCTTCTCTTCACTGATGGAGGGAATGTTATTTTGCCAGCCATTATTCATTCTCAATGTGTTGGGATAATCTTTTTTAATCCCTTAGAGAGGTTTCTTTGCAAGATGTTCATTTTGAACTTTAAATCACATTTATGTAGAGCCAGATTCTGTCATGCTCTTTCCTGCCAAATAGTAGCTTCCTCTCTTAAAAATCCAATAATGAGTAAGGACAAGAATGAAGAGAAGTAGACTTAATGTTGGATCTTTAACTAATGAATCCAACTATGTGAATTTTTACCTGCACTTACTTCTCTTCATGAACAATGACTTAAACTTTTTATTTTATTCTCAAACCCTTTCACTTAACCTACATGAGCATCAAGATCTCAAGATCTGTGGTCTTTTTTTATTATTATTATTTTTAATGGAGGAGAAAAGCTTGCAAACTATGCAGTTTTGTTTGTGCTCTTTTTCACAGGTTCAGCTCCTATCAATGCAACCAGCAGTTTTTGGCCATCCCATGCCATTAACATGAAAAGTTCAGTGACCTCTTTCAGCTGCTCTCTCAGTGATCCTGGTTCTCACCAGAAATTTATACAATTTGTTAAACAAAACACTGCTATTCTTATCTTTCATCTTCTAATAATCCTCAAACTGCAGCAAAGTCAATGCTATTCCAGACAGACAAATTTAAGAGTATTAAGGGCAGAATAGTTCTCCCATTAACTTATACCAGACCATTTCACAAGAAAGAAATTTTCTGTGCTTTGCTTCTCTGTTTACCTGTTAAGGTGTCTTTCTTAGTAGAGTGAAGAAGCTCTGATGCATTGCCTTTTTCTCATTTTTTTAAGTTCTTGGTGAATATCCATCCCTCATTTCAGTCCTTTCTACTTTTATCTTATCTGTTTGTGAGATTAAGATTTGCTGATTCTCATCAGTTTTGGTGTTTACATCTTGAAAGGTAGGTTTATTAAGTGTCAGAATTTTCAGATCTGGCTTACTATTTCCAAATAGAGCAAGGCTGACCTTGAATCATATTCTTTACTTGACATGTTGCAGTACTTCTGTTCTCATAAACCCTATCAGAGAGATTGTAAATTTTAGTGTTTCCCTGCAAGTTCTTGAGAAGCAGTGGTAATATCAGTTACCCCACTTCTTCACTGTCAGGGACCTTTTTGTGCTGACTCTACATCATGAAAGCAGTTAAACAACCATAAAGGGGTCACAAGGAACCAAGGATCTTTCAACACTTCAGTTCTTTAGAGAATCACTCTGACAATAAAAAATACTGTTTAATCAATTCTGCAGTAAAAAACAGGTATGGTTCTTATAGGTGTGACTTAAAAAAAGAGATGCAATTGAGTATCAGGTTTAGCCATTTGAATTATGCAGGTACTGAAACTGAGGATGTCTAGAAACAAATTCCTAGTATCTCCCAATGGCTTAGTTCATAAAGTAAAGGCACTTACATGTGAAAAGTTTAGATTATTTTAACTCCATATTTCATTCAGTTTGTCATACAGGATATATTCCTTAGTTATGGTGTTTGATTTGCATAAGCTTTACCTTTCCTATTGTTGCTGTCTTTTTCTTTTCCTTCCTTCTCTTTCTCTTTTTTTTATGTCGGCCACAGTTGCAATTGTGTGAAGCACTAACAATTACAAATCTTGGTATTACATACTTGATAATACAGTTGAATATATGTAAGCTTCTCTATGTAAGTAGATACATGTAACATCTCGAATTTGATTATTGTGGTTTTTCAATGTATTTATGGTTTTACCAGAGAGGTGCTGGATTACATACCATTGATACACTGGTGGTATGCTGGTAAAGACTCTTCCCCAGAACAGTAACTCTTTTTCACTTTGAAGAAGGGTATTCATTGAAGGAGAGTTATGTGTTCAGATAGCTGGGTTGTTGGATTTGACTAATTACATCCTATACAAGCATGTCTTGACAAGAACCTAACCATGTATCCATTATGAGTTTAGAAATTTCTGAGGTAATAGTGAGCTTGGGAAAGAGCTAAGAGCAAGGAGAACTGAGGAGTTTTAACTTGATGTTGTCTATTTCAATGCATTTTGAACAAGAAAGCCTTCTTCATTTTAATAATCTAACCCTTTCATATGTTATTGATTGTAGTTGATGAAGGAGTTTCCCCTGCTCAGTATGTTCAACATCCATGAAAACCTGCTAGAGGCTTTGTTGGAACTGCAAGCATACGCAGATGTCCAGGCAGTCTTAGCAAAGTATGATGGTAAGTTCAAATATGTATTTGTATTTTCCCTAGGTGATGCTCACAGAAAAAATATATTTAGGTCAAACTCCTAATATTTAGGAAATACTGTAACTAAATTGATAGGCATGAGCTTCGTACATTCCCTTACACAATCCTTTATCCAAAGATTAAATACTGTGTATTTTTTTCTGCCAACCTGTGCTGAACTCATTGAACAGGGTGATGGCACTCACTAGCAGCTCCCCTGTCCTTTTTTTGTTTTCTGTTGATGCTTAAAGAATGATTGTTTAGGTTCTGCAGAATTTTTATTGCATGCTATTCAAACTTTTTCTGAAGAAAAGATTATCAGTTCCCCCATGGACTTAGCTGTGATTGTTGACTTAGTAGCATGGAAAAGAACATTGATTTAACTGTATAGGAGTCTAGTGAGTAGCAGACTTTATTTCTTATTGGGAAACCTTGGAAAGCTCAGAAGACTGGTGAACATTTTGTTTTGTTTATCAAAACATTTATCTTGTTTTGTTTTTCAGTAAACATTGGTTTATGCAGCACTGCAACTCTTTTCATGTTCAAATCACAGCTGCTGGAGCTCTAGGTCTTTAAATTTGAAGGCGATTAAAAAAAACCAAAACGTAAATAAGCAGTTCATTGCAAGCTACATTAGTGATAATCACTCCTTCCAGTCTAGTCTGGAATGTTTTCAACTCTTTTTGGAGTCAAATAATTCTAAGCAGAGATCAAAATGTCACCCAGGCCCTTGAATACTGACATTCAGTAGCAATGAAAGAGATCTTGGTTGTACTTAATCTGAATGAAGAAATTGGCAGCTAAAGTGGTAACATCAGAAACTTTCTAATATCTTCTTGTATTTGAGTAATTCTATGACACTGGGAGATATTCCTATGTTCTTTATTTTGCCATCCTAAAATGCAAATAAGTAGACATGCTGGTTTTTATTCCCCAGAAAACACAGTATATTGGCACCCCCTAGTCTTCAATGTAGTTATGAGGTAATAGTCCTGGGAAATAGCAGAGCTGTGACAGAACAGGGTATTAAGCCTGTATTCTCAAATCTCAAGACTAAACTCCAGTGCGAGCTCTACTTTGGCATACTAAAAAGCACTGATCCCTGATTTTAAACAATACCATGGTAGCACTTTGTGTCATGGAAGTTGATAAAAATTGAAAGTGTGTTTCATTTTCTCAAAAGCATATGATAGAGTCAGAGCAAGCGAGACTTTAAAAGGTAAAGCTCTTACTTTGGCTGTTTGAGCAAAGGCAGTTTCAGCTCACACTTTGGTATGGTGTGTGTATGCACTAGGTTTGCAAAAGGACTCAGCAAACACAGGCTTAACCGGTATAACCCTTACAGTTCCTGAGTCTCAGAAGGCCTGTCTCAGGGAATCTCAGCTCATTTTAGAACTCATCAGCTTCATGTGTTGTAAGATTTATTGGAATATAAAACACTGAACTCATTTATACTTTCCTATCTGCAGTTTCTTTTGGGCCTGCTCTGCTGCCTTTTTTTTTTTTTTTTTTTTTTGACTAAGAGCAAACCTGATTTATTGTATTTTGATAACATATGAACAAATTATTTCCTAGAGCAGTCTGCTCCCACCCTGGGCTGAAATGTTGGACCACATCATGTGAAACCTCAGCCTCTGCAAGCAGATGCACTGCTTTACCAAAAGCCATGTGTTAAATTGTGTTTATATTATGTACCTGGCAACAGAGCTGATGTCCATACTCATTATTCATGGAAAAAGGGTCTCATTAGTGGAACAGCATGCACTGTTGCTGAGCTACATCATTATGGTTTCAGAGTTCAGTGTCTGTCAATAGAGTGAGGATGACCTAAATACTGTTGAATTCTGAAAATATTTTTGGCTCTGATTTAACACATATCCATGTTATTTACAACAGAAATAGTTATGGCTGAGGGAGTTGGTCTGCTTGTAGTGATGCTTGGAGCAACTGATTTATTAATTTCCCTGGGTAGCCTGTTACTTTAATAGATATTAAGTGATAACCTGGGCACTGTGTGAAAACTCAGACTTTTCTGGCAATTTAAAGTCAGGTTTAGAAAGAATGGATGCCTCTGTGTTTAATCTTAGTGAATCAATGGTTCATCTCTAAATCTGTCCTTGATTTCATTTTTTAAAAGTACAGTGTTTTCCAGTGACACTAAAAGCCTTCTGGTTTGCAGGATGAACACCTAATACAGAACCTTCTCTCACATATCATCTATTGCAGAGAAGGAGAAAGACCATTGTTTTACTGCCAGAGTCCCAAATGCAGGGTTCACTAGAGACAATATTTTAGAGCAGAGGACACATAGAAAGGAAATGGGGTTTAAATACAAAAGATCTCATTCTGCTCTATGCTTTGACACTTTTCTGTTTGGTAACAGCTTGCTCAGGCAGAATCCAACTTGAAATTAGCTTTCTATCAAAATGCAGGCCTTAGAAGAAACACTTTTGTCTTAGTTTGAAAAGACAGGTGTCTGCTAAGGAAGGGAGGCACATCCCTTGAAATGGAAAATGTAAACCCCTTCCCTCCAAATTATTATAATTTTGAAATTAAGGGGATCTCAGGCAAAAATATAGGAATAGGAATAACAGTTCTTTAATAAGAAAATTAAAAATACAAATGCAATAGTACAAAAAAACCCCCACAGAGGCAGAATACAGCCTAGCACCCTGTTGGTCAGGGTTTTGGAAGCAGTCTGATTAGATGGTGGCTGCAGTCCTGGAATGACAGGTGTGGTTCTGTTGGAGCAGTGATCCTGTAGAAGGGTGTGGGTTTCCTCTCACGGTCCAGCAGTGGTGTAGATTGGCCTTCCTCTGGGAATCCAGTGGGAAAATGGTACCTCTGGTGTTCATATCTCAGATTATATCCAGGTAGGAATGCTTGGCTCATTCTCCTAGGCAGAGCATCTCACAATGGGATGATGTAATTTTATCAGGCATGCAGTGACACTCAGTGGCCCATTAACAGAAGATATCTCCCAGAGGAAGGATTGGTTGTGGAAGAGATAAAGAAAACTGCCCCATTGATTTTAACAGGTGGCCATTAACAGCAGATAACTTCCCCACCTGGTTCTAACAGATGGCAATAGAATAAACACCCCCAGCTACCTCTTGCAACCGAAGACAACTTTAGAAACAGAGACTTCTTTTTCTTGGAATACTTATAACTTAGTGAAATCCTAACAGTTTACGCAGAGAAGTGACTTTTCTAAAATGTAGCTAGTTCAGTGCTACTGTCTTTTCTCTGGCCCCTTCTGTCCAATTTCTTAATGTCCTTACAGATTTTGCATGTAAATTGTATTTATATACAATCCTTTTGTAGAGAGTTGCAGTTTGATGTAGCAATTGCATGCAGCCTGCAGTTATATTAGCTGTGGTCTCCAGGGGTTTTGTAGATAGTTTCATTACTTGCCACGTTTATATTTGACATTTTGAAGATATTCTACCTGATGGAGCTAACTGGGTAAGTGTTATAAGCAAAATGAAGAGTTTTCTTCAGAGTTAAAGATGTAGCAAGTGGCAACATGGAAGTAGACATTCCCTCATACACAGTATTTGATAACCCTTTTGTTTCTTTGAAAGAGATATAATAAGAGAAAGTTCCTTTTACTTATGGTTATCCCAAAACCTAATCTACCTTCTCCAAGAGACACAAATCAAGACCTCCAGTTGGTGTAACAGTAGTATTGAAAGAATAGTTTGTCTTTGTTCCTATCACATCTTTTCCAGTTTCTTCTTGCAGTAACTAATTTCTTCACTCCATATCAAAATTACTTGTCACTTCAGCTAGGTTTCAGCAACAGTTTGTGTCTGTTAATACCATCTGGTTTCTTTTTTTTTGCCATATGATTCTGTGGCATTTTTTGTTTTTTCTATTTGTGCAAAAGCACAAGAAGTCTAAAGTAATTATACGAGTCTTGCTCTCTTTAACTTTCTTAAGCAGAAATTATTTCTTCCCCTCTACAGGCATTTAGGATTGAACTCTGTTAAGTTGAAGTGGCTCATGCTTGGTCACTGATATGCTTGTCAGAAAGAGTGGCATATGAAATGTTTAAAATCAGCAGTTGTAACTCTTCCCGTATCTGAACAGTGTAAGTTTTAGTTGTGGTTTTGCAAAATAAAGACTTCGTGTGGTTTTTCCCATTGTAACATAGGGGCTATGTATGCTTGATTGGGGTGTTTCCCACTACTGAGAAAGAATGGCAAAAGTACAGAGAATCAGAAGTGGTTTTCATAAGCACCATATTCATAGTTGTGCTCCCTCCAGCACGTTTTCTACTGCATTTTGTGGGAAAATATGATCACTGTTCTAATAGAATATTAGATATTTTTGATAGTGTTTTTCCCCTGATGTTCATCTCATACTTTCCTTTAATGATTTCCATCACATTACTCTTGTTTTTAACCATTTGTATCGGCTTAATTCACTTTCTTTCTTAATGTTTGTGTTGTTATAGATGACTGCATCTCTCTTTTGTCATCACTGATCCAGCCTGCACATATTTCTTTACTAGAATGCTTTCGATCTATAAGCAATTCTTCTAACCACCTGTGCAAACTAGAGAATAATTTGTGATTAGTGACTTAAATTTTTGCATTTATTAATGACTAAAGCAACTGCAACATGCCTGTCTCTTCATATTTAGAGCCTTCTGCTGACTCAGTAGGCAGTTGTATCATTCCATATCCAGATTCATAATTTTTTTTATTTTAATTTCTGTTGATAAGCACAATAGATCCCATGATCATTTCAGATGATATAAAGCATACTCTGCATATCCATAGCATCTTTGCATCAGTTCACTCACAAGCAACTACTTAAGCAAATGAATAGTAGGAATTCACTTTCCTAGCCCTCCCCATATTGGGGTGTATTGAAAGAAAATGCTTATTATGTAGGTCTAGATTTTTGTATTCTGTGTTTTAATGCAGGCAATGAGAAAGAAGGAGAGTCTTTTCTAGAGTGACACATCCGTTTCTATTAGGCAAAAATGTCCTGATGGATTTGACAACAGAATAGCAGTTACATCTTTCAGCACATTGTGGGAGCTCCACAAGTAATCACAGGAGGGTGGGAAACAGAGTATGTGAAGATATTTTGCCAGATGGCTCAGAGAGATGGACAGAGTCATTTATTAAAACTTCGCTTTGGTTCTGACAGAGTACATATGTCCTAGGGCTAGTTTGGACACAATTCCCTTGCTAAATTCAAGTTGTTACCAGATATAACTGTTTATGCCTCTCTCTGAAATATCAGGGTGCAGTTTTGGAGATGAAGCCAAAATTATTTTGAAGTATTTTAGTCGTAGACCAAATAATTATGGTCTAATATGTAGCAAACAAAAAGAAAAACCCTTTTGAAAGCAAGTGGGCATGGACCTGTTAGGGCTGTCTCAGTTGGACTAGATGATATCCAGAGCTCACTTCCAACTCCAACCACTGTGATTCTGTGATAAACATGAACATTTGTATCTATTTCTTCCATTGCTACGGGTCTATAAGTATTATCCTCAGCAAGTGCTGCTTGCTTTCTAGGAGGATAGTACTGGAAGAGGCCTCCTGGGTGAAATCAGGGCCCCTACCTTTGCATTCCCTGTACAATACTGCCCCTTCCATGAGCTGAGCAAGCTCCATCTAGAATTAGTTGGTTTTTTTGCCCTGCTGTTCTACTGGAAATTGCCCTCAAATGTTCATTTCACAGAAACTTTCTTTTAATCTGCGGCCTAAATTTAATTCTGAACTCTTTATTCTTGTGCCAGTGTTGTGCTTTACCTGAGCAACCCTTCTTCTTGCCTGGTGTTCCGTGTGGATCTGCATAGGAAACAGTTGGATCTTCTCTCAGTCTTTATTTCATTTGGTTTGATATAAAAACAGTCCAATCCTTCTGTTTGCTTTTGTTGTTCTTGACCATGGGTGATCAGATTTGAGGACAACATTCTTTGAGAAATCTCATTTCTTCTGCAGAAAGGACTCACTTGGTGTATCTGAGCCTTAGCTTATCTCACCACATTTCTCTTCCTTGCCAGCTGTTCATTGTGTATCATCTTGCAATCTATATGCACAGATGTTTCCAGCTCAGGAACACTTACTGTCTACTAGAAGATAGCGTTTTGTGATAGTGTGTTTTGTTTTAATACATTCAAAAGGCATTTCTGTTTACTGGAAATAACTTTTAACTCCTGATGTTAAGGAAAACTTGATAAAAAGAGGGTTATTGTATGTGTTGAGAAATATTTTCCTGTCATTGAAGATGTGCTCATGCCTGTGTCTGTAGCTGTCTTCTTTTAGTGGAGTAATTAACATATCTGTCATCCAAACTGCTCTGCATACTGTTGATTTTAATTACTTTAGTCACTACAATTACATACTCCAGTGAAATTATAGTTGCAATATATTTCAGGGAACCCTCCAGCAGGATCTGTACATCTCATATTTGAAGTGCAAGTGCATAAAAAGATAATAGGATTTAACAGATAGCCTTTTCAAAGTGCTTCGATCATTCTGACAATGTTTTCTGTCTCACAGAATAACACTGTGCCTGGTTGCTTGGTTATTAATAAGTGAAGGATGGTGACTGCTGAGATAGGACTTGGCTTGTCCTGTTTAGCTCCCTTCTGGAGCCCTATCTTGCAAGGCACATGAGTTCAGTGAATAACAAGTGTCTGTTAATCCTGAAGTAACCAAGTTAGCGTGGTAATTTCATCTTTCTGATCAAGTTTAATGACAAACCAAATCAGATTAGCTGCTCCTCACTTCTACAGTGGACTTACCTTGTGCCTTGTGTTTGCTGTGCTGTGTTTGCTATAGGAAGTTATCAGTGTGTACGGAAGGGTTTGCAGAATCCAACCTTTACTGGGTTTGGTTTGTTGTGGTTTGGGGTTTTTTTCATGTAGCTGTAACCTTTAAATTTTAATGCTGGAATATTTCAGTCTCAATATGTGACTAGGTAGGTAACAAAATCACAGAATAAGCTGAGTTGGAAGGGACCCACAAGGATCATTGAGTCCAGCTCTTAGCCCTGCACAGGGCATCTCCAAGGATCACACCATGAGATAAAAAATGTGGAGGTCAATTCTCTGTAACAGTGAGAACAAATATATCACTCAAGTCTGTTAAGCAGCATTTTTTTCTACCTTTTGAATGCATTGTGCCAATATGCTGGTAGAAAACATGTATAAATTAAGTTAACTAATGGGTTAAGTCAGGTTTATGGTCCTTTGTGTCTCTGGAAGAGGATAAAATGGCTAGAGAGTCTCTAATGAATGTGTGTTTTGGTCCAGTATTTTCTTAAGAGGCAAAACAATACTGTAGGTCTTCAATCAGTCTACTGGTTGGCTGCTTGCAAGTCAAATCCATTATTACTTGAATAGCTGTCTTAACTTGTACAGCTGCCACATACTCATATTAGACAGATGCTTCTTAGTGAAAACACAAAGAATGAAGTAGATAGACCTCAGGTATTACTTAGATATTTTGTGAACTGTGGAAAAATCCAGGTATTCCAAATTATATATTTATCTATAGAGTAATGAATTCTTTCATTATGTCTCTATCATGTCACTCTTTGAATTAGTTCTCTTATAATATCAGTTGCTGTTTAAATAGCAGTTCCAGAGGTCATTAACACTTATTTTTAAGCCTGTGTATCAGGTGGAAATTTAAAAATCCATGTGATGTGGCAACATAAATCCCAAGATTAGAAAGTATTCTGAATTCACATGCTAATTTTGTGTATGTCATGCTTACTCTTAAGTATCAATCAAATGCTTTTCTTTCTTCTCACTTTTAAGTGTTCAAATGTTTAATTTTTTCCTTCCTTTTCAACAGATATAAGTTTACCAAAATCAGCAACAATATGCTACACAGCTGCATTGCTCAAAGCCAGAGCTGTCTCTGACAAGTAAGTGCTTAAGAACCACATTCCAGCAAAATTCCTGATTTAATGTAAGATTTTTCTTTGCTGAGCCCACACCCTAACAATCTGCTGATTTAGCAGGAAAATTAAGACCTCCAGTAAATTGATAAAATTACTTGATATATTAAAAATTTGTAGTGATCAAATATTGCACTTGAGATGCTAAGGAAGAAGAAAAGAAGAGAAATAGCATAAATTCAGTTCTTGTTTCCATTTTATATATACTGTCTGGGTGAGCTTTGGCTTCCTAGATAGTATAGTGAAGATGCAACTGAAAAGGGTTGTGTGGCTGAACCTCTTCAACTTTGTGTAAACCTGACCACAAAAAGGTAAAAACTAAATGTGGATGCATTGGTAACAATGTCATTTTACAAGTGCTGTCAGCAGAGTGCTCATCTAATTAAATAGCGGCAGGTGGATTTAGCATTATTCTGTCAGGGGTTCTGAGAGGTAGATGATGTTCCTATTTTTAGAGACACAAATATCTGTTCATTCCTTTTATGTTTTTCTCTTGGGTCTCAACCTTCCAAGGTGCTGAGCACATCTAATTGATGCCTGTGGACTTGAGAGCATCGGCCCACTCTGAAAGGGTGCTCAGCTCCTCGTGAGATGGAGCTCAAAAAGCCCCATTCTGCTCTCAGGTGCCTTCACACAAATCTCAGGCAGAGTTGTGTCTATGCACCTGAGGGTCGAATGCCCCCTAAAGTTTAAAAGCAAGTGGAGTGGAAAGTCATTTTCTTGACTGACATCCTGACAGTTTTTGCTTTTAAAGTGTATGTACACATCAAGATCTAAGTAATTTTCTTTCATTCTTTTTATCCTGTAGATCGCCAGTACCTACTGCAACATCTTTCCTCCCTACACAGCGACTCCAGCTTGGGAGGGCAGGGCTAAGGTTGTCACAGCTTTCCCTGTGGTGTCTGCCTGCCAAGTACAGCTCTGGAGTTAGCCGTGGGGTGTGAGGTGAGAAAGAGATTGCATGGTCTGGTTTTTTATTCACTGGGGCAGATGATTTGCCCGCAGTTTGGGCATGCTACCCTCAATGGTGCTGCAGCCAGTAGACCACCTGCTACTGCTGCTGCATCGTGCTTCCATCTCAACCTGACCCACGGGCATTGGGTTGGGAACCTTCCCAAAACTTCCCCAAACCTATTTTTAATATAAACCCTCCAACAATAATTTGGCATTGGTTTTTTTGGTCTTGTTATTTTTTCTTTTCTTTTAATTTTTTTTCTGCAGTGTCAGCCTTGAATATGCCCCTAGCAAGATACTTAGAGCAAATTTAGGTTAGTGACAGAGAAGGGACTGTTTGAATTGACTTTCTGCCATGATTAGATACAAACATGCTTTCTGCTTCTGCTGGGATTTTTATTGGCCTTGATGTAGTAGATCACTCAGAATTTCCACTTGCTATGGAAGTTTGGAGAGCATAGGAAAATTACTCAGTTTGGTTACATGGGCCCATGTTCTAGATTCTTTTCCTGACTTTTTCTTACTAGCATTTCTGACCTAATGTGTTTGTTTCTTTGCTTTTGTAGATTTTCTCCAGAGGCTGCCTCAAGGCGAGGGCTGAGTACTGCAGAGATGAATGCAGTAGAAGCTATCCACAGAGCAGTAGAATTTAATCCACATGTGCCAAAAGTGAGTATTGAGAAAACATCGTTGTAGCTCTAACACTGCTGAGCATATAACTCCTGATTTTTATGTTAGAGTAATGAGTGATGTTGTGGAAAAGAATAAACAATGTAAAGGGAAAAAAGCTGATAGTATGCACAGTTTTTTGGTTTGCAATCTCATATTCAGGACTGTGACACTTGAAATTTTAGCTGATGTGAATTTCACCAAATGCTGTGCTGCAGGCAGATCATGTATAAAGATAGATTATTATTTGCAAAATAGTCACTAAAGATCTTTTAGTTCAAAGTAGCATATTTTATTTGTTTTGATGATTGCATGTAAGAAAATGTTTCTGACATGCTGTACAAAAAACCTATCTTTGGAGTTCATGGTTTACTTCATATAAATTGCATTAGTAATTCCTTATGCAGCAGCCTGTTGTTAAGTTTTGAGAATGTAAAGCTCAGAGATGAAGAATTGCTGAGAACTGCAAAGTAAAAAAAAAAATGATTTGTGTTCTAATTCCCATACCTGCTCTATGGGGTTTGTATCTCAGCAATAAGAATGCTGAGGTTGCTGAAGGCTAAAGGTAAATGTTTTTTGGCAATTGGACTTTTTGGCCTCTGAACTTCACCCCACAGACCTTTGGGCTAGTATTGCCCTTTGAAAGTGAGCAGTGGAAAACTGGGATGTGTTAATGTAGGGAGCCTGTTCATTAGGTACAGTTGAACACCACGTCTGAGCAAGATAAACCCAAACCCTCTTCCATATGTACACATGGATTGCAGAAAGTTAATTCTCAGGCACTGCAGGAAATAAATGTTTTCTCTGTGAGCTTTGTATGTTATGCCAACCATCAAATAGCTGTCTGAAAGTTAGGTTATTTGCTTAATAAAATCATCTAGATTCCCTCTACAGGCAGTGGAAAGAATGAACTGCCTTAGACATCTTTAGACAGACTTCCTCCTCAATGCTTCTGCAGTGACTGTGAAAGGAGCAACTCTTTTCCAGTAAAAGCCTGATTTTTAGACAGCAAAGTTTAGGTGAGAATGAGTCCTTTTGTAATATTAGCTAAGCTTCTGTTTTCGTGCCATACTACAAAAGGAAAATATTAAATAAACTTGATTCCAGGCCTTCTCTGTTTACTTTCTTCCACCCCAATGGTTCTTGCAACAAAACAACCATTGGTATCTCTCTTCTGCCCAGTTGCCAGTTTAACTCTCTAGTGCAGTCCTGTTCTGGGTGAACCTTTCTAAATATTTTACTGAAGCCTAATTGGAGATCTTGCCACGGAAAAATACCAGTTTAGCCTGTCATGAGCAATCCTTGGGAGTCTGTTCCATTTCCCCCCACTTATCTCCATGCTATGCTATTGATATGTGTTTCCATCACAATCTCCTTTAAGTTCATGTTGTTAATTGATTCCCTCTACTTTTCAAAGTCTGACATTCTGAAATTGAAAACCGTTTTGAAACATAAATTACCAGGATGACAAGGTAGTAATAGGAGCAGACTCCAGAGGTTGTTTTAGTTCATATTGTATCATTAAAACAGAATAGCCTAATATAGATTAATATACAGGTGATTTCACACTCATTCCTGCTGCAATTAGCTAAATAATATTAAGGTGTGAAAGTTTATTTTTGGTTATAATTTTACACAGTGTGTGGATATTACACCTCAACTTCCACTCAGTTGTAATTGACTTTTTTTTTAATTAAATAGGGATAAGTTCTATCAAGCAGCATCACAAGAAATCTAACAGGCTCACAAAATGAACGTGTATTCAGAGCTTCTCTAGGATTTAAATGTTAATGAGTCTTTTGTTCAGAGTGAGGAAGAAATAAACAAGAAAGTGTGACAAATTACTTACCATACTACACAAAAATTTACGAGATAAACAGAGAGGATTTATTGCCACTGAAGTTGTAATTCCAGCTGTAATTCTAGGTTTTTATGTACATACTATATAATGAAGAGTGCATAATTTGTGGAGTGGTTGGGGAAAAAGGTGTATGTATACACAGACACACAGTTTCAATATCATTTATATGTGTCTGGGGCTTCCCTACTTGTGTGTAACAGGACTATAAAAAGCTAATGCTGAAAAGCTACCACAGCTGTCTCTTGGACATTTATCAGTTGTGGAACACCCTTCCTGAACTGATTTGCAGAGTTCTTACCCTTCATTCAAACTCCTCCTGAAAAGCATTCCCTTCCTTTCTGTGGTGTATAAGACTAGAGGTATTCATTAAAGAGAAAACAGATGATGGTTCATATATCTGATTGTTGAAAGTGAGCCAAAAGTATGTTCTGCAAACAGTTGTATGGGTTTGTATGTAAGCCAGGAGCTGAGTTGATTTGAAGAGAGTCTCTGCTGAAGTATGCTGCACTTCAGACAACTTAAATATTGGTATTACTTTGAGAAATGCCAATTTTGTCTATAAACAATCTCTTAGAAGGATGTAATAAACCATTGACTTAAACACTTTTAAAGATTCAGCTGTTCTCTGTTGCATCCCTTCTCAATTTTTTTATTTGTTTTGATTTTCTTAGTAAGAATTGTATCTGTCTGTATGCTTGTGTGGTTTCTAGTAAGTTGTAGTTGCTAATAGAAACAAATAATGCAAACAAATTCATAGACCAGATGGGAAATTAATCTGTTCCACACACCCCATGATATTACTGAGAAACTATTTGAGATAAGTTTGAGAGAGTTTTTAACTCTTAAGTGAGACACTGATTTGTTGTTGTATTTCCAACAGAAAGGCCAAACCTCTTAATTACAAGAAATTCAATGAGAATCTGAAAGGTGACCTAAAAGTGGCTTCACTAGGCATGAAGAAACCAGTATTTTGGAACTTTCTTAAGCTTATTTTATTCATCCCACTGGGAAGATGAGAGTTCCTATTCAAACAATGTTAAATTCTCATATTCTGTCCTGGAAGGATGCTGTCACAGGTGCAGGAGTGACTGTTGTCTGTTTGCGACCTGAGCTGTAATTTCAGAGTCAAATTGCACAATTGAGGAAAAGAAGGAAACCTGTGTTAGGTTGATTTATTTTATAAAAGGTCACTGGAGTAATATAGAATGCTAAAAGCACTTCCAGCAGGAGATAATTAGGAGCCAGAGAGCTGTCAATATTGTGGAATAGATAATGTATACCTGATCAATTTAAGCAAGAGAAGTATAAACTCCACCCTGTTGTGCTTCATGTGCACAAGGTCCATTGTCATTCTCCAAATGCTCATTAAACACATTTCTGTATGTGTACAGAACGGCTGTAGCTGAGCTGTATCTATCACAAGGTCATGTAACTGGCCCAGAAGCCCTCTGTAGAAGTACATGAAAACTGCTGTTGCACTTCTAACTCCTAAATATGGATCTTTGACAAAAAATGCTTAGGTTAGAGGGAGAGAAGAGATAGGTCAGAAAAAGCAAAAAAAGACAATAAAAAAATAATTCAAGCCAGAACAACACAGTGGCAAAGGACTAATTGAGCTATCACATGATGGCAGAAATCATTGTGCAACTCCAGTATTTGCTTCCAACATCATTGGGGCTGGGTCACAGAATCATCAAATCAAAGAAAATGCCAGGGTTGGAAGGGACCCACAAGGATCAGCAAGTCCAACTCCCGGCCCTGCACAGCACCATCCCCAAGAGTCACACCTGTGTCCAAGGGCATTGTCAGAAAGCTTATTCTGTCAGGCTTGGTGCTGTGACCACTTCCCTGAGGAATCTGTTCCAGTGCTCAACAAGTCCTGTCACTGGCCACAAGTGTGAAGAGATCATTCTGACTGAAAGTTTCTAGGCTGTTGGTTTCTGAGCTGGTTCATTTTTTACAAGAGCATGATAAGCCCAGATGGTGATGGCATTTTATTTCTTGTTCTAGTTAAACTTCTTCATTTGTTCCTGAAAAACAAATGCAGTTGGAGATGTGTCAAGATACATCCTTCCATCTGGTATTTCCACTTGATTTCTTTTCAGTTGCTGATAAGAAGCAATACATAAGAATCAAAACACATGTTTTCTTTTAATGCTCCTAGAAATACAACATTCCTTCCTGGGTTTTCTTTCCCTACTAATAGTGATATGTCATTGGGTTTGCTTATATTTTTTTTCCTTTGGTTGAAACATTTGAATGTTGAGAACTTATTTTCTCATTTAATTTTGCAGAAAATATGGAAATAAGAGCTAATGTTCTAAATTAATGAAACAGGTAGAAACCTGCAGCCCTGCTCAACAAGTATAATGTCTGTTTTTAAAAGGGTGAGGCATTCATTAGGGCTGTGAATGTTTGCTGTATCCATGTCAGCCTGGCAGCTCCCTCCGTCTTGTCAGCTCTTTATTCTGTTCCCTCTATCACCCTTAATCCCCTGGACTGTCTACTGAATTGCAGCTTCCTCCATTAATCCACCTGCTCTGCAGCTCTCAGATTTTTCTGCAAGAGTGTAGGGAAAATCCAGTATCACATTCAACTACTCCCACTGTAGTTTCTCCTCTTCTAATAGTTACCCACATCAGAAACATGTGATTTCTCCTAGAGGTAGTTATTTATTCCTCAGGATTGACAGTTCTTTCTTTGATCATAAGCTCTCCAAATCTCTTACCTGCATGACAGCTCCATCAGACAAAGGGGTGACACTCTCTAGGACATCCTCCACGAAATCATGCTGTTGGTGCTCATTTCCCTCTAGCCTTTTCCTTTCCACAAGGTTGACTTTCAATTGTCATTCCTTTCTTTTGCCTTCTTTTCTGCACCAGCACATCTGTTCACAAAAGCCACAATTTATCAGGGGTTGGGCAAGGCTGACACCACCCATGCCCCCTTTTGCCTACGGTGCCAGGTTGCCTCCTCATGGATGACTGCAGTAGGAGGTTGTCAGTCCCTGAGTCCTGCAGCCCTCCTCCTTCCAGACCAGGCTGTAGCACAGGGTGAAATGGAGGGGCTTCACACTCCCTCCTGCATTGCCAGTAATCAGCCATACCTTTCCTTTCCCAGCCTTGTGCCAGGGCCTGCCTCACCTGCTGCCTTTCCTGTTAACGTGAACAGTCTGGTGGGGAGAAGGTTTGATCTTGGGCATCCTGGAAGAGAGCGACAGTTTCCCTGTGCTGTGGAAGGGCAGTCAGCACACAGCTGGGAAATGTTGCACTCCTCAGGAGGACTGACAGGAGCTGATTCAGCAGCTTGGTTTCTGTCTGTTACTCCTTTTCTGTAAGGGGTGCCAGCAAGGACATCCTTTACAGGAAAGGATTCATCTTTACCCTCTGCTGTTTCTTCCCCCTCCAATACGTGGAATGTAGCAGTATCAGTGATGTCTGCTGAACTTTTGTTAGTTGTCTGTCTAGTTAACTAGTTAGTCTAGTTCATGGAGGAGGGAGGAAAAATCACCTGCTTCAATAGCTGTCTTCCAGTGCAGTTGGTGATGGTACACATTTGAGGAAGCCTTATGAAAAAATGTACTTTAGGGAAATAGACCTTTTCAGTGTGCATTATAGAATTGCAGTCATCTTTCTGTGTTTTGCATTGCCTCTGCAATAATTGTGCTCTGCTTTTTTATTTCAGTATCTACTAGAAATGAAAAGCCTAATTCTGCCCCCTGAACATATTCTGAAGAGAGGGGACAGTGAAGCAATAGCATATGCTTTCTTTCATCTTCAGCACTGGAAAAGAGTAGAGGGGGCATTGAACCTCTTACACTGTACATGGGAAGGCAGTAAGTAATCTTCTTTCTTACAAAAGAGCTAATAAAATATTTTTATTGAATGTCATGAAAAAAGTAATAGGTTTTGTCAAGTATAGTATGTGAGAATTTTGGACACCGTTGCATCCTCACCAGCATTGAAATATTTGAAATTTGAACTGAAAACACAAACTTCATTTAATGAGTGAAAGGGGTTTGAAGTCTTGTGTTTGCTGTGTAATACTGAACAAAATTTCCCAACTACTTTGAGACATAATTTCTTGCTCATGGATAAGGTGATAATAATTTGTCTTATTTCATTCCAGAGATTTGTTTGTCATTATTTGAAGGAATATTTTCAAACTGAGAGTATATTCAGATTGGACATAAACAAAAATACTTTGCAGTAAGGGTAGTGAATAGATTGGAATAGATTGCCCAGAGAAGCTGTGGATGTGCCATCCTTCCAAATGTTTAAGACCAGGTTGGATGGGCTTCAAGCAACTTGGTCTAGTGAAAGGTGCCCCTATTCATGGCAGTAGAGTTTGAACTAGATTATCTTTAAAGATCTCTTCCAACCCACACCACTTTGTGATTCTGTGAATGCTTTGATATTTGGAAATTATGAGTGTGCCTTATAGGCAAATGTAGATTAATGTGTAATGCAAAGCAGTGCTGTATTTTATGACTTTGTTTTTAAATAGACAAACTAGAGTGAATTCAGTGAAGGATTACTGGGATGCATAGGGGACTGGAATATGTGATAGAGGACAAAATGCTGAGGAAGCTGGTTTTGTTCAACTTGGAGAAGTCTCATGGTGGGTGAAGGGATAATCCAGTTGCTGTCTTCCACCACCCAACAAAGAGAGGATGTGGAAGAGAGAGTCACAGTCTTCATAGAACGGCCTAGCATAAAGACAAGAAGCAATACACACAAGTTCAAACCAGATAAATTTAATCCAGACCTAAGAAACACATCTTCACAGTGTGGATCTCCTGCCCCAGAGATACTCAGAGCTCAGCTTGATATAGTTCTGAGCAAGTCAGCATAACTTGGAAATGACCCCGCTTTGAGTGGGAGGTTGGAGTATATGACCTCCTAAGATTATATACTAGCTTCCTAATATCTTTTATCTTGTCTTTGAGATGTGTTTTTTCACCGGGTTTCAGAGAATTTAAAAGTACAATTTATAATCAGACTTTGTTGGCCTTTTTTCTGATGCAGTTTTTTCCTTTATATAATCTAGTTCCCCATTACTCTCTGCTTTATTCTATCATTTTTCATCCTCTCCATATGTTACTATACCAACTTGTTTGTGTGTGTGTTTCACCATTTTTTGTCCTCATTTAGCTTTGATAGAAAAGATACTTTGTTACCATGATAATTCCTATAGAAATGCACTTAATACCTGTAGTGTAAAAGTGATTTACTATCTCATTTACAGTATGAAATGATCTGAACTTGCCTAATTTCCAGTGTAGGCTCCCTGAGGATGCACTGGTTTTATTTCTAGGTGTATAGAACACCTTGCTCAGTAGTCCATACCATTGCTGCCTGGGGCTTGCTCTGCTGCATTGTTCCCTGTGATATCTGCTAGCTCTTCTCCCATTATTTCTCCCAGTCTGGTATTTTCTCTGTCACAGGTTCATTTCCCAATGCTTATTTTCAGTGATTTACTTTTACGCAGTGTTCCTTCTTTTCTGGATTGTTGCAGAAGTCCTTTAGCTCAGGGTTCATTATTCCATCAGTAAAAGCAGTGTTTTGCAGGGAAGCCTGAGCAGATCTTCTGTTGCTTTGTCAGGCTGGGGAGCCCCTGAAGGGCTTTGTACCAGGACCAGGTTTTGGCACAGGAGTCTAGCTGCCCTGCAGTCCTCCTGCCATTCAGGAAACAAGTCATCTGTGCCTGAAGGCAACATGGGGAATTCTCATCTAACTACATTCCCCTTCTTATTATCTCCACACGTATCTCTGAACACGTAATTTATTAGCTAATAGCTGTATAATGGCCTGTAAAGATGTAAATGCATATAATTCCATAACTTCTGCAGAAAAATCCATAATTCATTTTGTACAGTGACTTCAGAAAAATACAAACAGTGCACGAGTCCTCAAAATTCTTGTTCAAATTTTGCTCACACATGAAGACAACCAGGGGTTTTAATGGTTTCACAGTGTCTATGCCAATAATCATAATGTTTGGTCCATATCTTGGCATCTCCGCATAACTAAGTGAAAACCAATGAAGACATGACAGAGAAGCTAAATGTAATTAAATACTAGTTTTAACCAACAGTTTACATATAATACATGGTCAGTTGCCCTTGCTTTCTTTCTTTGTGTTTATTTGTAGTACAACTATAAAAGCCCAAGTGCCACCACTGTGTTTGGGCCAGGTTCTCTGTACAGGAGGTCTGTAGTTTCAAGTGTAACCAAGTTTCAAAAGTGTCTGGGGTGATGGTTTGTCACTATTGATTTCTAAACTTGTGCCAGAATTCCTACTGTTTGAATGAGGAAAAGAAACCTAGGGGTTCCCAGTTGCTTCAGTAGCTCTTGCAGCTGCTGTACATGGTGAGTGGCAAACTGCCTCTGTGCTGCCTGAGTCAGTTAATGTAAAATAGGATCAGATAATACCATAGGAGTAAGGCAGAGAAGTACCTACATAGACACAAACGGATCCAGGTGAACCAGAGCACTTCCTTCCATGGTTGATAAAATTGCTAAATAAAGCTGTTTTGCTGTTAATATCCTATAGTTGATGTCATGTCAAGCATGACTGCTTAAATTGGGTAAAATCTATCCAGACACTTTTCATTTGTTTTGTAAAAGCAATGTCTTTACCTCACATTGTATTTTGATTAAAATCTTAATATTACTGTGGCTTAGGGTAAGGCAGAAGAGGCTTGATTGTCTCTTTCAATATTAAGCCAAATTGGAAGGAAAAACTTGTGTTAAGAATTTTGAAGAAATGAGCATTGAACACATTCCACATATGTTTTTGTACAGACACTCAAGTTTGTTGTGTGTTAAGATCACACACAGCTTGGATTATTGTATTTGTACTTGGCTTTTTGGGTTGCTATGGAGAGAGGTGGTTAATGCTGGAAGAGCATTGCAGCCCAGGTTGGTTTACAATCTTTGAGGATCTCTGCCTTCTTTACTATTGCTTTAAATACAGCAATCAATAAAAAATACAGTAATATAATTTCACAAAAAAATACAGCTAACATTATTTCAAATGCAGCGTGCACGGCTGAAAATATTGGGGAACGGTGTATTTAAACAAATTCTTAAGTGGCCTTGTTAGCAAGAGATAATGGAGTGTTATTGTATAGCAGTGGGCTGTACCTAACAACTTAACTGTACAGTGCTTCTAGGACTTCTTGTTGGGGAAAATACTGCTGCAGTGACTGATGTTCATAAGAGTAGTGAGAATAACATGCTGATGACATTTTAACAGTGAAAATATTATATAGGATAATGGAAAAGGATGCCTTGATGCAAAGCTATATTTCTCTCAAGTATTCTGATGTTTCCATAAGCCACACTCGGATGGCCTATGACATCAGCACTGTCAAGATCTAGTTATCCATTTCCCTCCCTCTCTGTTACTATTTTCAATTTTAAAAATTCATAAGATTAAGTATTACTTAATCGCTGACCTGAAGATTTATATTGGAAACCTGACTTGATCTGCTGCATTTAGAAAGAATGCATGAGAGGAAACTGGGTTTAATAATTTAGTACTTATCTTTGATTGCCAAATAGAAAATGAAAACGTGACTGTTGGAAAACTGGTCCTCAAAGTTTATGTCACCAGTGTTACCTGGCTTGCTGGAGTGTGGTGGAAAAAGAGTAGTGTATTTTATCCATTAAAAACTTCAATTATTCTTGATGCACAGGGACTGTGAGTATTGGTCTGCATTTACAGGCTTGGCTGTTCATTTTTGTAGGCTATATCTGTTATATCAGATACACTTCTTTCCCCTGAAAGTAAAAATTCTGCAGCCTAAAAACCTAAGACAAAATGTGTAAATTTGGAAGGATAATGGGCTTTGATTATGCAAATATTTTTGTATGTCCTTGTAATGTGGTCTCACCTGACATTCATTAACATTGTCTCAAGAATAAAAACAAACATAGGAGTTTTTGTGATTAAAAGCTCAATGTAGGTTTCTATTTTGGCATTTCATTAAGCAATTTATATGCTGTTTGCAACCAAATATAAGTGTTTTGTCTATGTTTGTTTTTCAGAATTGCAAGTGTTCTTAAGTATGACTGCCCCACTCACAGTAACTTATGCACCATGTTTTCTTTTCAGCCTTCAGAATGATCCCCTATCCACTGGAAAAAGGACATCTTTTCTACCCTTACCCTATTTGTACAGAAACTGCAGATAGAGAACTGCTACCATGTATGTTCAATGTTTTTCTTCTTATGATTGACACCAAAGAATTGTTTACCTGAGTCTGCAGCACAGGTCTCCTTTGATGCCTTTTAAATTGAGTACACCGGATTAGAATAACCAGTGAGCCTCTGGAGCTCCCGTTCAAGGGGCAGGTCCTCAGTTGTATTTAGTGTTTTTGACAGCTTACAGACAGGGAGAGATATTACCAAAGAGATCCAAATCAGTTAGATCTTGCTGTTCTCTCTTGCCAAGACACTGATCTTTCATCTAGATTAACATCCTATCAAACCAAAAGCACAGTGTCACAGTCTTGTTAATCCTTGGTAGACACACGAGCTACTTAAATTCCAAGGCAGAATCCAACTTGCTTGAGGACAGCTGGATCATTACTGCAGCTAGTACTCGTGACAGGCTGTGCTTGCATTTCCCAAAAAGCAGTCTTTAATAGCAAGAAAGAGTTTTCTTCATGTTACGGCATGTGTACTATTATGAAGAGACTGATGTGAAGTCATGTCGGCCAATTTTATGTGCGTTTATAGCGTGTATTTAGGAAAGTGCCAGCAGTGTTCCCAGATACAGATATAAACAGAGATCCAGCCCTCAAGAAGCATTACAGTCTGAGTTAATGAGACTCACTGCAGTGCATGCAGTGAAGCACAAGAACGCAGAGGAAGAGCCAAAGCAGCCAATCTTGCAGTTACACTTCATTCCCACATGTTCTCTCTGTGGGACTTTGTGTGAGCACGAGTGGAACACACACAAGTTTGCAGGGTCAGGGCATGGGAGGGAAATAAAAGTTTATCCAAGGAAGATGATTTTTCTCTCACCTTCTTTCTCCCAAAGAAGGAATAAAGAAAAATTTGTTCTAGAACAAGTAAAATGAAGCCTGCTTCTGCTGGGAAGGCTGGTTTTGAGGGCATTTGCCTCCTTTGTAGTCTTTCATTCACAAGCTCTCTGGTTTGGGCTGAAAAAGGTGTTGCCTCTTTTTATAAGCCTACATGAGTAAACATTAGGTGAGAATAATACAGCGAAAATCCACTCATTGCAAGTCTCTCCTTCACAGCACATTCTTGCTGATATTACGCAGAAATCCTTGGCAACTGACGGTATCTCCCCACCCCATTATAATCATCCTAATTATAACAACACCTCTCAGAGTGCTCTGCTTGCTTTACTCAGAGGGATGCTGAGCTGGGGAGGGTGGAGTGTCTGGAGATTTAGGAATGACAAAGTCATGCTGAATAGCTCAGCAATCTTTTTTTAGATGCAAAACTAATTGTTGTTGTCAAACGTTACAAGCTAACAGCGGGACTCTTTAACAGTGCATGCAGGCAGTGTGTTCTGCTCTGGCAGTTATGGGAAACGCCTTTCACTGCAAAATCTCCTGGGGTAGAGGAGGGAAGGGTTTAGAACACCATGACAGACACAGGTGGGTTAGAGGGGTTTTGCATACCTGTCCACACCCTTTAATTGTGTGTGTTTTATGGGAGAGTCAGCTAGATATATCAGAACACAGCAATCTGATAGGCTCTCCAAATTAAAAATGTCAATTACAAAATTTTTGCCCTGACTGGATAACAGATTGGAACAGCAGGGTTGTGCCTGTGTGAAATGGCAGTGCAAGAAAAGTGCAAGAGATCCTAGACTTACAAAGTCCGTGTTCTGGTATTTCTGATCTCTACATTTATTTTAAATCAAAGAGAAGTTGCAATCTATCCCTGCTGTTGTTTTTGGGTTTTTTTAAGTGATCAAACTAGCAGCCTCAAGAGTCATACATACTTTTAGTTTTTAATATTTTAATTTAAACTCTTATGAATTCCTGCTTTTGGTTTTGAGAACCACTCCACTCTGGATGAATGCAGTCATGAATGTTGCTGGATTACCCTGTGTTTATGTAGTCTGCAAGTACAAAGAGATAAGAGCTGATGAGTGAAGCAAAGAAAGTAGGCAAAATGGAAGAGTCATGTTTCATATATATGAATAGCCATAGGATTTGAGTATATGGGAAACCTTAAGGCTGGTACTATATGAGAAAAAAATGTTTCAAAGTTTGCATTTATCTTGACTGTAGCTCTAAACTACAGATTGAAAGAGTGAAACAGACAGGTAAGAGTCCACCTAACCTTATGCCAGCATAGATGAATTTTCACCCTGAATCTGAACTGCCATAAAATTTTAAGGGTTATATCCCTCTGGAAAAATATTCATTATCTTCTTCTAACCCTTTTAGTTGTCTCAGTGCTGTTTTTCCAAAGGCTTTTTTATACCGGATTTTTTTTATACCAGAGTCAAGGAAATGTCTGTATTCCTATCAGATTCCTATATTAACAAACACCTTAAAAATTCACTGTTCATTTAATTTCCAGGTTTTAAAATATATGCGTACATGTCCTGCTCTTAGGGTAATTTTTCTTGCTCTGCAGATAAAACCCTCAGAATTTACAGTTGCAAAGGCTGTAGTTTTACAGCCTGCTTTAACTGGTCTGCAGCAATGCTTCCATATGGTTGGGCTCACTGCTGCTTCCAGGCACATTTCTGCACTCTCTGTGTATCAGCATTAGCAAATATGCAGCCATGGGGTTAGTTAATGATGTACATTTAAAAAAAATAAAAAATGTTTTATTTCTAAGTCTGTTTTCTGGGATTAGCTGTTGCAGAACTGCATTATAGTTACTGCTGACACTATTGAAGACAAAAGTGATGTGGACATAGCACCAGAGTAAACCAGAAATAAGATCTTTAGAGACAATTATTTGGCAGACAACTGACACAACAATAATGTCCTTAGATGTATCAGACCTTCCATCTTCTTCCTTCAAAAGCATTTTTGTCTGCCTCTGGTTGTTCAGATTATGTAAGAACATTGGTTTGGTTTTGCTTGCCGTTGTGTTTTGGTTTTTTTTTTCAATGTATAATGCCTCCCCCTTCTCATACCTTTTTCTACAGCATTTCATGAGGTTTCAGTTTATCCCAAGAAAGAGCTTCCCTTCTTCATCCTCTTCACTGCTGGACTCTGTTCTTTCACAGCCATGCTCGCCCTCCTGACACATCAGTTCCCAGAGCTCATGGGGGTCTTCGCAAAAGCTGTGAGTATTCTTTGCTGCTGCTCCCTTCTGGTAAATAAAGACACCAGTGCAGGAAAAGCTGAATTAAATACTTCCAGGTATTAAATGCTGTCTACTCAGAGGCATCAGTCCATATCTGAGCAGGGGATATAAGCACAACTGTGAAGGTTGCTAATCAGAAGGACACAGCTGCTTGTCTTCTCTGGTTTATATGGCTCTCTTCTTAGATTTGATATCTTGTGATTTTGCAAAAAAAAAAAAAAAAAAGGGCTTGGTGGGAGAAGTTAATATCTGTATTTTCATATATCATCCATTAAAATAAACTAATAACAGTTCATTATTAGTTATTAGAACCCCTCTGTTTTGTGTAGAGTCATAATGGCTGATGAAATTTCCAATGCAGTAGGAACTCTCACTATGAGCAGAAATAGAGTGTACTGTTAACCAGGACAAATTTCTGTGTTTTTTCCCTGAACTGCCAAGGAGGAAGTTGTCTCAATATTTCCCTCATAACTTTCCTGAACTACATCCAGAGAAGTCTCTCCTAATTCTGCTTTTTTAATCCACCAAGGATTAATAAATTTTGGAGAATGAGGGGGAAGAGCCATGAATTATTCTAAACCAAACTTTTTTCTTTGAAAAACCAAGAACATGAATGCTCCAGCATGCTAGGAGATGAAAAATCCACTAACAGAAAAGCTCTGAGACAGTAAAAAATTCCTTCTCCAGTAAATACCGAGTATCTTCCATTGTAATACATTTCCTCAAATATATTTCTGTCTGCTTTAGGTCTCATGTTTCCAAACTGGCCTCCTGGCTTTGTTTTTAATGTCTTTGGTACTTTTGATTTGTGGGTATAGGGAGCAGGGTGGAGGAGGCCAGGCTGAAAGGTTTTGGTACTCTTTCAAACCCTTTTGCAAAGGGTGAGACTCCCTTTGCAGGTGAGCTGGATCTTCTGTTAACCCAGGCCTGTGAGTGGGGTCTGATACAGCAACAGTTCATGCAACAAGGATTTTTTTCATTAGCTCTAGAAGACACAAAATTAGATCAATTTTAGCAGAAGATACCTTTTCTTACAGCAAAAAGTGCTGAAACATACCTGAAATAATATTACTCGTTCTTGTTTCTCGAGTGTGCATATAGGTGTTAGGGAGACAGTGTTTAACTTGGGCATATGATCATGAACTTCTCTGTAAGGCTTTTCTTGGATTCAGTGGTTGGATTTTTTCTGTTCCTTAGTTACTGAAGTTACTGAAATGTATGACCCTTGTTTTGCTTTTTCAATCAAGTCTTTCGTTTTCTGATACTGTCACAGTTGTAGATCCCAAATCTGTCCCTGTTACTCTTGTTCCTGTGTTCATCAACCGTGTATCCTGAACAAAGACTATATGCTGGCAGCATAATGAGATTTTATACTTAGTTCTTCTGCCACAGAAGAAGTTAACATGTATTTCTCAAATGTATTAATAATTAATTAAAATTAATATGTATTTCAATATGTATTTCAGGAGTGCTTTGAATACCTGAGTTCTGTGACATGTAGCTGCCAGTGTTTTTTTTTCTTGTGATAAAATGTCCTCCATCTTGATTGTTTTCACAGGCCTGTCTGAACACTAATATATTGAAGACTCTTTGAATGTTGTATTCTGTACTAGAGAGATGATGTTAAGATAAATTTTGGTCAGTGATGCAGAGTATGTTAGTATAAATTACAGTTAGTGATGCCTCAGTGTATAGGGCAGATCTGTCGATAACCCTGAACCATTTTAAACCTGAATCTCAAGACACAATGTTTGTCTCTGTGAGGTGGTGTGGCATACCCCTGTTACAAAAAAGCCTCTCTTTCTCTTCACCAGGTTTTGGTTAGGTTAGTGGCTTTAGTATGAGCTTCATTCTAGGATGTGAGATGTGTGGAAACATTTGTAGTTCATCACTTTGATCTTTGTAGAGATGGGGCTCTGGCTTTCTTAACTGCAAAATCTCTGTATGTGCAAGGTTCAATAATTTGAAAGTATGCGTGAATTATGTCATTTTGATCATGCTGGAGGATTTTACAGAGGAACACAGCAAGAATATCTTATCTTATTGGATAGCTTTCTCTTGAGGTGTATTGTCTCCTGGATTTTGATCTGAATGTGTATCTGATTTCTTTGCAGTTTCTCAGCACCCTCTTTGCCCCTTTAAATTTTGTGATGGAAAAAGTAGAAAGTATCCTGCCCTCCAGCCTGTGGCACCAGCTGACAAGGATCTGAGGGAGCATGCCTGCTGACTGACTGCTGTGACATCTTCTGTGCCAACTTTTTGTTGACCACAGGAAAGCATGATAAAAAAGGGAAGCAGTTATAAGACTTAAAAACTCTTCATGGATTGTCTGTTCTCATATAAAAACTGTTTTGTTGTACAAAATACATTGATGTTAGGTTCTATTATATTTTGCCTTCAGAAAAGAAAAAAATAAACTTTTGTGTATTGTAGCATTGCTGTCTTTTGACTTTTTCAGAACACAGATCCTAGGTTTTGGTTTTTAAAAACTGTGGTATCTGTTTGGCTGTAGCTACACATTAAGATAATGAAACATACTGATAATGGTATAATTAAGTAACATTGTAATTGTAACATTGTCCCTGCCTTTTCTTGTGGAGTTCAATTAGGGTGAGACCCTCACTTCTGCAGTCTAGATGAGGCTTCTAGACAATTGAAGCTCCTGCTTAAAGCAGCTTTAGGCTCTCCAAGCAGTTTGGATGGCAGACTTGGCTTCTGATTCCCTTCTCTGCACAGAGGTCACCATATCCTCATTTGAATTTTCTTGACAGATCTTCTTCACACTCCTGGTGTTTTAGGTACCTTCTAAAGGCTCATTAGTAAAATGAGGGTTAGTTCATGCACAATTAATAGAGAGGTTGGTGCTTCATTATTAGTGTTCACCTCAGGAAGTCTTATGCTTGTGCTGTGACTGTTTAGACCAAGTATTCATTTTTGACTTAGCCACTGTTGACGGGAACTTCCGAGGCCAGCTCTAAAATGAAGATTTTGATCTGGAAGTTGAAGGAAGTCGTCCTCTCTTTCAAGAATTAAAAGTGCATCCTTAGAGATGCCTCAAGGCTTTTTTATTTCCCTGCTCACTTTCCAGATAAGGGAGCATAACCCTGTTACTGTGGATCAAAAATGCCACTTTACCATTTCAGCTTTGCTGTTGGTCTTAAAATGCTGAGCAGTTTAAGGGACTGTGATCACTAGCAGATGAGTTTATCAAGGAAATTAGTGAGCAGAGACAAAACTCCCAGTACTAGAACTGGTATAAAAGGAAAGTGTTTCTTAACAATTGAAGATTCATTACATTATTTTTTGTTCACTTGATCACAGACACATTAGTCTAGTAGAAGACATATGTTTGTTCAAGTGAGCAGAAGTACCATGTAAACACTGCTATGCTACAAGATTAAAAAAAGGCAGCCCCATGCCAGGAGAAATCAGCTGTAAGAGTGAGACCTGGGCAAGCCTCAAGGTCTGGAAGACCAGAGAGCCCCACAGACAAATGTTAGACCTGGTGAGGCTGTTGGGGGTTTCCATACAGGTTCATAATCTCTGGCTATTTCTCCTGCAAAACAATTCACTGTAATGCTGAAATTAGTCTGGATTGCAGTTAATGTAGGATGTGGCATAAGATTAGAGGTAGTGGATTGCTAGTGGATAAGCATGTGGAAGTATGAAATGGACCAATATTTGAGTTGTCCTATTTTCATCTGAATTGCTGGAACAGCCACAGAAAACACCCTCACAGCAGGAGCTGTGCATCTCCAGCTGAAAAACTAGAGATAACCACACTGATTTGTTTGCCTCAAAACAGCACTGTCAGAATTATTTAAGGCTGCTGAAAATTAGAAGGATCAGACATAGTCAGCTCTTATCCTGTGATGCTTTGTATCACTTATTTCCAGCCACCCATACCCTACATTTCAGAAGAATAAATTGCTGTGATACAGTCCTAAATGTAAATGTTCTTGCATTTGCACATCAGTGTATACTAGCTACAAAGTGTATACTAGCTACAAAGCTCCATGTTTGTCAGCAGCTGAGGTAGTAGTTTGGCCTTCTGTTCAAAGATATTATGATCTGTGTGGGAATTACTATCTGTATTACTCTCATAAAAAGGAATGCTTAATTCCTAGAAGAATCACATGCTTTCCTTGAACTACGGGGAATATTTAGGAATTAAAAAATACCTTTATGCAATTTTATTTCTACTATTTCTAGTACCTATCTCCCTAATAAGCAGTAATGGACCATGGATTTTTTTATCTGGAAAATCTCTCTTTAATTATAATTCTAGGCCTGTAAAAGACTAGGCATATCAGACAAAAGAATTTTATTTTTCATTGGGCAGAGTTTATTGCCTTAGGCTTTGCTGCCTCTGACATGTTTCCTGTGAAGTTCAGTATGACTTAGATCAAAAAGCAAACACAGCCTATGATTATAATGATGGAAAGCCTCTGGCTTAGTGCAGAGATGAGCCTTGTGGAACCTGGTTCAGATAATAATTCATCTTCAGATTTAGGGGTGGAGGAGGCTTTTTAATTCCAAATGTTAGCAGTTCCTGTTTTTTTTTTTTTTTCTTTAAGGACAACTTAATAGAATTTGAATGCACATTATCTCTTTACACTATAATGTGTATAGAATAAAGAAGGAGAGGACCTCCCCCAGGAGTTTCAAATCAAGCTGGCCCCTTCTGTCCCTCCCTCCCACTGAACAGATTAACAACTGCTGCCTGCAGGAACTGCACTCAGAGAGGTGAGTGCTACCCCAAGGGGAGGGCTGCTGCTTTCTCTTTTTTATCATTTGGTGTGTATGCTGAACACACAGACTGTTTTTTCAGAGCATGGAAGTCCTTACCCTAGCAGAAAGGAGGAACATTATCAGGAGTTCTGTCATGTTGAAGAAACATGCAGAAGCTGAACATCCAAAGGAAGCTGTACCTCTTGCACGTGCCACACACACCCCTTCACACCCAGTGTGGCTGTCCCCCGTGGTGGCCCTGAAAACCTCAGTGGCTCTAGGTACAGATTGTAAAAGGCACCTGGCTCCAGCCAGCTTCCAGCAGGGCTCCTGCCCAGCTCCCACCAGAGGGAGCTGTCAATGTAGTGATTCATATGCATTTGCTTCTTTTTCAGAAGAGCTCTTAACTTTATGAAGTCACATCCATTTCCCCAGGCAAATGAGCTGTTTCAGAAAAGGTAACAACCCAAAATCAAATTTGTGGTTACAGCCCATGGGCTGCCTCTGTCTTTCTGATAAAAATATAAGTTCATTTCTATCATTTTAAGTGGCAGGTAGAACCTGCAGGCTGTGACATGACCACAAAACCATTTCTGCCCTTGGAGGCAGCCACCACCTGCATGCAGCCAAAGAACGTGGGGCAAATGCCATGGGGAAAAGTGAGCCTTGGTACACTTTGTGCTGCCACACTGGAGTAAGAGCTGGTTTTCCTTAGCAAAAGCACCCCCCTCAGATCCAGATCTTTACTAATCCCTGAACAATCTTTCCCCCTTGCCACTGTTCACTGGCCTGCAGGCAGTGGCCAACAGCTGTGGCTTGGGCATGCAGGCTGGATGCCCTTCAGCAACTGTGCAGAAATGCAGCATTTTATTTCTAATTCACATCTGCAAAGAATTGCACACAGGGATTGGAGGCCAGGATGAGATGCACAAACTTGTTTCAGGTAGTTTTCCAGGAAAAGAAAAAGCAGCAGTCTCTCAAGCTTCAATGCCCACATGCCCTAATATACACCACCATTCCCAAGTCATTTCTCGTTTTCCAAGTGGTAAAAGATAATTAAACTTTTGTTACAAGATTTCACCTATAACAACTCAAAACACTTTTTATGGTAAAGTTTGTTGAAAATAGTGGGGAGGAAGCAATCCCAAAAAGCTTGGCAGGCTAACGGTGTTTCAGGGCGCTGCTAGATCCTGAGTTCATGCAGCAAATTAAAGGGAACTCCCTCAAGAAAACTGGACTGCGTATTTAAAAAAATAATCCTACAACCTTTAGCCTCAGCTAACATTATTCTGACATTAAAATGTCTACCTAGAGACAGCTGTTTCCTCTTCATGACTAAGTACATGAGTAAATTTATTCCGCAGAACAAAACTACAATATTATTTCATTTGCCATGCCTATTTCTGTTTCTTCTTTTTTTGTTTCCTCTTTTTTTTCCCATCTTATTTTTTTTTTTGGATTTGCTCAAGATCGTGGAGGCACCATTCCTAGCAATATTTACATCTCTGAGTGTCTTTTGCCACTAAAAAATAGCAAAAGTTTCTGGGAGTGCATTTCTTTGTGGAAGAGGCAGCAGAAGTGCCTACAACAGTGAGAAGTCTACCTTAAACTCATAAAAAAACCCAAGAAAACTCTATAAATACAGAAAAACCTGTCATCAAGTAAGTGGCCAGCTCAGCACTTGCCCATTTGTCATGCTGTGAAATATTCTGGGTTTCCACTCTGGTAAAGTGGTTTTGATGCAGGCATTGCATCACAGCTTACCGGTAGGGCACGTGCCTGAAATGGGAACATCAGCCTGCTGTGCACACCTGGGTGGGCTTGCTGCTGGACAGGGTGACAAAGGACACTGAAAAGGCCAAGGGACTCAATGCTCCCATCTTCCTGGTCATACTGGTAAGAACAGTCTCAAGGAACCGCAAGCCTCTGACCCAGAGGAAGGTTTGGAACAGAATGATGTGCCTTAGCAGAGGAGGAACAGGTTGGGGAGTAAAAGTTAATACCCATTTAACACAGTGACTCCAAAACACTTTATCTGAGACTGCAGAATTCAGGTGAGTTGATTTTCTGGAATATTAAACAAATAACAGATTTAAGAAGAGATCTGATTTCATTACTCTTCATTCAGCTATCTAGAACAAGTTCTCTTGTAAGAATGAGAACAAGTTCTCTTTTTTCTTTCTTCCACAACACTGAAATATTTTCAGCTTTATTAAATAGGCAATCTTCTAGACTACTCACGCTCCTTAAATCTTAAAAAAAAACAACTGCCCAAAAAGGTTAAAAATTATTATACTGCTTTTAAATACTTTAAGGCTTAAAGTATGATATTGCTGAGACTATGAACTACATGTGGATTTAATTTCACAGTGAAATCCCAATAAAAATTCTCCTTGGAGCTCACCTTTAAATACAATTAGGTATGAAATTTTCCTTATCCAGCCCAGAGCCAGAATTGGCAGCAATGAAGGGGCCAGCAGTATAACCCTTGAGCTGCCCATGGGTACATATATACATATTATACATACACTGCATGTGCACAGACACATGGGCAGGGCTGTTCCCCACCAGCAGTTGATTTATAGACAGAAGGGTGATTATTGTTACTTCTAGCCTTGGTCATTTCCATATACAGTAACTGAAACATTCTCTTATTGTCCAAATAAAGAACTTTCTGGAGCCTTCTAATATTTTAACACCAGCTGTGCCTTCTGGAGATGAATTACCCATTTTAATAATACAAATTTTTTTGAAAGCCTTGCAGATGTAAATGACTGCTCCCTCAAGACCACTTAATACCAAACCCCCTTCTTTTTAAATAGTCTTTCAAAAAAGTTCCAAAAACAAAACATACCCAAAGTATTCACTTTATCGCCTTGGTTAGCTACTTGGATATTACTTTTTCCTGCATTGTTTGTAACTGCTAGGGTCCTTCAGTCTATTTCATTTTCATATGGAAATTGTACCTTCATCTACAGTTTGTTCTATCACTCATCCAACCTCCTTTTCCTATGTTATTTTTTCATTAGCTTGCCTGTCTCTACTCTTCATGGGTGCTTTTTCAGAGCCTTATTATACTTATTGGCACAGAACCCATTTTTCTCTTGGTTCATGATGCTGACCTCTGCCCTGAGGAGAGGCAGCTGGTCCCTCTCTGACCCAGTTCCTCTCCACCAAGGCTGCAATTTCTGGGCCCAGATGCCTGCACATTTTTACAGCAACTTGTTGTTCTGTGCTGATGCCAGCCCTGGGATATGGATATGTCCAGGATATGGACCTGGCACAACCTGTAACTGCCTCCATTATAAGCTGATACACTCCAAATCATAGGCTTGTGGTTTTGCAGAGAATATGCAGAAAAAAATCTAATTTGGATGTCCCCATCTGAGCAGGGGAAAGTATCATTTTGAGCATATTTAATAGATTTATTAACTTTAAGAGAACATAGAAGCCGATAACTTCTTTAGAATCCAAGTCATTACTGAGGCAAGGCATTTCCTTCTCCATCACTGTTCACAAACATTTTTCCACTATTGTATATGTGAAAAAGAGGAAACCTTATCCTTAGGTAGTTGAGCGTCCTGTACCTAGCTTTCACTAAGGTGAAAAACCATTCTCTTCAATCCTTCATGTCAGAAAAAAAAAATCCTCAGCAGTTAGTTATTTTTTAAAAGCTTTTAAGGCAAGTTTTCACAAACATATAACTGAGGCATTTGCTTTGACTCTAATAGTTCATCAAAGTGTTGTGGCTGAATATATCTCCTGCAATTTTCTTTGTTTTAGGCCATGGGCCAATTCCTGCCCCACAGGAAGCCACAGTGTGCTAATGGTGGCCAGGGTAGCCTCAGGTGGCCACCTTACTGGAAACTCCAGTTCACCAGGGATGAACAAACATCCTTCCAGTAAATTTTTTCACCAATCTGGCCACAAATTTTCTTTCATGGGGAAATCACCAACCAGTGCTCAAACTCCTGGGCCATTCAGTATCCAGGGCTCAACTGTGACCTGCCCAAGATCCTTCAGAAGACGCTTGAGCAAGCTCAGCCCATGTGGTTGGTGCTGGTGATCTTGTAAAAGTGCCATATTGTGTATCTTCCTGTGTTCCTGATGGCAGGAATGAATTGCCACAAAGGTTCTGCAGGAAAGTTACATGGTGGTTGGAAGAGTCTTGGCATAAGTACGTCCTTCCAGAGCTGCATCAGTTTATGCAGAGACAACTCTGCAGCAACACCGTCACGCAGAAATGCAAAGTAAATGCTGAAGGGTTTATAGCAAATTTTCAGCAGCATCTCTGCAATGAACAACAAAGGCAAAACAGGCACAGAAGTAAAAAGATCTCTGATGCATTCCCTGCTTGGGCCAGGAAGTGCAAAAGCTGTGGTCCTCAGCATCAGTAGCCTGTGCGTCATGTCCGGGAAATCCAGGCAGCGCCCTTTGGCGCCTTGCAGGTGTGAATGTCCACCACTTCCAGGCAGTCCTGGCAGCGCACAGCACAGCACCAGTGGAATTTGCACTCGCATTTTGTCACCCTGCTGACGCGGGAGGTGTCGTAGCCTCTCCCGCAGCACATCACTTCACAGCTGTCCATGCCACGGGAGGTTTGGTTGCACACCCGACCAGCTGTCCCAAGGGACCCTGCAAAGGGAATGCACCAAAAGTCAGGAGGCAGATTTTAAGGAAAGACAGCAAGAATATGAAAATAAGTATGGGAGACATAATTTGGGATGTATTTGATCCTTTAACATCGCATCACCCAGGATTCAATATCAATCCAGAAAAATGCCTATAAAGGTAAAATTGCTCCCATATTTCTCCTAGGAATCAGGCTTGGAGATGAGGAGGAAGAAAATGGATGAAATACTTTAAGGGTCTGCCCGATTCTCCTCGTATCATCACGTTTTGCTTCATCTTTCCCTGGCACTTTCTTCCCCTCCAGGGAGGAGACACCCTTCCCAAGGCAGCCCTGCACCCAGTCCCCCAGGACTGTCTGAAATGGGATGGCCAGGTGGGGTGTCCATCTTCATGGTGCTCGGGATCTCATGGGCTTTGCTGAGGAGCTCTGGGTGTGCAGGAGAGAGCTAGGAAAGAGAAGACCACAGATTCTAGTGGCTGCCAGGGACTCAATGGGTAAAGTACCTGTGTTGCCAATAATTAAAGCCTTGCAGAAGTGAGTGCCCCCCCAGGCATTTGGCATCACTGCTGTGTCCACCCACAGGCCCCATTCCACCAGTTCAGGTGGCAGCTGAAGAGTTGCTGCCTCTCATCTCTGTAGGGTAACACAAAGGGTTCTTCTCCTCTTTCATGATAAGATTAAAATCAACTAAATTATAGCCTGCTGTGGACAGAAAGAGGGAGAGGAACCATACCACACCTTATCATACTCATCAAACACTCAGGAGGAGTGGCTGAAATGCCAGTGCCTATATCCACATGGCAGAAAATGGCTCTGGCATGTCTTCATCTGAACAGTGACTGTACCACATAGGAGACACTGTTCATTTAACACAAACTGATTTTAGGGTACATTTTAGGATCAATGCCACAGGTGCTGACAGGTTATTACCACCAAACTGAAAACTTCATAAAAATTAATTGTCTTACCCAATTTCCTATATATTGCTATTATGACTCAAATTCAGATATACCCAAAAATTAACATTCTTCTGATATTTTCTATAGACCTGATTACAACTCCATTCTCTTCTTGGGCAAGGTGATATTCCCTAAGTAATGGCTGTGATCAGTAAATTAACTGGAATTATTTTACAAAGCGTATTTACAGATGTACACTGAACATGAACAATTTACCTTCTTAAGGAAAACTAATACATGCAGACATTAATTAAAATTTGCATAAGCTAGTATAGCAAACCAATCTTAATTAATAAAATGTAAACTGCAGTTAAATTGTAATTATTAATAATTTAGGTTGAATAAATTCCAAGTTTCTTTTTTTTTCTCCCTATGGTGAATTTCTATATGCACTGATGCTGCTGTCTCAAAGCAGTTTATAACATACAAGCCTTCACTGTCTCTCCATTCCTTGCTGCCCCCAGCTGCACTGGGGCAACTGCATAACAGGCAGAGCAGTGAGGCCAAGAGGCCTTTCCCAGATCTTTTTTTGCAGGAATCACTCCATGATGGAGGAAGAGAGACTTCCAGTGGCCCCCATTGCCCTCAGTCTAAGCAAGGCTGAGGAGTCAGGGGGATGCAGAACTACATGATGCACCTGTGGTCCCACAGGAAGCCTGTGGTAAAAAAGAAGCCAGATCCTGCTTCCCAGCCATTATACTCTCCTCCATCCATGATGCTGAACAAACAGCTGGGATATCTGAATGTAAGTTCTGCTGTTTGTGTCAGCCCACATCATCATAGATATCCAGCAATATCCATCACATCCAAGACTTTGCAAAATACAAACAAATTCACAGAAAGGTAGACACTGGAATAGATCTCCCAGGGAGGGGGTGGAATCATTGGCCCTGGAAATGTTTAAGGAAAGACTTGGTGTGGCACTTAGTGCATGATCTAGTTAACATGGTGGTGCTTGCTCAAAGGTTGGATTTGGTAATCTCAGAGGTCTTTTCCAACCTAACTGATTCTGTGAAGAACTTTAAAGGCACTTGTCCTGCTCTCTCTGTTCAGACCAAAAAAAAACATTACAAAGGTCAATCTTGTGACTAATGTGATTAACATTCTATATCAGAAATTCACACCAGCGGAGGAAATGCAAAGTTGCCCTCTACTCCCAACCAGGAGCAGAGTGGGGCCATGTCATTTGGCTGCTGGGGGTGAAGGAAGACCCCATGTTCCCCCACATCCATCAAGAGCTGCACAGAAAGGTTTGACCACATTCCTGAGCTGAGGCCCAAGTTAGTGTCCAAGTCCGATGTTCCTATTTCCAGATGTAAGGGGAAATCACACAGCACTAAGCAGGATGCATCCACTGCTTTCAACAGGAGTTTTGCCACCAGCTTCAAAACCAAGATTATTTCAGCCACTAACAGACAGTCAGAAACTGGTATCATCTGATGCTGACCACAGAACATTAACATTTACTACACGACTACAACAGGGGACTTAACTATCCATAGATTGGGACAAAAGGGAAAACAAGTTCATATAAAGGCTTAGTTTTTCAGCAAAAACAACCTTCTTTAAAGTTCAAACAGCATCTTCAGAATCTCTGCAGCTTCTCTAGTGAGAAGGAAAATGAACAATAACCAGTAGTGAGGAGCCAGACAAATTACTGCGCTCCTTGGCAGGCCTGAGTGATGAAGGTAGCAAAAGACACTGCACAAAATAAGGCAGAGTTTTCTTCCTGCGACCTGTAGTGCACCTCCTCATCACTTACAAGGCAGGAGTAGGTTCTAACTTGCAAAAAATTTTTGTTCAACCTCTTTGTTTTCATTTCAAATGTTGGAATTGTCATGCCTGCACACATTTTACCTGCCAAAACATCAACAGCTTTTCATACTGCCAACTTCACAGCCTGTACATTAAGTCCTTTCTTCTCAGTTTGCACAGTTATTTTTGGAAATCAACATGTGTTATGTTGAAAAATATTTTCTTTCCATTCTCAAAGCCCTAAAATGTATTTATTAGTATATAATGAGAGCTTTTTCCTTCTATTCTATTAAAATCTGGTGTCAAGCAATAACATCCATTATTAGACTTAGACACACACTCAAACAAAAGAAAAAAGAAAAGTGCAAAACCAGTGAAATCCCCAGTGATTGTTTCCTCACAAGTGCTCTTGGGGAAAAAACAACTGAAAGAAAAATGTTCACAGAAAAGTAGCTCTGGAGCTACTGGATCTTACAGACAACACCTGGTACAGAAGGGCTGGAGAGAACAGGCAGTACAGATTGGAGGTAGATTTGTCTGGAGGGGCTGGAATTTCCCAGGCCAGCACTGGCTATGTGTTGATAAAAACAACAGTTTACCGAGGATGACTTTTAAAACCTCTCTGGGATGTTCTATCTCTGTTTCTATCAAATTTTGAGTATGAAATTGTGAGCAAAAATTATTTCAGCAGAGTTATGTGTGCTGGGTTAAATGAATTCTGAACACTTCTGAAAAATCTTCCTTTGGTCCTCTGTGAGATCTTAAGGCAAGGAAAGAGGTGGTCAGGTTATTACATTATCTTGCTATTGAGTTACTATTAGTGATTTCCCATATTATACCTCTCCTAAAATTAATTACTCCACTTTTCCTTTCTAAAGGAAAAATTAAAAAACCCAAACAAACCCAAACAAACTACATTTTGGGGTGTTCCATGTATGTATGTCCAGCTGCCCCCTCAGACAGAATGCCAGACCCAGGGTGGAAGCTCCAGTGGGGGAAGAGAAGGTATCTGCTTTTTTCCTGGGTAAGCTGCTAATGGCAGAATCCCTGAGCACTCTAAACTCACATATGTGTTAGCACAATCGAGCCACAGAGCACACTGGCTTGGACATTTTAGTTCGTGAAGTTATCTCCAGTCAAGTCATGCTGTTCATAAGGTTTTCTCTGTGAATCCTTCATTCAGCTCCAGCACTAACCAAGCTCCAGATAATTTTTTTCCCTGAAGCACCAAATTGCTTGAATTCCCTAGAGAATGAAAGGCAGAACTGTATTCAATGACATACTAAAACATTGTGGTATTAGATTTAGCTGACACTGAATCCAATACCACACTGAGATGCTCCCCACCTACTTCCAAACTCTGACTTCCATAATCTCATTCCATTTGCAATCATTTAACAGGGCTGGCACTCTGCAATGCTCAACAGGGCAAACAAAAAAAAAAAAAGAAGAAAAAAATGTGGTGCAGCAGCCAAAATCATCTCCCTCAAAGTCAGATCAGGTTTTGTTTGTGTGTTTCTTTCTTTGCTCCATGCAAGCAGAAGAGCATCCCACATCCCAACAAAGGTTTACTGCAGTTTTCTAAAAATATGCTCTTCTAAACAGCCACATTCTCTGAACGCTGAGCTGCAAAGAAACACCACCTCAGCTGAAGTGTTATATTGAGCTGAGCCAAAAAGCATATCAGACTTTGCCATCTCTGGGCAGGCTTGTCAGTGTCTGGCAAATGCACTTAATACACTGTGGTGAAAAATGCCCACTCTCCTCTAAAATAACAAGACTGATAGATGAGATTAGGTTTAGTACAAAGAGATTATTAAATGGATTTTTGATATAGAAATGGGTAGAGTACAAGGTCTTCTTCCAGGTGAAAAGAAATCATGTTTTTTACAATGAATGAGGCAACATCAAGAGATAAATGTTATGAAAAAATCCTGGTCTGCAAAGTTAATCTCTGCATGATGCCACAATATGTCCATTTATTCACTTGGATTAGACTTTACAGTGTCAGTCACTATTCAAGGAATGGTATGTGCTTGTGCAGGTAATAAACATCACCTGCCAAAATAATAAATAACATTTAAAATTATGTCGACGACTCAACTAACCAGAAACACTGTACAATGTAATTGTACTGGATGAAATTCTGCTTTCACTGAAGTCAATAGTACATGACCACGAATTCCCATATTGTTCTTATTTAAGTACAGCTGTTCTGCATTGTTTATTCCAAGCAAACTTGGATTGTAAACATGCAGCACTGCCAAAAATACTTGAGCTGCATTTCTATCCAGATACTTAAGGATTTTTCATATGGAGTGCAATCTGGTCTGCTATACTACCTATTAATCAGTTCCACAACTAATAAACTACTCAGTCTGCCTCTCTTTTCCAAATTTCTGGTTTTCTAGTTGCTAGTTTTTAATTGCCACATCAGGAAATACTATACATAGGTCAAGAGCCGCTAGCAGGTTTCCTGGTGCTTGACAGTGCCTTGAATTCTGTAACACTGCTAAGTGTGTCCCGATCAAATATCTGAGGCAGGAAAATCCAGTGTTAACAGCAGCACCAATATTTTATCTCTTCCCACAGGGGCTGGCACAGCTCTTCAGAAAATGTGATGGTTGTCATGGACAGAGCCAACACTGCCTCATGAAGAGGAATAAACAGCTGTGTCACTCAGCCAAGTGTGCTGTGTCCCACCCACCTCTACTCCTTCATCCACCTGCACGTCCTCCACATCCTCCAGCTGCTGCCTCACCCCCCGTTACCCACAGCTGCCTTGACTGGTGCAAGCAGGGCTGGATTGTCACAGGCTGTACCTTTCACATTAGATGGGGACAGGCACGTCTGCAACTGGGGTCCACAGTCACAGTGAGCTGTGGGAATGTGCAGATAAAGGAGGGCACCACAGTGGTAGCATAACAACCTGGAAAGGAAGCAACACAACAGGAGGTGGCATCAACAGGACTTGGGGCAGCTCTGGAGCGAGCTGCGTGGCACAAGAGTGAGTGTGGCTGTGCCCACTACGGACCTGCCTCCAGAGCACAACTCAAACTTGTGCTGAAAACAGCTTTGCCTTACAGCATCTGGCAGAAACCACTGAATTATATTAGAACAGTTGGCTGTTGTACACCTAGAGACATCAAGGAACTATTGTTCTTGTACTGAGTCCTTCCAAAACATCTTCTTTCCCGCTTCCTGCTGGTTACATGCATGGATTTGTTTTTTTTAAATATATACACACACACACTCTCTCTCTCAATAAAATTATAATTATTGACCTCTGAAGTACAAATATCTTAAATAAAAGCATTCACATGTAATAGTAAAGGCTTACCTACATCCCTGTCCCTGATACAGTAGTCTGGAGAGCTCTCAAAGTATACCAGGTCATTCTTAGTTGGCTTCTTAAATTTCTTATTAGCCACAGTGAAACCTGTGCCATCTTGATTCATGACCACCTGAATTGCTCCATTGTATTTCTTCCACAGATAATCTCCTGTTTTCCTAAAGTCTGCCATGGCCAGCCAGCAGGTCCTTAGAGTGCAGGATCCACTCACACCGTGACATTTGCACTCCTGTTTCAAAAACCGCTTCACGGCCTGTTTAGAAATGCACAGGTAAATATACACAGGTAAAACAAAGTGCAATGAATTGCCTCTCAGCCCCTTCCCATCCATCCTGTAATGCCAGACCTGCGATGGGTCTCCAAATTACGGTCTGTAGTGACACCCACTGGTAGCATCAAGTCATCCCCATGTGGTTGCTCTGCTCTGGTTGCCTGACTCACAGTACACACAATCCTCTGGCTGGTGGGCTTACCTTCCTGCTCCTGCCAGTCATCCCAAAGATCCATGTGGTCTACAGTGATAGGACACAGACTGGGCAGGAGGAAATGATCAGAAATAGCCAGAATCATTCAGTCCCTTGGGAGGCAAAGGTGCCCTCTTCTCCCCTTTGTTCCAGCTGCAGGATGGCTGTGCTGACCCTCTGACCCTCTCCAGCTGATCTTCATGAAGTTGCCCTTTACCCTGAACAGCATTTCAAATATTGCCCAGAAATTCATAGGCATTTCATATTTAAATTATTTTAAGGCTGTGTAAAGCATTGTACCTGTGCTAGGCGTCAGATTGATGCAGAATTTTAAAATACAGTATAGATAAAATTAACAAACCTTTTATTTTAACAAACAGATGCAGATTTTAACAAACATTTTAGAATAAGACCTTCATTAGTTTGCATTGGAGAGATCACCCTTATCGCTAATTTAACATCTGGAGAGTATTAAAGCCATTTCAGCTTCATCTCAGACATTTAAGCTATCTGTATGATGTTGGGAGAACAACAGATGGGTTCATAGACAGTAAATAATTCATTCCTAATTATGTAGATATGGATATTTGATCTATAAATATTGTGCCTTAAGAGTTCATTAAATATAAACTTTTTAGAGTTTGTACAAGAGGAATGTCATCATGGGAGGAAGGTAAGAGAGAGAAAAGCTCCATGATTACAAGTGAGATTGATGCACAGCGGGGCAGCCTTTTTCAGTCAAGCACTTAGTAATAAAGTGAGAATGTATTACAAAACCAATGGACTTTCAATTTTCTTTCCAATTTGTAAATGATATGACTACTTCAAAGAAATCACTGGCATTCCCACAGCCCCTTTTCATTGCCATATCACAAATCTGGGATTTAAGCAGATGTTTGGTTTTAATTATCTGAGCAGAAATCAATTTAACTACTTGTATGTTTAAAACAACTTGCTGGAATAGTGGAAGAAGCACATAGGAATATGATCTTTGTTTTTGTCAGTAATGTTCCTATACTGTTATACAGCATATTATGTTCTATTATTCATATGGGAATATGAAAAATATTTATTTCATTTATTTTTTAATTAGCACAGTTGGAATAGTCTAGTTTTAAAAGAGAGGTATCAACACCCCTTTCTGGGGGCAAGAAAAAAAAAAGGCCACAGATGGTCTTTCCCAGGTCAAAATGCCAGGCTTGTGAGCAGCTGAGGTGGTGAGACCCTGCAAAGCTAAGCCTACACTACTGCACTGTGAATACAAAACAGTGCCTCTATCCATAAAGCAGGTCCTAGAGTACATGATAACATATTCATCATTTTAAATTGAATATATTTATTAAAATGTCTTTATCTTTTTCTAAAAATCTACCTTACCAGTACTACCTTAATATTTGGCAAGGGTGTTTTTTAAAACTTAAAAATAATAAGATGCTCAAATACTACAGATAGTACTTCCCATCATGGAACTTACTTGCTCCTAAAAACATCGTTGTGTTGTAGCCTTCAACCTCTTTTAGACAGTAACAGAAACATGACCACAGTACTGCATGTGCCTATCACTGATCTAAAAAGCCTCCTCTACCTACATTACATATTAATTACACATGCTGGTAATAAGGAAGTGGAGGAAAGATGCTGAAGAACAAAAATTTTTCAGGAAAATCATCAACTTGCTATACAAAAGAAGATCAGAATACAAACAACTTAATTCCTACTAAGTATACATTAAGGAAAACCAAAGATAAGACGCAAAAGTCTCTAAAAATAATTCCAGAAATGCTTGGTATAGTACAATAAAATGTTTTTTTTCTGTATTTCAGATGTCATGGGAGCAGCAAAGTCTTAACATGTTTTAAAAAATGAAACAGCATATTCCAATTTCATGCACCATTCTTACTTTTCATAGCTACCACTACAAAATGTTAGTGCAGATATTCCTCAGCCCTTGCACCAGAGGTGGGCAATACACCTGGCAACTACTCCTTCTACTCACCTACAATGTGAAGGTAAAGACTTTTTTAGTTGAAATTCAGGAATGGTATTTTCATACAATGTTTAGGAAAGGGATTGCAGGTCATGCTCCAAGGCCATTGCCTTTTGGAGGGATATGTATTTTAAAAAGTGAAGTAAATTTAAAAAGTGAAGTAGTTACCTTTTATCTCTGCTCACTTTGTGATTAAGTTTACCATATACATACAGAAATTGACAGAATGTTTTTTTTTTTTTCTCAAGAGTTATTTTGGACTTGCTCAGACCTGTTCTTCAGTGTGATCTTTAGCCTCTCTTAGGAATTTGCATCAACCAAAAATAAAACTCCTGCTTATATAAGAATTCGGCTCAAAACAAAACCTCCATCCAAACTGATCCTGCATCTTAGACACCTGCTTACATTCCATCACAAGGAGTGACTGAAGTGACTCCAACAGGAATACTGTTAGGCAGTTGAATTCAGTCTGTTTGCAGATCTCTGTCACACTGATAGGAACAGCAGCTCAGGCTCCTGCTCTTCCCGAATTTCTTCATAATTGCTGAGACCAGAGAGCAAGGGCCAAGCATTAAGTGCCCCAGACACAAGAGAGTTGTCCAAGAACATCTCTAGGCATCTATTGGATGGACACCCACCTTCCTTCCAGCTCTGTTGTTGTGAAGGTTCATCAGTGCCCTGGCATCTTTTCCTTTCCGTTCTTTGGCATCCACAAAGGCTCTGGCAAATTTAATGCCATAGTCGATGTTATCACTGCAGCCACCCCAGTCAAAATGGCCCTTGTTGTCCTTGGCAGAGCCTTTCTTCTTGGGATCACAGGAGCAGGATTTCAGCTCCCCTTGGCTACATGCCCTGGTGATGGCAAAAACAACTCCAGCAGAGGAGATGGCATGTACAAAAGCAGATTCTCGACTACCTGAAACAAAAAAATGTCACTTTAAATATAATTTTGGTGCCTACTTTGAGTGGCTGTCCTTTATCCAAGACACTTAGGCTGGACTTTTTTGCAGAGCAAAAGATAAACGAGGCTGAAATCATACCAATACACATTCCCTGGAGCCAGAATTAGTCATGGCTTAAACTTGGACCCCTCCCTGGTAAAAGCTCATCAATATAGTGTTAGAGCTGGAAAACATTAAACATTTGCTTCTGATATTGATTCATATACTTTCATGGATCAGTTGTTTTGTACAGATATGTGAACAGGACAGCTGGTATTCCTATCACGTTTCACGAATTTAGAAGAATATATGAAGTGCTATATGAGAGATAGGTTTAAGAAATTATTAAACAGGGACACTAAATCAACACATGCATTGCAAAATACTGCAAGTAACTCTTGAAACTAGATTTTTCTCTCTTGAAGCTCTTGGAATGGACTTTCCTGCTTAAAACATGCTAGGGAGAAAACTTGGGTGTTATTTTCTGAAAAATAAGTTAATATTAGGTTTTCAGCCTAGAATCAAGCCTGTAACCATAATTCACACAAATAAATTCCATTAAATCAATGGCACCACTTGTGTCATGCTTGAGGCAGGATTTGGTCTGGCAGCTGTGACTTCTTCATGCCAGCTGCTCTGGCAGCTTTCCCATCTCCTAACCAAGATACTTTATTAAACCAAAGATTATCTGAATTTCTAGACTATGCCTACTCATAGGCAATTAGGTACATATTTCAATGTAATAATTGCTTTTATTTTAAGATGCAGTAGTTTACAATAGAGAGCCACATTACACTGACAAAAATCTATTTATGGTAATGGAATATTTTCCTACTTTTAAACCTTTTAGCATAAGAAGAACAACAAGTAGTTTTTTTGCAATATCTAAGACAACTTGCAGTGAGAGAGACCTCTTTGCAGGGCTTGTATGCCTTAAGTAATTAGCACAGTAATAGAGGACCCCAAAGACAAATGCTAACTGTGATTTTTTTGTAGAGGCAGAATTACACCATAGAACTTAATACTTAGTATTTCAATTGCAGTAGCACCAATATGTTTAACTTATGAATGGGCCCTGAACTTCCACATTCTGTGCAAGTCTTTTTCAAATGGCAACTGGGTAAACCATGACAGACCCTACACTGTCTTCAAAAACAGGCAGAGGTTACCACGGCTTGTTAGAAATCACGCTCTTTTGAAGACTTATTTCTGAGAAAACTTATTCAGAAATATCGAAAATTTGCGAAGTGTTAATTAAAAATAAACACTTGATATTGTTGGAAGAGAAAATGTTTATTTGAGTTTATTGAACTAGTAAGTTTTATTAGAGCACTATCAAGCTACATTTCCATGGCAATCACAGCCTGATCAGGCTCAGTGCAGAGCTCAGAAGCCTGATGCTGTCATTCTGTCACATGAGCCAACAGTGAAAACTTCACTGTTGGAAAAACTGCATTTTTACTTTTTTATTAAATAGCCTCATCATTATTAGGCTATGTTCTGCCAGACATGTTTTCCTGAACATCAGACAAACCTCACTGAAAACTTCAGCCTATGGGTGACGTTACTGGTTACTCACAAATAATTGCTAAGGGAACATGAAGCTGGTTACAGGAACCAATGGCTTACCAGCAGCAGAACCTAGCACAAAATGAAAATCCCTGTGCTCGGGTCAGCGTGCCCAGTGTCTGCCATCCTCCTCTCCATCCTCGCTGGTGGGGCAATGCTACTTCCCTACCCAGAGAACTTTCCTACTCCCCTCCTTGCAGGTGCCATGCTGCTCACAGCTTAGGATGATACTGGGGACATTCCAGGGACACGAGTGCCAGGGCAGGGTCAGCCGCACCGGCTGTGCACCAAGGAAGGCCATGTGCACAGCATGTGGCACTTGGTGAAAAGAGCTGCAGTTACAAAGAATCTCAGCAGATTTATCCCTTGGGTAAGGACACTCTGACATAGTAACAAATCCCAGCCACATTTGAGATCTGAAGACTCATTAGATGCCTTCCTCCAACCTTCAGATGACGACACCACCCTGTATAACCATCCTCCCTCAGGGCGGGAAGCACAGTGTTGTTGCCTCAGTTGCTTGGGGTCTATGCAAGCCTGGCTCACCTCTATGAAATGTGTGTGCCCTGCCTCTCTGCCCCGGAGCCTGACCTGAAATGCCGCGGTGCCGGAGGCAGCGCTGCCCTGCATGGCACAGACTGCTGCAGCCAGCACAGCCCTGGAGGCGCTGCGCCCTGCTGCTGCCCTTTCCCGGAGAAACGCTGCAGCGGGAATCGGCCTGCAGGAGGGATGCTCCTGCCATCCCAACGCACTGCCCTTCTCTTTGCCCTTGAGCTGCCCCTTTCAACAGGCCTCATCCCAAGTACTAGTATCCTGAGGCTGGGCTGTGATGGAAAGTCTTCTGTCCTGCTGCCACATTCTGATGCTTCAATTTCCCTGTAGGCCTTAAAATGTGGGTTTGATATCCATTATACACCAAAAAAAAGAGAAAAGTCGGGAGCTGCACAGCCAGATTGTCTCCCTGATTTGATACAGGGTTTTAAGCAACACAGACCCTCACGTTATCATATATGCTGGTCTGCTATCTGTGAGACCCTAAAATAACTTTGCATGTTCTCCTTCCTTTATGTAAACCCAAGCTTCACCCTTGCTAAGGATGAAGGATACAGGAGGATGGCCACAGCTTCTCATGTTTCCCGCACACTGCCCGGGGGTGCAACCCCTGTTACCCTTATGAGGAACACTTGTGCCCGCACCCCGACTCTCCAAAGCCCCTTTTACCCTCGGGCCGTGGGCGCGGGGGCTGCACGCCCCACCCAAGCCCGCGGGCAGCCCCTCCCTCGCCCCGGCGCGGCCGCGGCACTCACTGCGCAGCAGAACGCGGCCGAGCAGCCGCTGCCCCCGCTCCAGGGCGTTGCAGTCCCAGCGGTGCCGGCGGAACTGGTGCTGGCACTCGGCCGTCCAGGCGGCCACGCCGCGGCCGATGGACAGCATCGCCTCGGGGTGCCGCCGGCACAGCTGCCGCTGCCGGCTCACCAGGCCCGGCACGTTGTCGCACATCACCCGCGACGAGCCCACGGCGCCCATGTACCTGCGGGAGGGAAGGGGCAGGGCAGCACCGGGGGCCCGCGCCGACCCCCGTGCACCGACTCCGAGGGAAGCAGGGTCCTCAGCGCCCCGGAGCCTTCCTCTGGGGGTCCCGAGCTGCGGCTACCTCTGCCTTTTTGCTGGAAATCCTTTACAATTAGTCATCGACTCTGTGTTTTTTTTAATAACGTGAAGCATTCAGGAGAACCTCAAGCCCCGCTATTGCAGCTCCGTACAGTACTTAAAAAAAAAAAAAAAAAAAAAAACAAACCTTGAAAAAATTAAATTACATCATCTGTATCCAGATGGTCTCTATTAGTCCTGAAACGTTGCGAAAGGTACCTTTCATAAAATCCAAACTTCTATAGGTGTCTTTTGAAGGGATCAAACAGAAGAAAAGGTCCTTTTCTTGAATTTTCATTATTTTATACGATCATGAAATCGTTAAAGCCGTAACTTCCAAAAAATATACAGCTAAGTCGCATTTAGAAGACACCATGACAAAAAGCCATCACAATAAATAACGTTTATACGACTAAGAACACAGATAGTCGTTTTATTGAAACATGCCCAGTCTGATAAATCGGGCTTTGATCGCGCATCAGCCAGAGTGAAGGTTAAACGTGTTCCCCAGGATTACAAGAAGGGGTTTAACTCCTGTCCTACACCAAGACTTTCCAGCCCGGGCTTGGCTGGGGTCCCCAGTTTGAGGGGTAGGTTTATGTTTCCATTCTAACGCGTTTTGCAGCGAGCTGCCTGAGACGCCCCACGCCGACATCAACTATCACTTGAAGCCGGGCTCTGCGCTGCCCGCCGGGCTCTCAGACCTCTCTGCTCTGGCAGTTTGCAGTTCAGCGAGGACTGTGAAGGAGGGAGGGGCGGGGGAGGGCGAGGAAGAAATAAAAAATAAATTAATAATAAAAACGTAGCGCCGCTGTAGCCAATTCCCAGCGCCGCCAGGGCGCGGAGGGGCGGCTGCCAGCAGCGGCGGGCGGCAACCCGCGCCCCTCGGGCGTGTTCCCCTCCCGCCTCCCTGCCCTCGTCCCGCTCCCTCCGCGGCCCCGGGCGGTGCCCGCTGCCCCGCCGGGCCGGGTGCCCCGCACCGCTGCCGAAAGCCCCGGGCAGAGCCCGCAGTTGCGCTGTGCTTATGCGGAGGAGGAGGTCGGAGAGCGGGGACGGGGTGTGGAAGGAGGTGCCGGGACCGTCTAAATCCGCTCGCTTTAAGGCCGGACCTTCCGGACCGCAGCAGCTGGGAGCAGCGAGCTCCGCTTCTGCGAGACTAAGAGGGAGAGGCTTCTCCCACCTTCCCTAAATCACAATTAATCCGACCCCACCTTCCCCAAGAGCAAATAAAAATTTCTGGAATTGCACAGCTTACCACCATGAGGAGGTGACGGGTGGGGTCGCCCAGATCAAGACCAAGGGAAGAGACCACCAGATCCCAGGGAGAAAGTTCATGTTAGAAACGCTTCGGTCCACATCAGGTCAGTTGCAGGGGGCAGAAGAAATCCCATGGAGCAACAAGGACGAGCAGGAGCAAACGCAGCTTGAGGGCTGCTTCTTTCCCACGGGTCAAGCACCTTCGCATCCCCACGCGTGATCGCGGGGCTTACTGATCCCCTCCAGGGATACGGGAGATGCCGGGTGGTGAATCGCTCTGGATTCCTCTCGGTTCCCCCTGCACCAAATCCCTCAGGAGGTGGAGTTCAGCCCCGCTCCCATCCTTCATCTTTGCCCCGATCCAGCTCTTCCCTGCAGTCACGGCAAAACTGAGGGGCTGGTGTGGGCTGCTCTCAGACTGGGTGGGTTCTGCTTTGGTTGGTGTTTTTTTTTCCTCTGAAACTCTGATGGATGAAATGATGTCAAGAGACACTGGGGGAAGAGGAGGAGGTAACACCTCTGATTAGGCAAGGAATCCTGAGGAGCCAGTTGCTTTCCAATAACCCTACAAGCAGACAGTGAGTTCGGACCCGCCAGCAGATGCTACACGACCTGCTGTGGAGCCGGCGGCGGCCCCGGCAGGCTGTTACAGACCGGCAGCACTTGGCACCTCTCGGGGCTTGGCACGACGGCAATTCATGGCTGGGTACGGAACGGAACCGCGATCCGGTGCTAGCAGAGAACCAGAGCAGTCCCGGTATGGGGTGGACACCGCCCGGCCGCCACCCCTCGCCACGGGCCCCGCAAAGCCGGGCCGGCTTCTCCGCGGGCACCGGCGCGGAGGCGCGTCAGTCCCGGGCGTCCCCCGGCACCGCGGGGACCCCCGGCCCGTGGGCTCCGACAGCGGGACGGGCCACGCGCCCCATCGCGCTTGAACCCCGCGACGGGGGAAGCCGCCGCACCGCTCCCCAGCCCGAGAGAGGGGCGATGCCGCCGGGGCTGGAAGCAAAGTCAAGAATAAAGGATTTAGCAACTTTTTCACTTCGTGTCATCTCTGTCTGCACAGCAAATACAGGGTAACACGAACAACGAACCTTCATTATCAAACTGGAGATGCCCCACTTCCGAGACAACATTCGTTGGCTGAAAAAAAGACAAATGCCCAAGGTTGCTAAGTGAGTTAGGGACTACACAGCTCTTTTTACTCATAGAAGCCTGCAGTTGTTAACTCCAGGTGGAAATCCGGGAAGAGCAAGCAAGGAAGCACCCTTTAAGAGCTGTTCTTCAGGCTGCATATTACAGCCATTCTCGTGTTTCTCGGTAAAACTTCTCAAGATTCCAGGCACTGAACTAGATGTAGGCACCGTTTCAGAAAGAAAATGCAAAAGGCAGAATTATGTGAAGTTTTGAGGTGCTAACATTCACCCACTAACTTGAAAGTAACACAATCCTCAGAAATCAACACCAAACACCCACCCACAACTGCAATGTCAAGATCTTTTGACTGCAAAGACTTACGAGTAAGAATAATTGAAGCTTGGGACACATGAATGCTTCTGTAACAGTACTTATCCAGAGGCAACTACAGCTCCTTTTACTAACTCCAGCAGGTCTTAAAAGCAACAGATGAGCATTCAGCATCGATTTGATAAAATGTAATCAGTGTAAAAACACTCACATTTTTAGCTTTTGGCTAACTTCTTACATTTACAATACACTTTGGATCAATTACCGGGGCAGAGAAACACCAGTGAGGATAGCAAATTCCATCAGTACTTTAGACCCATACAAAGAAAGGCTACAATCCTTCCTGCTACCAGCTTTCTCAGGCTTGCAGTAAAAAGCTGACTTCTTAGAATTTCTCACACCCTTTGGTATTAACAGGAGCTCCTTTACCCGTGGCTACTGCATTAGTGGCTTATCAACGATATCCTTTTCCTCTCCATTAGTCATTTACCCCATCTGCATTCCAGCTTTGCTGCTATCCAGATTCTTTCTCCAACTCCTCCACTTTGTGCAAGTTTGGAAAGGAACCTGGGGGACCACACACTGTTTTTGCATGGCCATGCTTAGGTAGCATGGGGCCATGGGGTGGTTTCTGTGCAAAGATGCCAGAAGCTTCCCACATGTCTGACAGAGCCAATGTCAGCCAGCCCCAGGATGAACCTGCCACTGGTTAAGGTCAAGCCCACTGGTGATGGTAGTTGCCCTACAGGACCACTATTGAATAATGCAAAAAAAACCTCAAACCTCTCTGCAACAGCAATTGTGCAAAGGAGTGTGTTGGCCAATGTGAGAGGAAAAGCTGTGGAAACACCCAGGCCAGTGAAGAACAAGGGGGAGAAGGCTCTCCAGCTGCCAGGGCAGAGATTCCCAAGCAGACCATAGCGAGGCAGGCTGTCCTGCAGCCAACAGAGGTCCATGGTGGAGCAGAGATCCACCTGCAGTTCATGGAGAACCTCATGCTGGGTTGAAGGAGGCTGTGACCCTGGGGGTAGCCCATGCTAAAGCAGGGTACCCACAATAGAGCAGTTCATGAAGAACTGCAGCCTGTGGAGAGGACTCATTCATGCTGAAGAAGTTCATGGAGGACTGTCTCTCATGAGAGGGAGGGCTGGTTCCTGATGCAGCCTGGAGAGGCTGCTGGTCTCCCTTGCTGAAAGAAGACTGAAGAAGAAAAGACTGAATCTAGAAATCTGTAGGTGTCTTCAACAAGTATTATGTGCATAGTTTCTCATAAAGTTAAGAAATCATGCCATATGCAATACAGACAACAGTGGAGTAGCCAGAGCACAGAAAGCCCCATTTTCTGCACAACTTCTGAAATTGAACTGAGTTTTTCAATACAATAATGAAAATAATGTAGTTAAACCTGTATTTCTGCATTCAAAAAAGATTGTTTTCAGGAAAGATGAAGGCATGGAAGGCTCATCTGAAATTTTATTCAAGAAAAACCCCACCAAACTCTTTAAGTTGAGCACATCTTCCTGTATATATTACAGCCAGTAGCACATCTTAAAAGAACGGAAAATCCTTTCCCAGAGGTATCTCTGTAAGTCCCACTTCCAGGGACTATGACTCTGTATTATATGAAACTTAGATCAGGATACAAACTAGAAGTAATTTATCAGCTATTAAACCTGCTGAGATCACATAATTCATTTCATGCCCCACTGTAAAACCCCACTGTCATATCTCACTCAGATCTCAATGCAGCCCCATTACCTGAAAATTCCAATTTCTGGAATGAGGGAATTAAAATTTTCATATACACACTTCCCCCCCCCCCCCCCCCCCCAAAAAAAAAACCAAAGAAATGACAGCACATATCTTTAAAAGCAGTTTGGATATCTGCAGTTTGGATACCTGTTAAGCCTTCAAGGCTTTGTAGCCTTGCTACCTACTAACAGGTATCAGAATTGTAGTCTCTGCACATAAAGATCCAAAGCAACATTTGTAGTACTTTACAGTGTGTATTACTACATTTCTAGTAACACAGGAGTTTTATTTGGGAAAGACAACCTGTAGCTTTGCAGAACTGGTGAAACAGAGAGGTCAAATTCAAACAATCACCTACTCACAAGGAAGTGATAGCTTTGGGAAACACCTGTAAGGGTTCAAAGACAACAAAAGAAAGAAGGATAAATTGCACATTTTAAGTCCTGTCCTCAACAAGGCACTTGGATGAAATAAAAGATAAATCAAACACATGCTAAGGTCAGTGGAGAATATAATAGAAAAAACACCTCACTTTCAGTTTAAGAATACACATATGCCAAAATGCTCTTTATTACTTTTAATTGGCTAGCAGGAATAATTAAGGGTGATGCTTTACATTGTAAGTGAGATACTGCACAAGTTAAATTTAAAAGGCAAGGCAAATGCTAAAGCACAGAAGAGAGACACAGGACACACAAGTCACAGCCTATCTTAGACAGGAAAATTTAAAAGAGAAATCTTGCAGTTCCTTTAGATCGCCAAAGGATCGTCCAAGGCCGTGGCTTTACACAACAGCTTATACATTCATGAAAGGCCACGGTATGAATAGTAATGTCTACGAAGACAAGTTAGGTATGCAATGATGTTGCAAGTAGGAACCTCATTGCATCTTTAAGCAACCAGGTACCCCACAGGATTTGGCCCGAGGTCCAATTCACTCAATCCTCAGCATCTCAATTTGCACTACTGTAGGAGGAGAACAACAGAAGCAGGCCTGTGCAGTTTACCTGCTTAATACATGCAAAGCTCTTTAGCATTCTCCTCCAATCCCTTCATAGATGTGCAAATCATTGTATTCTTACTGTTCTGGGATAATGACTGCAATCTGATGGCTTGCAGAAGGAGGCCTCTCAGCAGGGACATTTTCATATGAAGCACCTTAGGAGGTGCTGGTGGGGGTAAGAATTCTGAAAGTGTAGCTCAAGAGCAGATGTTGAAGGAATCTTTCTCTTTGCTTCCTGCTCTATCACTACGATATTGTAACACCTTGTCAGAGAATTTGAAAGAGGCACTGCAACAACATGAAAGTGAATAAAGGATATCAATATATCCTTTATTAGAATAAAGATGGAAGAAGAATTTGAATTTTGGTTGTCTCAAATGTCAAGATCTACTAGTGTCAGGAAATGCATATCTTGAAATTAAAGCTATATTCAGTGTCCTTTGAAGTGGCTTTGTTAATGCAATTTTTCACTTAAGTGGGGAAGTAAGGGCTAAGAAGCAGAATCTTCTGAAGGGCAGAAACCCTACTAGCAGTTGAAATAATTCCACTTAACTAATGCAAAAGTACACGTAGGAAACAGTCGGTATAACATGCCTGGCCACTCCCCCTCCACTACCAACCCCAGAAACCCCAAACACCTTCACCCAACAGAAACTCCCAGAAGACAGGTGTCAAAGTTCTAGTACTACATGTGAGCCAACCCATCACTGAGCAACTGCATTTTAACTGTATTTTGAGCTGATTAGAGGAGGAGTGGTGTGTATATAAAAGGTTCTTCCTTTTATAATATGTGCCCTGTTAGTTTATGATTAATTCTACAGTAAGATGAAGAACCAGAGAACTATTTTTTAAGTATTTCCTTTTATATACCTTGTTCATGCTGATAGAAAGTTCATTCTCGCTTCTGGTAGATGGTGGTGGTGAATACAGCTTATCCCCTCTGATACCAGCTTGGGAACAGACAAAAACAGAAAAAAACCCCCCAATTTATATTGTTTTTACCTCTGGCTTCATTACTCTGTATGATGGTCCTGGCATTGAAGGATGAAAGAAGGTAAAACAATTGCAGTAACATGGAAACACCCAATGCAATTCTCTAAGAAAAGCAGAAAACAGCAGTAACAATAACTGGAATAGCACCCAAGTTTTTATCTTCTCCTTACTAGTCTCCAGAGGGAATACCAAAGGTTTAGACTCTAGACAATTTTCTGAAAACTCAGAGACCAAGTTTCACACACCCATTTAGGTGTATGGTTTTTTAGACTCTTTTTGCTTAATTTTGAAAGAAAAATGTTCCTTCCAAAATATTCAGCATTTTTACAGATGTTTACTGAAACATGCAAAAACATAACTAGTTTGAATTTACTTACACCAACTTCCTTTTTTCCCCAACATAACTGGTTTAGTAAGCAGATCAAAACCAGTTACAAATGTTTCACTGTGGGATTACAAACACCTTTTTAAGTGGAGAAAACATAAAAAAAAATTTGTAGTGGAAGACCAGACAAAGAAAAACCAAGCTGTTATGCCTTCCAAGATGTCTGCATTCTTACAGCAAAGTGCTATTATAATCCTTTTAATAGAAGTGATGAAACTCTTAATAGATGTGAGTATCCATAAGGAAGAAGATTTCAGGCATAATTTAAGTATCATAGTTCAATGAGTAATTACTTTTTAGACAAAAAGCAACAAGATCTCCACAATTCTCTTGATTGTGAAAAGAAAAAAGTGTATCTCTCTGCAAGAGGAAACATCTTTATCAACACAAAACTGAAAGTGATACTTAAAATATTTTAAATCCTGCCAACTCCCAAAACACACCTGCAATATAATTTTAAATACAAACATGTAATATATAATCAGAATTTGTTTATATTCACCTCTGAACAGGTAAAAATAAAAAACCAAAACTAGTTATTAGTAACCAATAATCACAGTTTTATGCCAAAAAAAAGAAAAGCAGCTTTGACAAGATTTTAGACCAACATTCTATCAAGATTTTAGACCAACATTCTACACAAACAATGAATTTCAAAACAAAACCCTAAGATGCTCTTAAGTAACTGCTTTAATTTTTAGTAACTTTATTTTTAGTTCAAAGTACATATAAACAAGATACAATTACTACAGCTAGGATGAGAAACAGCACTGAACTTAAATTCCAGTTCTCTTTGCTACTAATTTAATTACACATAAGAAAAAACTGAATCCAAGCAATGTTACCACTCCCATTTTAACTAGTCTTTTTTCCAATGTGGCTGCTTTTTCTGGAAGTTTCACTTGGTTAGGTTTATTCTTCTTTTCATACTGAGATAGATGTAAAATCCATGTAAAAAGTGAAAAAAAAAAAGTTAGTGTGAAAGCTTCTTAAGTAGATTATAAAATACCCAGTCGTAAGAATCTGCATGCAGCTAGGATTGATATTACTTCTTTCTCTGTCCTACTTAATTTGAAATAAATGTGTGTAAACGTTCAACTCATCTGATGTTCATTTATTCTGTAACATATATAGGAAAAACAAACTGTTCATTTACAAACTTAATTACTAAGGAGTAAACCACTACTGTTATTAGATGCTACAAAAGTCTAATAACAAAATAATTGAACTCTGTCAAATGTTTTAACTAGAACTTCTGCCATTTAATTGCTAAAAAACCTGCTTCTTTAAAAAGGAAGTTAAATATGTAACAGATTAAACTTACTAAAAATTAAAGGGAGAGTGGAAAGTACCTAACAAGTGCCTTCTTAAACACATGTTGAACCTGAGTGGAGCCTTGTCATAAAGGACAGCAGGGTTAGGTTCCCATTTCCTACCTTACTGTACAGTGTTTGGAAGGCTGTCTCATTTACTGTACTTTCAAAAATTATATGCTAAGACACGTACTGCTGGCAAAGTTTTGTCATGACTAAGCTTAGCAAACAGTACTGAAAACTTCAAGGGAATGTACACAAACATTTTATGTAAAAGGTTTAACTGTTTCACTTACATTCACACGTCCATAATAAACGCTTGGGTGCTCTACATTCAAAAGTGCTCCATCACAGATAAAGTAGCACAAAAATGTCTTGTATTAAAGTATTTGTAAGTGAAATTCATAAAACATAACAGGATTTTAAAAAGAAGGATTTGTCTTTTTGAAGTAATTAGAAGGCTGTTTCACACAAGATACAAAGACACCATGCTTCGTCTCGACAGCTATAAAACCTTATGGACAGATAGTCAAGTGGCACTGAACTTGGAATTCTCCCAGCCCTTGTAACTGGCCTGCATATATAGGAGGCAAATATATACACAATTGATTACATATGCAAAAAATGGAATAAATAGTTAGCAAGTTCTTTGCCACAGTCACTACCTCTTAATATATTTGGTGTTAAAGGATTTATTGGGAGAAGGCTGTTATATTACTTAAAATTAACTTAAACTACAGGAAATTGCATTAGTAGCATTATACTCAAGGTCTGAGTTCCACATGGCTTCGTTCAGCAACAAATTCCTTTCTGACACTGATGCTCCATTTACCCTACCCCAGCAGCTGAACATTTTACCAGCTTATTACTTAAAATGACCCCATCTGACAAGAGACTGTCACTGTGTTGGCTTGAGAATGACTGATGTGGTGCTAACATCTAGCCTTGACCTCTCCCACCCTCTTCTTTTGTCACTCTCCAGAGTTATCTGGGATGCCTCCCATTCAATCCATAAAACCTTAATATCTTCCTTGTGAGTCAATAATTCTAAACAAAAGATTCGTTAATTAAAAAGTAAGAGTCTAACTATTCAGCATGGCCTCTATGCCACAGTGGTTGTCCAAGAGCACAGGGATACATTCCAATTAATTCTTTCATACAGCAGAAAGAAAAAGGTAGATTATGCTTTCTTCTGGAGATTCTCCACACTTCCGTGGAACATTAGAGATTATTTTTCTTTCTGTCCATGAAAGGTGAAAGGGGCAGAGATTGATGCAATGTCCAGGCTCAGGCTAAACAGGTTTTGGCAGACCAAGGTATAAAACATATCCCTAAGGGATGTCACATTTGAGGTTGCGTCAGAAACTTGTACACAGTATTTAACAGCCTCACTCACACATACCCACCTCCACCACGAGGTCCTTCAGTTTGCCAACTTCTTCTCCCAACTTTTTAACACTGCAAATCACATCTTTGCAGACTTCAGTATAACATTCAGTTGGTGCCCACTGCAGTACCATCTGTTAATTATTAGTTATTTGCCATAATTACATAATTGTAGATTTTAATTTAGTATTCTACAGTTCATGTATCACAAAAGACAGTGCCAGAAAAGGTCTATAACTGCATTTATGCTAAGTTTTAGTTGTATGATTTATGCACAATAAGCTACTACCCCCTAGCAACCTTTGTTGGAAACTTTTGTCACTTTAACTCTCCTATCAGTAGAAACATGAAGAAATGATTATCTCCTTTAGCTGTATGGCCTAACTCTTTGAAATATATTATTTTTAAGAAGTGTCCTTTAGAGAAAGAGCATTGGACAGCTTCCTATAACTATGTAATAACCAAGATGGTTGATGAATATTCATAGTTTTTATTTTTTACAAGGTGGAATAAGGCACTCTAAATCAATCTTCTGTCTGGTTGAGTACCTTGTGAGAATTTTTGAGGAAATGGTTATTCATGGTCTGCACAGGAATGATCAGCTTACTACACTCTTTATTCAACTTCTGAAGAAACTTGAGCAATTCATCTTCACTAGAAAAAGAAAATAATTTGTTATTTGTCAAATGCTGTTAACTTCTAGCAAGCTGAATATCACAGATGGATTTTCAACACTGGCTAGTGAGTTAGACATGCAGTTTCATAACATACAAAAAAAAACAGTATCATTTTAAAATTGAGTAATGTGAGACATTTAACATTTTAGCAAGTTTTTGAGGTTCTTTTTCCCCTTGTTTGTCCCATCCTCTCCCTCCACTGCCTTATTTTTGAAGGACAATATTGCTGACCTGCAGCTTACACTTTTGAGGTAGATGCAAGAGAAAAAGTCTGGTTTGTACTTTGGAGCTAGGACTGAAATGACTAGGTTTAGGGTAACATAGTCTTCATCAGAGTTGAAGAAAATAATTCAGTAATATTGGCTTCGCCCTTGGATCTGGAAACATATACCTGAAAGCCTAAAGTATCAGATGTTATCTATTTTAAAGAAAATTATTACTTGGTGCTCTAACACAAGCAGGAAGTCAAGTCTCAAAATTAGTTTGACCCATGTCTCCAAGAAGTGGAGAGAAGGATAGAAAAATTTAACAGATTATTTTTAGCTTTAAGTTTCTAGAGCTTCCACATGACACTGACTCAATTTTGCTGGAATGTCAGAATTTTAGTCATAAGTCATGGTGCCAGCCAGAAACTTGTTGCTGCTCACAAGGAAGAGGGATAGAGGTCAAGGAAGATCATCCAATTGCTTTTACTGAGTGAGCTCTCAAACTCTGAAACTCCTGAGAAGTGTCTGTATTTCCAGTAGGAAGGTTTTTGTTAATTCTAAGCTATTTGGGTCAATAATAGGCAGGGCCAAAACAAAAGTTCCTACTGTAGAATTTCTTGTTCTGTAGATCCATAGGATCTGAATAAACTAACCCCATTCCCTAGGCAATATGCTATTAGACCTAAATGCAACATACTCACAGCACTTGCTTCTTTCTTCTGAAGGCAAAAAGGTACCCACAAAATTTGTCAAACAGCTAAACTAAGCTACATGCCAATGTAGTGCATGTATCTAAATGGAGATGGAATTTAGGCCATTGAGTGTCACAGAGTGCTTTCCTTCAACTCTGGGGACAGGATCATTAGTGAGTAAAATTTCTGCCACTGCTCAGGACATCTGTGATAGGCTGAACTGTTAACACTTTAACATTTAAAACAGAAATATATAGAAGCAGTAATAGGTATGCTGGAGGTTTAAAACCAGTACTGGACAAGGTTTTCATGAAAATGGAGAAGTTCAAAAGCCTGTTAGTTTGTTTTTTTTAAATAAACTATTGCTTGTTTCAGAACAATGTAACTGAACTGAGTATTTCAGGTTAAGAGCTGAAACACTAAACATCTGGAGATAGTCTGAAAGCTTCTCCCATATTACCATAGTCAAGTCATAATCATAAGTATTTTCTTCTACTTAGATGACTTGTTAGCTGGCACCTTTTGTGTTTTCATTACAAAGGAAATTATCTTCTGAAGATCTGGAAGGATTCCTGGCAAATATAAAGTATGTCATGGGCTTGAATTAGGGAGAGGGGAATAAAGAAAAACATTTATCATACTACTTCACTACACCACAGTTCTTTAAAAACTCCCCATTTTCATAGAATTTTAGACCTGTTGCAATGATATGCTCTTCTATTTAGAAATGGAAATAACGTATTCAAAAAATTATCACTTTAAGAATGAATTAATGGCTGTCAAAACATCAGTGGCTACACAGTGCTGGACACTTCGTAAGTTTATAATCAATCAGTTCAAGATTTTCTACTATGTTAGTTTTTCTATGACTTAATGACTGATTCTCCTTCTCACAGAATGACTTTGAACAAGTGAGAAGTAAAATCTTTATATAATAGCATGTAAACATATCCAAAGATTTTAGTCTAAAGGTCAGATGCCTAGAATACATCAAGCAATTTTCTAGAAAACTATGCAGTGCTTGCCATAACTGAAGTGTTGTCATATTTTGTGTACTTCAATATTTAATTAATAAATTATTTTCTGCTTTTGAAAACTACATATGATCTAAACTTAAGAAGTTCTTTAAAAACAACACTATACTAGGAATAAGATATGTCACTGGTGTGTGAGACTGCACCAGATACTGTGTGGGTATTTCACTGTATTTGGCTGCACACAGTGAATGGATAATTTCTTGTATTTCTCTACTTACTCCCTCTGTTCAAATTTTTAGGCTGCTCTGCTTGAATGTATGTACTAAACACTACTGTGGAACAATCTGAAAAAACCATACACTTTAACATGAAAATGCCTAAAGCTTAAACTGGGCAAAGTCCCCTTAAAACTGTAGCTTATTTTTGCTTGCTGAAGAGTCAACATCCATTTCCAAAGGCACCCAGGAGATCCCTGGTCTACCACCTCAGCTCAGCAGCAAAGCCTCTATTCTAATACAAATGGCTCAGATGCTGTTATCATACTGGTTTATATCCTCCTGCATGCTAAAAGTTTAGTTCTTCAGTACTGCAGCACATGTACACACGTGCAGGATTCTCTTCTGAAAGTACACAGCTGTTTTGATGGAGAATTACAGAATCGTAGACTATCTGGGTTGGAAGGGACCTTAATATGATTTAGTTCCAATCCCTCTGCCATGGATAGGGACACCTTCCACTGGACCAGCTTGCTCAAAGTCCCATCCAAACTGGCCTAGATCACTTGTATGAATGGGACATCCACAGCTTTTCTGGGCAACTTATTCTAATACCTCATTACCTTTACAGTAGAGAATTTCTTTCCTACATCTCATCTAAACCTGTCCTCCATCAATTTGAAGCCATTCCCCCTTGTCCTATCATTACATGCCCTTGTAAAAAGTCTTTCTCCAGCTCTCTGGTAGGCTCGTTTTAGGTCCTCTCTCCTCCCGGCTGAACACCCCCAAGTCTCTCAGCCTGTCTTCATAGGACTGGTGCTCCAGCCCTCTTGTTCATCTTTGTGGCCCTCTTTGGAACTCCCTCCAGGCTGATGTCCTTCTTATGCTGGGGGTCTTGGAGCTGGTTGCAGTATTCCAGGTGGAGTATCATGAGAGTAGACAGGGAGCATCCCGTCTCAACCTGCTGGCCACTTCTCTTTTGATGCAGCCCAGGATATGACTGGCCTTCTGAGCTGCAAGTGCACGTTTGTTAGGTCATGTAGAGCTTCTTCCAGGAGCTGAATCTGATGATCTTTGTGGATCCTTCCAACTCAGGATATTCTGTGTTTCTGTAATTCTCATCAACCAACACTCCCAAGTCCATCTCCTCAGGGCTGCTCTCAAACCACTCTGTCCAGCCTGTACTTGTGCTTGGGATTGTCCTGACCCAGGACACTTACACTTGGCCTTGCTGAATTTCATGCACCCATCACTCCATGCTGTCAAGGTCTGCCCTGGATGGTATATCCCTTCCCTCCAGCACACCACACAGCTCTGTGTCATTGGTACACATACTGAGGGTGTACTCAATCCCAGTCTCCATGTCTCCAGCAGAGATGTTAAACAGCACCAGTCCAAACACCAACCCCAGAGGAGTGTCACTTGTTACTAGTCTTCATCTGGACATTGAGCTGTTGCCCACAACAGCTGTTGCTCAGTGTGAATATCCAGCCAATTCCTTATCTCTGAGTGGTCTCTGAATGAAATCTCCTCACAGACCAGAAGAAACATCAAAGTCCTCTATCAGGACACAAACTCCCTGCTCTTCAGACCATCTCAGCTGTTCAAGAGCTTCCTCAAATGCACTGCACATCCTCCCAAGTCCGACAGCTCAAACTTTGTATTGTGATGCAAAAACATTCCTCAAGCAGGCCACAAAGTCTCTTTTTCATAAACACAGTAATGGATAAAGATACCAGCACTGGGAGCAAGCAGTGTATGAATGACTGGTTGCGAGTGGAATGCATACTGGACAGTCTCATGAACTGGGACTCTAAAGACAACACTATGGCAGGATGACATCATGACATGACTGTTAATGCACAGTGTCAGTGCAATTCAGTTTCCTCCAAAGCACAGAGACATGCACAGATTGAATTTGAACCCAAGCATATTCTTTGGGCCCATGAACAACATAACTAACAGGGACTCTAACCTCACACCATTTAAGTAGTACAGACAGCTCTCCCCATTTTGTATTTTGGAGAGGGAAGGGATATCTGTGAGAGCTGTCAGATCACTAGTCAAGAGGGAAATACAAACACTTCAAAGAGGAACTGAACCTTTATTGCCTAACCCATTTTTAGTAACTATACTTCTGTAAGTTGGAGAACTAGGAATAGGAAAGATATAAGCATGGAATTTAAACTGAGGTCTAGGTGTGTCTTCCAGAAAAAAAAAAAAAAAGGATAAGAGATTTTAGAAATCTTAAGGCTCCCTTGTACCTACTATATGCTTCATTTCTCATTTTGTGCTGGATGTGGAGTGCTCTAGCAGAGCTTGGGGAACTTATTAAGTTTAATAAGGTTGCTAAGGAACATATCTCAGCTTGGGCCTGGCTTGTATGGTACTGCACAGACTATATATACTAGAAGTATGAGAGGTGTTGCAGAGCTGATGCCTTAATACTATAATGGGAAAAAGTACCAAGTTGGAATGGGAGTCTGAAAGAGTAACACTTTCTTAAAAAAATTTCCTTATAAACCTACTGATATATAAAATCTATGATAAAGAAAATAGCTTCTAAACGTCTTACTTGGTAAAATAAAAAATGAGGTATTTTAGAAGCAAGTTAAAACTGCTTCCAGTGGAAGAGAAAAACAATGAAAAAATATGGAATCTAAACAGAAGCAGCATTTAGGATTTAAGATACACATGTACAAGATATTATTTTACGAATTGAAAATTAAAGGCTTATGCAGAAGTTATATGCATCTCTCTCTCCCACAATTTTTTTACAGCATCTTAAAATCAGACAGATTTGACTGGAAGACTAACAGAGCCTACCTTATCTAAGCTCCCAACCATCTTTGTGCAAAACACAACCACCACCAGTTCTCATAATCTACTAAATTGCATATTCTCATGAATGTTATGCATTAAGGGTAAGGTGTGAAAAAATTTTACCTCTGAGCCACAGAAAATAACACGGTCACCTTAAACTGTTAACATTTCACTTCCACTTCCTTAGATATACTGTTAATACCTCAATTCCAGCTTCATAATTTCAGAGATGTCTTCAAATTTTTTTTCTTCCACTTGTAGATCGGTAATAGCATCTAGGAGTTTCTGTTGATCTCCAGGATTTGTAATGCCAATCTTAAATGTAAAGAGTAATTTCAAATATTATTTATTTTTAAACTTACTTGACATAACAGTACAGTAATAAATTTCACTAGATTCTAAATATTAAGATTTAAAAAATTAAGATTTTAAATTCTTTTTAAGTTATTGCAACCAGCTAAAATGTATGTAAGTGACAAAGGAAAAAATAAAACCACAGAAAATATTCAATGATGCAGAACAAAATGACAAGAGATGAGGAAGGGCCGAACTGAAATTGCACAGGATACTCAGAAAATCTGTTTAGGGTTTATTGAAAAAATAATAATAGCAGTTTGCCTAAGTACCCCTATGTTGTCAGGATGTTAGGCTTTCCATTTCAGAATTACCTGAATCATCTCTGACAGCAAGACAACAAATCACACAGCATTAACTCAGAAAGTGTAAATTATCAAATGCACATCAAATTGAAAACTTTAGAGGAAAACATCTTTTTTAACTAAAGGAAAACAAAAAAGATACATAGTATGTAACAGCTACTCCAAGTGATGCCTGGAGCAGAAAACACTGGCACTATGCTATCCATCAAGTATCTCAGATTAAATTTTAATTTAAATCCTAGACTGAGTGTTTTCTTGCAGAATACTTAATGAAAAAAAACCCAGTTCATTTGTTAAAAAATAAATGCTTCTATGGCACATTCAGTATTTCCCTTGCTCATGTGACAGGCTGCTGAGCAACACAGGACTTCTGGTGCTAGCAGCCCTAAATATGCTCCTGCACACAACTAAAAAAAACTCTTAACTTTGCTCCTAAGGCACCAGCTGAGTACCTGACTCAACAGGAGTAGACCAATCCTGCATTTGAGACTGCAAGGATCTCAGAGTCTCCAAACCTACACTATATGGGACCCTCACTGATATTCTGTGGACTTGAAGTTACCTTCTGCACCCTCAGAAATCTGCAACATGCTAGTGTTTGCAGTCTCCCAGATTTCTGTCAGAAAGAATTTTGAATGAACAGCTGATAACCCACATCAGATTCTAGGGAAGAGATTATGCCTAGGGAAAGGCTTGCTTTTTTCTGAAACCCAGTGTTATGAGTCTCATTGTTCATTGTGACTGTATAAAACTGTCCTTTAGATTCTCCACCAATTAGAGCTAAAAAATAATTATGGACTCACAAGTGTACCTTTAAATATATCAAAACCATGTTAAGTTTATAGACAAGTAAGTTTTTCAGTAATGAAAAATCCCAACAAGATTAATTGGAAATTTAACTACAGGTGTCAAGATCTTTGAACAGGTTTCCATTCATTCCTAAATTAATTATACTGAAGTCTTTTCAGCAAATATCCCTAGCAGCCTTAAGATAGAAAGATCTGAGTTTCGTATGAATAATCTGCTTCACCTGTGTTGAGCTGTAAGTTTGCTCAATTCATTAGTTTTCAAGTTTGCCCTGTGGAGCCCTATCTGGTATGAACTAATATTTTCTTAAGGCTTACAAAGCATTACAGCAGTCATTTTATCATGAATAAGTAAGCACATTTCTACAAAAGCAGTTATTCTTGAGTAATTAAAACTATCTTGCTTAAAATAGGATCTATCGTGAAGACTGCCTTTGCTTTTGACTCCACCTTCTCATTCCTGAAACCAGCAAATGAGGAAGCAGCTTTCTGACCAGCATATCAGGAAGATGTACTTTGTTCCCCTAGAAATAAACCATCATTTTGTTCTTCTGCAAATGGATCACTGAGCACCACCACATATTTCTCAGAAAGAGTCTTCAGAAAAATATTTCTCAGGAAGTAAAGAATGTGATAAATGTCACTATAGATAAAGCCTGCTACCACCACACTGATTCCGCATTTAGTGGTTAAAGGTGCAGACCTTAGAGACAGAAGGTTGACAGATCAATCCAAACTACTTCCCAATTTCTAGATCATCTCTGCAATAACATGAAGTGACCCAGAACCTGACTGTTCATGCAGTAATGAATGCATGGAACAACCACAGTGTAATAAGCCCTTCTTGATGGATAAGTAAATTTTTAAGTTGGTGTTGGTTCACTTGTGTTCCGCAGTCCAAATCATCCAAGTATTATTGTGAAGTGGCCATGTTTAAGAATGTGCAAGTGCTGTACAATGATTTACTCATATCTGTAAAAGAGACTATATGCACTCTCAATTTTAGCCAGATCAATTCTAGGAACATCTATCTTATTCTTTACTTAAATACATACAAGGCAGCCCTTCAAAATCCAAGCCCCAAGTTCACTCCAGCATGAATATGACGAGAGGTGAATGAAATAGCCTCAACACATGAAAGATGATACACTGCACAGATAAAACCAGTGAAGCTATGCACAAACTCTTACATCAATGCCACTTTGCCCAAGTAAAGACTAATTTTAATAATCTGTCAAATTTCTGTCAAATATTAAATGCTTTTATCAGAGAGTGGGGGCAGAGGAATGAGTCCTGGAACTGTGATATAGAAGCACATAGACCAGATAACTATCCAATTATGTAGTTAAAGTTTTACATGATACTTTGAATTTTGATGTATCAAGTTTTCATTACACAGTCTCAAATCCAAAACAAGATGCAAATTTCTCTTATTCTAAATTAAATGAAATGTAAGAAATAAACCTTTTTAGTCCTAAATGCATCCAGAAGAGAAATTATTTCTGTTTCTATCTTATCAGAAAAATGCTTAAAACAAAATAAAAAAAATGTGTCATAAGCACTGTAGACAAATCCTCCAAATGTTGAAAAGACATGTCCCCGTATATTGAACACATTTTTTCCAGAATGAAACAGTTTATAAGCTTAAGGAATGCAAGGATTTCAGCTTGAAAGACTCATTGTTTAGGCTCTGTAGTAGAATACAGATAAAGGTTATTTACAGAGAAAATATCTTCCTATATTGTTTGATGGAGGAAAGCTTATCATATTAATGACAGGATTTCTCCCCAGTTCTCTGGATACAAAGCAGCTTGGTTCAGAGGCATCCATCAAAGGTCATCATTAATCTTTGTAGTAATAAGATCCAGGCTCTTTAAAACAGCTAGCTGTTAGCTGAAAGTCTGCCATCACAGTAAAAACTTTCAACTCTGAAGTTACAAGGAAACAGATTAGATTTGTTCTATCAGCAGCGTGGGGAGAAAACGTTAGCAGAGCTCTAAAACAAGACTGCATAAAGAATTTTGGATAACTTATGAAGAGCTAATAAGCTAGGAGTGTTACGCCATTTTTTAACTTCTCAACTAAAGACTCACTAATTAATTTATGTCCATGCACAAAGCATGACTTAATTTTCAGAAACTGTTTCCTGCTGTTGCAAAGTTAACAGACAAAGCAATTCAATTCTTACAGATATTATCTTCCTGTACAGAACCAGCTGATCCCTGTAGTTATTTCAGTTTGTTAAAAGCTTTTTTGCTTTTATAATAGCGAGCTTCAAATAATTTAGAACACTGAAACAGAAGCTATAATTTTGAGTGAAATTACACCTCTTTGGAGAGGGAACCATAAAGCTTAGCCATTCACTGAAGTCTACAACTCTCTTCTCTTCCCACAATGTTCTCTGCACAAAACCAGGCAGTAACTACAATACCTACTACAAAAGCAAGTGATCAGTATGATCATACACACTCAGATTTACAGTTTAATGCAATCATGCCCAACACAGCAGCTCACACAGTAATCAGAAGAAATCCACAAGAATCTCCTTAAAGGACAAAACTACTATCAACAGGGGCTTTAGAGTTCTAAAAATCACAGGACACCAGGATGATTGTGAGGCTGTGATCCTGATCAGGATCATTGTGATCCAATGATCCTGAGGCTTCAGAAAAGCAGTTAGATCACAACACATTGGCATGTCTTCCAATATTTTGCCCAGATGAACTCTTAAAAGTCCCTTCATTGACAAAGCTCCCTATAGGAACACCCCCTGAGAATACAGAATTACTTGTGAGTTGTCAGAAAAATTAACTACTCAGTTACAAGACAAACATCAAGCAAAACAACCCTTTTTGACATCCACTCTAAAGGAATACAATGTTGGCTCCAGCTGCCAGAACACACACCTCCCTGGTACCAGGATTAGGAGAAAAAAAGCTGACACTGAGGACATGGCTAGCTCCAGTAAAGGGAGCAGTCTTGAAGCGGCTGTTTTTACAAAGTGTCTTTGGAATCCCAGACCAGAGATTCCAAAGTTCCCCAGTACAGAATGCTCAGAAGAATCCTGCAGCCTGAAGTACTTAGGTTGTTCCAATGAGGCTCCTATAATTGAATTTTATTACAGTATCCTCCAGTAAGCACAAAAAATCCTTTCACTTCCCACAGGAAAAATAAGAATAAAGAAAAGCAAGAATAAAGAAAAGCAACCACATCTCAGCTGAGAACTTATAATAACGCATCATTTAGTCAAAAGACCAACCTTTGCAAACAGCAAAAGACCGACCTTCCAAGCTGCTGTAAACTGTAAGAAACAACATCTTCTATTTTCTCCCTTTTTTTGGGGCGGATAAGATTTTACAAATCTGTTTGGGGTACAAGATTCTATAATTTAAGCAATTCTAATGTAAGAGAGCTCCTCCTTCTCCAACAAAAATTACCACCTCACAAAGGAGGACCACATCTAAAGTAGTTGTTTAGTATTATTTGCTGTTTATTCTAGCACTGACTTCCCTTCAGAGAAATCAAAATTAAAATCTAAAAATGGTAACAACTAAGATTTAAACTAGAAGTATTTCCTGCTCAGCCCTGGTCACTCATTGTTTTGTGAGATTACATACTTAGAAAAAGCCTGTCTATATTCACATTAAAATTCAAGAAGTTGCAGAAGATGCTGAAAGAATTCTTGCAAGGTTGGACATTTATAATGATAAGTCATAAAAAAAAAACATTCTAAAAAGAGGACAAAATAAAATTAAATTCTAAAGCAGTAAACTGACCTGTATTAAGTCATCTTTTTGCATGGTCAGAAGTTGTCTTAAAGCAATATCTTGTTCCTGTATAAAACAAAGGGGTTTCTGCCATCAAAAAGAATCTCAGAATAAAACAGTTTCAACTTTATTTTCTTCCCTGTTTTATTTCAGTTTCCAGGACCAACACCAGTTACAAAACATCATTATTTAAGCAATAAAAGATATGTCTAGTTTAGAACCATCAAATGTTGTGACTAATCAACACATAATCAAGAAATCCAGTTTAGTTCACTGCAGTTTAACTTCTCATTTTATAAAAAAAAATTATGTTTAACAAATTTATTTGAATTAATATATTAATGGTAATATAACTTTTTTTTTAATGCAGTAGGTGCATTTTGCTTTCACAGATTACTTCACAGGTAGAAAATATACCACAAAATTACCTGCAATAATCCTCTAATGTGTTCTAGACCAAGACCATGTAAAAACACTTCCATGTCATGAAAAGTTGAATAGGAACTGTAAATATAATTAATAAGATTGACATTAGAAACAGTGGATAAAAAGAGAGAGAGAGAAAAAAAATCCGTAACAAAATGTTACAGAAAACCTCCCCAGACATAGCACTGGGGAGGAACATCAAGTTGGCACACACCTGCTGATGACAGAAGTACCGTATACAACTTAGTCTATCAAAAAAATTTTAGATGTCTTTTCTGTCTAATAAGTTGAATTGAGCCCAAAGGGGATGACTTTTGTACATAAAGGTAATTTTAAGTCACAAACCATTCCATATGAATGTTAAATTTGGGTTGGGTCACAAAACCTGAAAAATGTGGAAGTGGAGTTAAGGAAGGTAACTATCTATTCTTATCAGATAATATTAATATTAATTGGATCAATGCGCAACTGGTACCCATCCCATTCCAGTTAAGCCAAAAAAGCTACCAAGAAAACAGGGCTGTCTGTAATTAAAAATGGTGGAAATTACTCAATCAAGAAACTTGCCAGAAGACAACTGTTCAGAAGGTAGACTAAGGGAGTAGTTAACACTGAACTGTAGGTTTGGAGTTTAACACTTATAAACTAATATAAAATATCAATTTTGATTGATATTCTACCAAGGGATATAAAAGTATAAGAGGAAAAATAACTAAACAGCTTTCAACTATCAGATGAACTGTAATCTGAAGAATTAAACAGAAGAGCAAATCCTATAAACTCCTGGGGCCAGTCCTGTTTAATAGTTATCAATGATCAGGATGAGGGGATCAAGGGTATCCTGAGTAAGTTCACACGACACCAAGCAGGGTGAGAATGTTGATCTGATGGAGGGTTACAAGGCTCTGCAGAGGGATCTGGACAGGCTGGATCAATGGGCAAAGACCACGTTCAATAAGGCAAAGTGTTGTGGGTTGCCCTTTGGTCGGAACAATCCCATGCACTGCAACAGGCTGGGGGAAAGAGTGTCTAGAAGGCAGCCCAGAAGAAAACGACTTTGGGGTGCTCAATGACAGCTGAATATGAGCCAGCGTGTGTCCAGGTGTCCAAAAAGGCCAATAACATCCTAGCTTGGATCAGAAACTGTGTGGCCAGCACGACTAGGGAAGAGACTGTACCCCTACATCTAGCACTGGTGAGGCCACACCTCAAGTTCTGTATCCAATTCTGGGCGTCTCACTACAAGAAAGACAGTGAGGGGCTGGAGCATGTCTAGAGAAGGGCAACGGAGGTGGTGAAGGGTCTAGAAGGTGAGTTGTATGAGTGGCTGATGGGGTTCTTTAGCATGGGGAAAAGGAGGCTCAGGGGAGACCTTATCACTCCTGAAGCTGCCTGAAAGGAGGCTGTAGCCAGGTGGGGGTTGGCCTCTTCTCCCAGGCAACTAGCAACAAAACGAGAGCTGACACAGGGGAGCAACAAAATGAGAGCTGACACAGGGGAGGTCCAGGCAGGACATCAGGAGGAATTTCTTCACTGAAAGAGTGGTGAAGCATTGGAACAGGCTGCCCAGGGAAGTGGTTGAGTATATCCCTAGAAGAGTATAAGAAATGACTGGACATGGTGCTTAAGTATTAAGGTTTAGTTGTCATGGTAGTGTTTGGTCAAGGGTAGGCCTCTATGGAGGTGTTTTCCAACCTAAATGATTTTAGGAGTTTAAAACCAGAATTTGGTGAGGCTTGCCTGAAGTACTCTGTCTGAGACTACCTCACTGTGAACTGCCAGCAGCCCATCAGCCTAATGCTCCAAAACGAGAGCATTCCAAATTCAGCAGGACTGGCTGAGCAGGGGCAATCTGACCAATCAGAACAGACTATGGGCACTGCAAGCTGTCTTTTTAAGACCACGCAGCTCAAGATGAAGGACGCAAGCAGATGGTTTGTTGAGGACTTCTTAGCCAAGTTCTTGTACAAAATCATATCAGAAATCTCTGAAATTGCTGAAACAGGTGCTGATTTCAGGCATAGAGCATCTTCAAGCCTCAAGGGCATACTCTGCCAAAACTTCCAGAGCTTAACCAGTGTTCATATTTAATATTGACTCTCCAACTGATTCAAGAAAAAAGAAAAGGGCATAGCTCTTCTTAGCAGCAATGAAACTGAACACAGGCATTCAGTGAAAGCATCAAAAAATTAACATCAAATGAAGATATGCACAAAATAAGAAGTATGCAACAGGGGAGCATACAAATTTAACAGAGCGAAAATGAACTGACATTGGACCCTGGCACTCCTACACTTTACACTAAATGAGAGGAAAGAAAAATCCAGAGCATGCTCTTTGTTTATATTGCCAAGGAACTTTGCAATCTTGAAAAATTGGTAGTACATTAATATACTTTGTGTAGACTCTTGGCAGCACTCCAAGAAAGACACATTATTTATCAGAACAACTTAATCATTGATATGAACAAATACAATCTCTTAAGAATGTTTATAAGCTAAAATTACACTACAACTGTATTTACCCAACACTGTGGTCAGAGACAGCTGTCAGAAATTTGCAGATAGCCTCTTGCTCAACTGTTTTCTGGTATCTCCCTTGCAAGTGATTTGCAGCCAATGAGAGCAAACTAAATATCTGGAACAGCCAAAATGAATTAATTATTATTACAACTCAAAATGTATAAAAAATACATGGGAGTAGGATTACAATCAATTACTATTTACAGGGAACATAGAACCTGCCACTACTCTAAAGCATACATCTATAATGAGAAGTTAAGACTAAACAAAGAGTTTACCAAGAGCGTTTCCGAATCAACCAAATTCCAGCACAATGATGAACACGGAGCACAGTGGTGTCTATGATATGGTCTAAAAAACCATCTGCCACTACAGAAGAAGCCAAACACCAACATAGTAGTTTTTGCTGTTTGTAAACAAGAATTCTACATACTCAATGCAGTAAGTTCTTGAAAGAACAAAAGGCATATAACATTTTTAACATCTCCACTTCCAGTGCATATATAAACATAAGATTTATCAATTTACAACTGACAATATAAGTTAACTATATCTGACAGACAGGGGTTCTTTTAACTGATTAAAGAAGAAGCCTTCTGGTAGGCATCACCATGCAGTAGTGATGGATTGCAGACATTGAACTGCTCTGTGTGGGTTTTGAGATAGTTACAAGAAAATTCAGCAAAAGAAGTAGAACCTCAATTAAGCTAAAAGAATGATGAAACCACTTTCCTAGAATTTAAAACTGGACTAGCCAGTTTTATACACATATACAAGCATGTGAGTTGATCCTGTCTGGAAAATAAGTCCCTACTGAGGCTAGCAGGATAAGGAGAATGAGAAGGGTAAAAGTGAGAAAACTTCATGGGCTGAGATAATACATTTTGATACATGAAGGGGAACAAAAAAAAAAAAACAAACCCAAAAGCTAAGCGATGTGAAGCAGGCACTTACCACCTCCCACCAGCAGACCAATGCCCAGCCACTCTCCAATTTTATTGCTGAGCATGATGTTATAGGGCATGGAATTTCCCTTGTGTCAGCTTGAGTGAGCAGCCTAGGGCTGTGCCCCCTCCTAGCCTCTTGCTCACTCTCAGCCTACTCGCTAGAGATGGGGAGTAGAGTGAGAAACTAAGATGGCCTTGATTCTGCACAAACACGGCTAAGCAACAGCTAAAACACTGGTGTGTTATCAACCCTGTTTTGGTCACAATCCTAAAACACAGCACCATACAGGCTGTTTGGAAGAAAAATAACTCCCAATCAAAACCAGAATAGTACAATAGGAAAATATTATCCCTCCCAGAAACAGTTTCTGCAGATATCATCTGTATGACAGCCCCTTGGGCTGTCAACAGCCTGAATGCAGACCCTGAAGCTGGAAGAAGCTCATGACCATTAAATATCTCAATACCATCTGCAAGACTTTGCACCATTAGCACTTCAGGTCAAGAGGCAAGAGCCATCTCTCAAGTGTGACAAGCCTGTGCTCCCTCCATGTCAGAGAAAGTCACGTTATAAGATTATATGTTTGCAACCTGCTGAACAAGTTGTTTATCAAAGGCAGAAGGCATTTGTAACCCTTCTTAGTAACCTGAGCTAGCAGATCACTGAGCCTCAGACACAGATCTTGCTAACCTCCACTGACAGCTCTGCGCATAGTTATCATTTTTGCTCCTGCCAAGCCCTTGAGTCTGGCAGGGAAAAAAAAAAGAGATAAGAAGCTATAAATTACAATTCATAAGAGTGAATTATACATACTGGAAGAGCCAGTGTAAAAAAACTCCTTTGTACATCATTGTAAAAAGGCTTTTTGTACATCATTGGTAAGAGCAACTCAGAACAAAAATACACAGGAATATGATGTGCCTGATCCACCATGTATCATCTGATAACAGCAGTAAACATTTATTTTAGGAGAATACACCCCGTCTTCAGTAGCTTTCTATATTGGTAATTAGCAGCTGCCCTTTCCATGATCTGATGGCCAATTTACATTACTTTACACCTTACACCAGAGAATTGACTTTGAAAGCATCCAGTAACAACTTTTTTTTTGGCTTTAGCCTTTTCACTTCCAAACTCCATGAGAAGCTATACTCTACAAATCAGTTTGATATTTGCATTCTCTCACATACTTTGGCAGATAGGTTAAAACACATTTTCTACTTCTCATATCAACACTGCAAACATTAATAATCCCTTGTTTTGCACTTTACATCTAAAGTCAATGATTCTGAAAAAGAAAAACGATTCCCAAAACACTACAATATACCTTTACAGCACCGTGAAAAGCTGTGACAGAAAATAGTCTGTTATAAACATAACAGCACTAGAATTCAACTAGCTGCTATTACATAGTTATTAAAGTAATATTTCCACAAAAAATTATACAATTAATGAACACACTTTTGACACAAAACACAGAATTTGCATTTTTAAGAGAAATGAAATACCTCTAAATGCTTATTGATTTTTGCTAGCTCTGCTGCTGTTTTTTCATCCTTGGTCTGTAGATTTTTGTCAGCTCCCAGCTCGAGTAACTTCAAAATTACACTTTTATGTCCATGCTGTGCCGCCCACATTAATGCCTGCAAAGCACAACTTTGTTTTACCAATTTTTCATATAAAGCAAAACCCAACAGTATCAATCAATAAAGCATGGCCCAATATGGAGACAAGGCAATTAATGCAAGAGGATCTCAAAGCAGTGTTAAAGCAGACAACTCTGAGAAATGTTTCTCAGAAAGCTGTACTTCAAAACAAGATAGCAGGTACCCACATTTAAAATTTTTTATCATTAAATACAACACAGAAAATAAATCACTTACTGTATATCCATTTTCATCTTGGGCATTTATGTGTGCTCCATGAGCAACAAGAAAAGCAACAACACGAGGATAGCCTTTTCTAGCCGCGTACATCAGTGCAGTCATTTGTTTCCTGAAAGAAAAGGTGCCAGGTGAAATCAAGTATGTCAAAATGCAAAAAGAAAAAAATAGGGTGGCACACTTCTGTTTTCATTTATAAAAATTATTTTTAAAATACACAGCCTAAGTGATGTGTGCTACATGCAGAATAATTTCGATCCAAAGTTTGGGAAAAATACGCAGTTTCATTGAGGGCAAGATGTAAATCACAATTGAATACTTAAGAGAAAGAATATTAAAAACAATAACAATGTTTATAAATGCAAAACCCTCTCTAGTGGAATCAGTGTAATCAACATATCTTTAAGACCCTGCAGGAGGGGACCTTGAATGTGAGTGTGTGAAGGGTGCTTTTATGCAGGACTTTTTTAAAGATCTCCAGCAAGGTTTCTTGGGTTTCTTCCCACTGTGGTATTTGCATTGCTGCCTGATTGCCCTTTGCTCAGGTAATGGACATTATGTAGTTTGGTTTTTACCCCTTGGCTCAGAGAAGCTGCAGGAGCAATCTGTGAGCTACCTTGAGGGTGAATTCTGCAGGTGCCTGTCTGAAAAACCAGATGGGCACCATGCTGGCAGAAGTGGAGCAGAGCCACCCTGCTCCAGCCCAAGATGCTGTTAACTGCTTTGAGTTGGGAAGAGGATGCATTGAGTGGCTTCAGCCCAGCTGTTTCACCTGCTGTGCCCACTCAGCAGTGCCTTGCCATGGGAAAGGGAAGCTCTTTGTCTGCTGCTGGAACAGCTCTGTGAGGCTCCTGCCTTCCAGGGAGGGCTCTCACACCATCTTGTCACTCTGTTCTACAAAGGCCTGAAGTTATCCAGCCGGACTCATTTCAGGAATGGATAGTTTCCACCATTCTGGGTCTCTCTTTTTTGCAGTGGGGTATGAGATCTGGGATCTAGCAGTTCTCTACTTTTTCCCCTGTGCCTTTTGGCATTCTCTTTGTTAATAAACCACTGTTTTTCCTCTTTCATCTATTATTATTCATCTCTTATTGGTGGAAAGGGATTGCTGGAAAACTTAAACAAGATGACTCATTCCAGTGTGTTCTCCTTTTAAGTGTCTCAAACCAAGACATGATCTTATGCTTCTAGAGATGCTTACCAGATGAAGCCACTATGAAATACTGCTCAAAAGCTTCTGTTTGCAAAGTATCTTTCCATATGCCTGACAAATTCTTTGGTGGAATAAGATTGCAGAATTAAGAAAAAAGAAACAAAACAACGCAGTATTGGAGGAAGAAGATTGCATAGTTTCTGGTTGCTACTAAGTAATAAGATTTAAGCTAAAATATTTTATTAATGCTGTTTAATTAAAATCTATTGTATTTTAAAAAGCAATAGTTTTTAATGAAAAATATGTATTGCTTGTAATGTATAGCTTCAGGTCAAAAACCTGCTTTCTAAAGATTATTCATCAGGATATACCTGATGGGAGGACTGTCCTTCCCAATACTGGGTTTCTTAATAATAAGGTCATCGACCACTAGAGGGATCCCCAAATTCATATGTCTTAAAGCAACTGCCTTAAAGTTTCTGCCTCCTTCCAGAGAGTATTGCTAGAAATAAGGCTTTGCACATCTTTCTTTTCATACAAGGATAATGTTTTGTCTTATGCAAACACAGTTAAAATTGTAATGAATGAAATCCAGTAACGTTACAAAGTTGAAACAACCTTATAATTGTGGAAAAAGGTCAATCACACAGAGATAAGCAGAATGAATGGTAACCAGACCTTCAAGACATACAGTCAACAACATAAAGGAACTTGGTAATGAAGCAAAAAGACTTGCATCAGTCTAGAACTTAGTTCATCAACACTGCAAAAGCAGAAGTTCTGACTGTATGTGAGGAGACACTTCACCATGGAGCACAGCCAATCAGCGGAACTGGCTGCTCAGAAGTTTCTCAGTCTCCATCTTTAGTGGATTTCAAGACCAAATGGCAACCTAGCCCAATTTTACATCAGATATAGCTTTAAAGAAGTTGGACTAGAAACCTCCTGAAATCCCTTCTTACATGAATTACCCTGTGAACCTATGGAGATTACTATAAAAGTAGAGGAAGATTATAATCTCCAATTTAATAACTGATATCTATATATCTCACTATCTCTATAGGTTGTCTGTACAGAGACATATACAGAAATCTATATTTTAAAGAATGAGCAGAAGTTGATGATAACCTAATTTGTAGTAACAAAATTCAAACTTGTTTGCCCAACATGGACACTCCCTCCCACGCTTCTTTCTTTTCTGTGATAGGTAGCCTGTGACTAACTTCCCATGCCATTACCTTTGAAGTATTTACCATTTACATCTCACTGCAAAACCAGTCCAATCACACCTGATTTTATTTTCATTTCTCCCACTCTCAACCTTTTTTCTTTTAATTTTCATACCACTTCACAACTATCTTCTGCTTTTTCACTGCTTCACAACTATCTTCTGCTTTTTCAAAGGAAAAATACTAAACAAAAGTCCCGAAGCTACAGAATAGTCTTTTCTCCAAAGAATTTGATGTAGTTACAGCTGTATAGTACTGCAGCCATGATACCTGAAATTAACCCAATTCAATGACACTAAAGCTACTAAAAGAACTGCTCCATTTACAAGTAAAACTCTATAAATACATTTAAAAAGTCCATCAACATGATTGTGCAATTAGTACTGCAAGCATTCCATTTTAATGCTTGAGTTTTAATTTCAAGGCTACAAGCTGTTTCAGGATAGAAACATATGCATTGCTGCACAAATTTGCACCTCTACATACCAGGGTATGCCCTGAGTCACCCCATGAAAGCAGCATCCATTTAAATGTACAGCCACAGGAGGGAGACAAGAGCATTGGATAAAACAAACCTTGTTTTCCTAACCCTGCAACGAACCCCCACAACCACAACAGCAAGCTTTAACATGGCAAATCCACTGTTTCCTGCTTAAGTTGAAGAGAAACTAAACGTATTGGTACATCTTAGTGGAATCTAAAAAGGTTCATAGAGAGTGTAGCAATAATCATCTAGACAGATCTTAAGAATCCTTTCATAATTTTGAGGAACTGCTGTGCTTCAGCAGTCTGGTTTGCAGGTGACCTTCTTGTCCAAACACCCATTAAGTCCTTTTGTATGGGACAATTTGCCACATGACTTTTTCCATATTGAATATGATACTCAAGTCAGTCAGTAAATAAATAAAATCTTAAAAGGCATATAAGCAACTTATTAATTAAACATCTAACTATGTTTGCTTCCAGTATTGCATCACTATACAAAAAGCCAGGTCTCATGGAAATGAGAGATTTTTGTTTATTTGTTTTTAGAGTCACAGAAAATTCTGAGGTGGAAGGAACCCACAAGGATTGGAGTCCAACTCCTGGCCCCAGACATGACAACCCCAAGAATCACACCACATGGTTGAGAGCATTATCCAAATGCTTCTTGAGCTCTGTCAAACTTGGTGCTATGACCACTTCCCTAGGAGCCTATTCCCATGCCAAATTACCCTCTGGCAGAAGAACCTTTTCCTAATATCCAATGTAAATGTCCTCTAATACAGCTTCGTGATCCAAGTCTCCCTGCTTTTATATTAAGACTGGAGAAAAAGACAAGAATGGAAGCTTTTTTAGTTTTTAGGGCCATCCCAAATTTTGTATGTGACATGTACACATAGATACAACCAGAAGTTCTTACAGGCTCACTTTACCTTGTGCAAAAAATGGGGCAAAATTTATATCACAAGACAATAGCTAACTAGTACAGACCTACTACCCTGAAGCCACCTATCCTAGATAATCAGGAGCCATGACAGAACTGGTGATAAAGTTTTATCTCCTAGATGGCAAGCATCTGACTCAAAAAATGTATTGAAAAGCTGTCACTAAACGACCTGTGGTGCAGAATTCACTGCACTTGACAAGCAAACATGCTTGTGTTTCGGATCACGATCTCAAGCGAGAAAAACTTCACCTTCCTGCAAACTTTAAAAGGAAAGAGATGTCTCCTATTTACACGCAGTTTCTTTCCACTGGGGAGAGAGCTATAAAAAAATCAGTATTTCAAGTTGATGGTCTTGACAAGTTGTAAATAAAGTCTTATAACTGGACACGTGCTTATTAAGTAGACCAGTGTATCAGTAATACTAGAACAAATACTGCAGGCAGAAAACAATTTAACCCAAAGTTTACTCTCTATCTTTTCTTATTGAGATCCCAAAGCAAGGAAATTATGCTGCAAGGCACTATTTTAATCTATTGATCTGTAAACTGAACAATTCTTCAGATCAACAGGAAGCATCTTCAGAAGCTTTTGCAGCCAGTTTCCCCACTCCACTGCTGCACGTTAAGCCTGGAACTGAGAAATTAACTTGCAACAGTATGTTCACAGCAACAGAAGGTAATCTATTTGCCCATTTTCTGGCTTAGTGGGATTTAGTGATGAAGTGGGAAATCCTATATAATAAGTAATATTGGAAGAACACACTTTAGTATAACTTTAGGAAAGCATTGCAGGTTAAAAAGGGTTTTTAAAAACACTACTTAAAGATTTCCAGGCCTTACAAAGGGATAAAGTATATAATTTACATTTTGGAGCAAGAGTAAGGTGAATGACATAAGATAAGCAAAACAAATTTCTCAAGGTAGCACTCACTTAAATGAAGCATTCACACTATAGTAGCTCTACAGTGGCTATTCAGAGCAGGTCTTACAATGCCTTCTTGTTTCACCTAGCCATTACTCTGCTTGTTTGACTTTCAAAACCCTTAGCTAGCACTTAGGCTTTGATACACTACATTCTCATCAACAAAACTGTTTTTACCGCCACTGCTACTCAGTTTCCAATTTTGATTTAACAAAAATACCCCAAGTTATACTACTGAATACTTTCTGCTCACAACTGTATTCCTTTGCAAAGAATCCATCTACCTGTCCATTCCTAAACTCATCTTCTTTCTTTGCATTTCAAAAATCAAGTTTCCTTCCCACTAGTCCTTCCCCATTCCACACATACTTGATAAATTAGACCCATTCCCTCCAAGTTTCTGTATATCACCTCCAGATGACATGAAATAAAAGAGCCTACTGGTTGCCCTGATGGAGCAACAGAGAAAGGGTAAACATTAAACCCTGCTTACATGAAGGTTAAGTATTCTGCTTTGCATTCACACACATTCCAGTGGCTGGTGGACAAAAGAGAAGCTTCCTAGAATCATTCTGGTTCTTACATGTTGAGAAAACCAAATAATGAGAATCTTAGTTCTTCACCTGCTGTAAACTGATCACATAGGAAGTACTTTCACAATAATCTCAACTGACAATTCTCCATCACTCCCACAGAACATCCTCTTGCTCTAATGAAGCAGGTGGAATGGGACTGCAGTGCCACAGAGAGGGGCTGCTTATCGTCACATAAGGCAGTTTATTGTTTTATTCCCATTTCTGAACACAGAGCAAGAAGTCCATGAGAAACAGCAGCTGACCCAATGATGGAGTGGCATGCACATATATCAAATACTAGAAAGGCATAAAGGCAGCTCAAAGGTTTGAGATTACAAGGTCTGGATTTTTCAAGCCTCTGCTGTTATTTAGCACAAATACGACATTTCTGATTGTCACTTATTTTATCTTTTCATTTGAGAAAGATTACTGCTGCAAAAGTGAAAAAGCCACAACCATATCTGCTGGATGCATGAATAGGTCATGTTAGCACAAGGTCTAAGGACACAAAGCAGTAGTAAATAAGTATTTGTATACAAAGATCAACCATGCAAAACATATCCTAAGTTTATAAATAAAATTTAAAAATTAGAATTCCTACTTCTTGTGTCAGCTTTCACACTTTTCCCCTAGAGTTTAGCCAAAGGCCTGTCCAAATGCAAACCTGCAGCTCTGCACTCTTGCTTACATTTCCAACACCCAAGACACAAAGTTAATAATGCAAAGACTTCCCCTATCTTTTAAAGCAGAATGTTTATTCTAACACCCAGCTGTCTGACATTATGTAATTATTTCAGAATCAACATTATGTAATTATTTCAGAGTATGTAGCTTTCTCTTCTCTCATGAACAATTTCTAGTCTCTCTGATAAGAATAAAAGAATGGCATTTAAATTTGGTACCAGACATCAGCTGCACTTCAGCAGAACTCTGTTTCCTCCTTATCTATCAGTACTATGCTCATAGCAAGGTTCAGGGCCTCGAGTAATTCAATTCTACTAAGGAAAACCAAAGGCCTTCAATTCTATTCTTTTAGAGAGCTACTCAGTCTATATATCCCAGGTAATGTGATGAAAGAGGTGTGCTATAAAAAAATTCTATTAGATGAAAGCCCAGTTGACTTAAGCAGTATTTTTTTAGCAGAGGCATGACAGTTTATCCTGGGGTCAGTCCAGAATTAATTTCTTTTTGATGTAAAATGAAGCATTTTATCAGACTGTAAAACTACAGACATCTCACAATGCACTTGCTTCAAACCGCTGAGACACAAAGTTGTAAGTGAAAGACACTATTATATCCTTGTTTCTAAAAGGAGCTTAACCTCTTTAATCCAAATGATTCCACATTGCAGTGGTATAAACATATTTTACTTGCAGAATTTTGTTTTCCAGAGGAAGTACTCTGTGAAAAGAATATAGCCAGATATCCACAAAAAAAGTTCAAAAGTGGGATATGAACTTAAATAAAGAATGAATTGATTTTACTTCCATCCCTATGCAGAAGAAGCCATATGATTTAGGAAAGGCAGAGGACATATTTCTTACCCTTATACTTCAGTCAAGTGAATAATTAAGATTAATTTTTATTTTGTTCAGCTGAAGAATATATTTACAATCTGATAAAGCTGATCACAGTCTTATTTATTCAGATTAACAATTGTACTAACAGGTATAAGTTTCTGGGTACTAATCTTGTCTTATAAAAACAGCAGTGAAATTACAAGAAGTACATACACTTCCTCTTAACCACCAACAACAGCTATGTCTATAAACACATCTCTGTATAGTAATATTAAATTCTGTACTGTATTCACAGGTGTGGGGTTTTCAATACCTGCAAGCAAGGTTAGGGTCAGCATTCCTTGATAAAAGCAGCTCAACAGTGTTCAAGATGTTCTCCTCTGAAGCTTGTGCAGTACACGCTGCCATCAACACGGTGTATTTATCTGTTTGGAAATTTGCAGTTAGGCAATTACATATGTAAATGTAAATACCATGCTAATCCAGAAATTCCTTTAAAAGTCTTTATTTGCTACTGAGCTGCTACTGAGATTTTGATACTCTATGATATCTGGAAAAGGCTAACAATCTTGACTTCCTGTCTGTGAAAATCACTAGAATGATCAAGTAAGAAAAAGGCACCTGAGGAGATACTCAGAAACATGAGAGTGAATCACAGTAGTAAAGCATCTATTCCTACTGAAGTTTAAAATAGCTTGAAAGTACCCCAAAGCTACAACAGGAGCTTAACTATAAGTACTTATTTCTCAAAACACATTCCACACCAGTAGATTCACTCCCTGTTCCTCCTCTCCAGTAAACGGAAGTAATCGCTGCAATGGACAGAAAAAGGTACACAAAATGCATTATGAATACATAGTGACACCAATTTGGGGGAGAACAGGGGCCTACACAAAAGACACTGAAAGCAAAGGGGCTTCATGATAGGTCTTAAGGAGGAATAATTCAATTTATTAACTTACTATGGTGCAGTAGTGGCAGGAGAAGTGCTAAAAGTATTGGTTTAGATGTGGATTTAAAGAGCATCTACACGGTCCATAGGAATACCAGCATATTTACTTCTCCAGCTCTGAAATCAGCTGGGTGCTACATACCACCTTGGCTCACAAATCAGAACTGCTCAACTGCTGTTTGCACACAGAACACAGGAGACCTCCTTTGCCATGATTACCATGGTTTCCATCTGGGAAACACAGCGCCTTAGCTGGCCCCAGTGTCATTTAGAAGACTGCCATTTGAGTAACTGCCCATTTTGTTTATTGAAGAAACTTGTTCACAAGTTCAAACATGCCTCCATTAATTTAAGAAGTACAATTATTAGCTGCACCTACTTCATATCCTATCAAGTGTTACAACATATTTTCTATTTTTTTGTAGAAATTTTAAGACTGTATAATTAACATCTTCAATCTTCAATGAGGTCATTATATTTAGACATGAAAAGTTTGTTATGTACGTTACCCCCACTGTTCTCACCACTTCTTATCCTCCACCTCTAGAACTTAATTCTACATTGAAATTCACTTGGTATTTAAATATACCATATTTTAATTTTCAGTTGCCTCATGTAGAAATTAACTTGATATGCTGACAAATTTTTACTCAAAATTTTTAATCTGATTATCAACTACAACATGAATGGAAAGATGGCAAGACTTTAAATAAGGCACTGTTAGTGTGGGAATGGTATTTGGGAGGAACCTGCAGTTGTATTTGTATTCACTATCTCAGGCAGTGATAGAGTGGGAAAATAATTTCTTTTAGCCAAGAGACAAAAGGGAAGAAACACCTTGGAATTCCTAGATTTCTCTTTTACAGAGAATAACTGGTAAAAGACTGCAAAAAATATGTTTATGTTCAGACTAACTGAAAACTCCAGCAGATTTTGTGAAATTATTCCTCAAGGATGCAACATTTTGAACTCATCACACAGTGAATAATATATATGTTCTTGTTGACTATCAAAAAGGGTAAAATTAAGGAACTAGTTATAAAGAATGACTGAAGAGTGACTCAAGGTGATTAATAGTATACCTGTTTATTAGGGTTATAAGTATTCAAGGGTTGTTATTATTATAGGATCCCTTGTATGGTTGCCTGCTGATGTAAAAAATAGCAGGAGGGCTGGTGAGATTTAGTACCCCTTAGGATAGCACAGCTTTACTGAACATACGTGGCCTGACCCAAATCAATGACTTACAAGACTGCTCCTGGCTGTACAGTACTTTGCTGCCCAGATGTCCTAGTTACAGTTTCCCTACATAGCCTAACAGGGAAACAAGCCAAGAAATCTGATCCTAGTGAGGTGCCACTTTAGGCAACGATAGTTGACCACACAAATGAAAAAATGCCATGCATTTGGTTACCTGGTCAGTCTAAACTATGACCCATAGCAGTTTCTGCCCCATTTATAAGGAACAGGTATGAGCTGTAGGCAGACCCAGAAGTTCTCTGAAACTAGCTACAAGGACAGTGATTAGAAGAAGCATGATTGCTTTTGGTGTAGGCAATCTACTCTAATCTCATACTCTGATCAACAGCTAAGAGGTTAGAAAAAATTTTCAGAGCCAGATTTGTACCATCTGCATTTCAGTCTTCTACTACTGCAACTACTGGCAAGTTACTGGAGAGCAGGATTACTGCTCCTTGGCAATACTGTGGGATAAATATTCCAGTGTAATGGAAGAGATTAAAATTAACCAAAATTTAAGTAAAAAAGAGTTATTATTAGGTCAATAAAATTTACAGAGGAACTGATACTACTTAGAAGCTAAACTCTTGCAGAAAAAGGTGATCTAGCAACACACTGAAGAACAGTTTTCTTAATAAAAAAAATTCATTCTAGTTTAAGAAAAGTCCACATTAGTTTCCCCTGAACTGGAAAGCTATCCATGTTGTTTGAGATGTTATCTGGTTTCTGCATGTACATAGTTCATAACAGGATCAAACACAGTAAGTTTTACCTGGACAACTTTATAGTGCAATTTTTGAGCAAGTACTTCCAAACACTTCTTTAAAAAGTACTTGGGATTTGGGAGGTGTGGGGAAAAGTGGAATTGAGAGAGAAAAAACAAGAAAATGCATCAACTGATTCCAGATCAATTCCAAGAACACAATTTTTACTTTGAAACTACTACTTTTCCTTCAAAACTCTGTAAGGTAGAGTGGGTCTCGGTTCCTCTATGAACTTTTGATTTTCTTTCCCCCTACACATGTAAACAAGGGAATAAGGATTAGGACAATGTCTGATGCTGAGCATTACCAGCCAGTATTTTTCATTCCCATCTTACCTATTTCAAAACATGCATTAGCACCTCTGTCCAGAAGAAGACGTACTACTGCAAAGTTAGCCACACTGGCAGCACACATCAGGGGAGTCCATCCAAACTGAAAGCTAGTTTCTATGCTGATACCTGTAAAAATTTAAGAAATTACAATGATGAAACTGCATCACTACAAACATGCTTTTTAATAAAACTTACTCTCAAAATGTATCATTACAAAGGTTACACCCTGTTTGCATTTAGCACAAGGGAGATAAATCTCTTAAGGCATTTTCTTTTTCTTAATACAGCTTTATTTAGAACATCAGAAAACAACTTTTTAAATGGACAACAACGTAGCCAAGTTCTCAACTGAAGGAGTTAAGAACCACAAAAAGACTAAATTAAAAACCCCAAATATTTAGCTGCAAAAGTAATTTCATATAAGCACACAGAATCTGTTTTTTCTACTTCTGTGCAATAGCTTTCTTCAATCAAAATGAAAAAATTTGACTCTTGCCAAGCCAGGAAGACTGTTGTGGAAGTAAACTGCTTGTCAGCCAATTAGGATCACAACATCTAGGGTTTCCTGCTTCACAGCAAGACAGTTAGCTAGCAGATTTGTGTTTGGTACTAACAAAATATTATGTCAATAAAAAGAGAAAATAGGAGACTATGCAAGGTTCAAACAGAATCACCAGAATTGTTTGTTATTATTCATAATAGCCACAATGGCTAAAATGGCTGGAAGCATGCCTGTCAGACAGCCCAGCCCTCCCAAGTGCACTGAGAACCAAGTACCAGACTAAGATACTCATCTGACAACTTTATATCTGCATGCATTTTTCAATCTTTCAACAAATATTACCTCCTTTAGAAAAATTTCCATCAGTTGGTTCCATATTAGTCCTACAGTGACCATGGATCATCAAAAATACTTCTTTAGGAAAAAACACTTCAAAAACCCTCCAAAACTATCCTAAGAAATTTGTAACAGTTAAGCTACATACATACTTTTTCATGCAAAATGTGTACTTCCCCTGTCTTGGTAGTACGTAAAAGATGTGTTCAGTGTAGCAATATAAAGTCATTAAAGCTGAGGGGCTAACAGGTCACTGCTCTTGGATTGATTCTTTAATTTCTTAAGATCACTGGAATTGCAGAATCAATAAAGAAGTAGCAATTCAATGAAAGCCATGTATGGAAGCATTCTAACACCTGCAAGCCACAGAATTTGCAAATCTCCTTAGCAATGTATACATACGAGCTGCAGTTAATGTTACAGCACACTGACCTATGTGCAGTGTACAAAACTTTTCATTGAAGCCCACAGAAGTTCTACAAGGGAAGCCAGCAAATGTCCTTTAGCAGTTATATCAGAACTTCCTTGTAAGTCACTTCAAGATTTTAGGAAGTTGGATATTCAACAGCCCACTGAAGTAATACTAGTAGGAAAAAAATACCCAGAAACTGTCAACCTGTCAGCCTTTAAGTCTCTTTTCCTCATGAGAAGAAAAGCAGTCCATCTAGAACTTTTTACTTTAATACATATCAGAACAACAGTAACGAATGACCTACTTGGCAGTTATATATAGATTTATTAAAACATTTGAGAAGGCCATTTTCCTCAATGCTTTCTTTCCATGGATAGCAGTCAGTATCTGCCATGATGCTGGTGCTTTTTCCAAGTTCTAGAAGGAGAATGGTCTAGTTGGCAATATATTGTTTCTCCTGCATAGTCTCCTACCATCCTGGTAGTGACTGTCTCGAAGTACCACTCAGTGGTACTGATGGTCCCAATGCAAACAAGCTGTAATCCCAGAGGAAGACAAAGAAAGGATAATTGAAATAGGAACAGTCATGTGGCCTCTTGGCTGCTTCATTACAGGAGTTGTTGACTGAACCAGAAATGTCTCACCTTGATGACTACTCAAACAGGCTATTACTTGCATTACATGAGCTGTTACTGAAGTAAGCAGTGTTAGCTCAGCATTTAAAATAACCCGTAAGATTTCCTCAAGAGAACAGTGAAGCCCAGAAAAAAAACTTTTTAGTGAAAAATCAGGCCAGATGCAAGAGCCAGAGAGAAGCGAGGCTGCTGCACTCCAGAACCACAGGTCCAACCCGTATCATTTCTGAGGGTGTATTCCCAGCAGGCACACACACACACACACACACCCCACCACTGGTCACAGGGATCAACACAGACAAACAGAGCACTCTTACAGACAAAGCAGCACTGGTATCAGCATGTCACCCATCCCCTCCAGCTGCTGGCATCACAGACACATGGCATTATTTGGACTCCCCCACCTGCCATTATCAGTGTTCCTCTGTAGGTATGGGCGGAGGAGCTTTACAGTTACATGGCCCCACAAATTACAGCTAGGAGACAAACTAGATGCAACATTCTTCTTTACAATCTGAGTTACAGATAAATATCTTCCTGTTTAAGCAGCAAAGAGGATAAACACATTCTGGCCACAGACAAACTCTACAGCAGAAACCATGTGAAGAATTTGAATAAGTGAAGCAAGAGAACAGCAAAGTAAGAACTTTTTTTGGTGACTACTACTGTTTCTCCTCTACCCCTTTCAGATACTTTCTCGACTGTGGCTAATAATAGCTATAGTACAAAGGCTGTTTTTTGTAGAGAAAAATGTATCTCTGATAAATAATTCCATGTTTGACACCAAAAATATGAGATCTTGACTTTCATTTAGTTAAAGAACAGCTCTCAGTGTTGGGATCCATTCACATTCAGGCACAATTTACCTAAGGGGAAGTTCTAAAATGCTTGATTCTCTAAGACTTTTCTCTAGCAGAAGTACTGATTTAAGTCTGTCTGCACTTAGGTCTGCTCCCACACGACCCTAAAGCTGAGTCATATTAGAGCTGCTGATGTCTCCCTCTGCTGGGCCAGCTATGGTGGTCACCTGACTCAGGGTTCAGAGTCCTGAACTAGCTGAAAAATTATTCTCAAACACTAGGCACCCTCCCATTCCTGTTGTTTGCTACTACTTATAATTCCCTGAACTGGTTCACAAAAGATGAGACGAGCTCTAGCACTCATTCAAAGACCTAAGTGGAACAAACTGCTGAAGGAAAATGGAGGATTTGACTTTAGTTATATCTTTAATCAGCCTAATCTGTTATGAAGTCATAACTTCTAGTTCTATTTTAGGAAATGGAACACATTAATTACATGGTTCGAAGTATTTTACTCCTAAAGCAAACCAAAATGTCCAAATCATCTTTGAAGGTGCTACTTGCTTGCATTACTTCAGAAACTTTTTCCTAAGTTGCCATTTAACAGAAGTGGTAAGGAAAAACATTGGGCTTGTCCATCTCCTAAAGAAGCTCTGTAAAACTGCTTCAGCTTCAAAAATACTACAGCAACATCTAACCAAGCCAGAAGACAACACAGTCTCACTCTACCTGAAGGAACAGCCTCAACTCTTACTAGGAAATCCACTTCCAACAAAAACCTTGAGTCTGGTTGACTGCTGGTAGTGAGCCTCGTACAAGCTCTTCTATACTAAAGGTATTTCTGGAGGCAAATATTTAATCTGAGCACAGATCCCCTGAAGGACAATGTTACTCTTCTTCAGGAAGACCTCCACAATAGGCACTGTGTTCTACTGCTTTGCAGTAATTTTAAGGAAATTACATATTCTTTTATAATACTGCCTGGTTTGTTTCAGGAGACAGGAAACTAGACTACACGAATCCTCAGCCTGAACCTATGCTCCTAGCAAAACCTGTTATGATCTTCCAACAGCACAGAACCATCCACTGTGTAGCAGGCATCAGCACAGAAAGTGAACAATTGCTGTTTGACTGCAATACACCAATTTAAAATGGATGGTGTAGCAAAACAATTAAGCAATCTGAGGCACAGACACTGCTGAAACTCTACTCATAAATAAGAATATATTTTCTCAAAGCAAGACAGATGTATTTCATGCTTGTACCTCACGTCTTGTGTTTCAGTCATGCAGTAGTTTTGTTTAATTTAAAAAGAAAACCATTCCCCCATTGTGGTGAGAAACAGTTGGCTTCTAAAAGGGCAAATAATGTCATTGTTTCAAAACTCAGAAAAGCCCATTGCTAACCAAGAAATTACTTTCTTCCCTAAGACATATTTTCCTCAGAGAACAAGCTCTTGGTTACTATATTCTCCTTGCTTGCTGAAGCAGAACTTCCTGACAATTATCACTAGGCAGGTCAACTCAGTTATGCAGTTTCTGATTGCCCTGGATGCTTGAATAAGTGATCCAATCTTCCTAACACTGATTAACAAACACATTAAAGACAAATACTGAGTAACAGAACAGGGAAAAAGGCTTTCAGCATTAAAACAGACTACTTTTTAGTGACAAATGCCACAAAAAGCCTGTTAGACCTTTCAGAATCACAAAATCTTTGTTAAGCTGATGTTGCCAGGACAGCAGTAATACACAGGGCACATACCAGACACTTAACACTGCTGTGAAGGGAAGGAAAAAAAAATAGGAAAAGGAATTTCCAAACTGGGGGAACATGAAAATAAAAACGGTTAGCCTCCTCTTCTTTACAACCTTCAACATCAAAGACCATCCACTGAATTCTCCCCTTCAGTTAAAATCACCTCAAACTCAGGGTTTGTAATTACTATTTGCATGTTAAAGATGCATCTGAACACAAAGAAATACCTTATTTCATAGTTCAAACATACTTTTCTCAATTTTCAGGGCTCCTAACTGACAAAAGAAACATAAATTAGAAGGAACATGCTGGAATACTGAATCTGAGTCACTGAAAAAGTAATTTAATCTTTCAAAATAACATGTTGAATGCATATAGGAACATGTGAATGTTTCCAGTAAAGGATATACAGTCTTACTTTAAATGAGAACTGTAATTTTTGCCGAGTCCAATAAAAATATTCAACTTTGTAACTGACTTTTCCTCACCTGAGTTTAAGAGTTCTTCAATTAATGGCACATCACCACGAAACAGAGCCTTCTTTAATGCCTCATGCTTGTCCACCTGCAACATTTGATCCAACTGCTAGATAAACAAAGAAAAACTAAGTCAAAATCTGGAGACTGCTTCAAGGCAAAAACAATATAGCTTGGTTTCAGTATAAAAGCACTAATAATCTCTGAAAGGACATAGCATAGAAGAAGAGGGGGAAAAAGCAATGTATAACTTTTGCTCTTCCATCTCCACAGATCTGTTCAGGATAAACTGTAAAGCCTAAGTTTTAAAATAAATTTTTCTGAGAGGTTCCATTCTCTGAAAATGGAAATACTTTCTTTTTCAACAGACCTGCTATCCTCCCCTGCTGCTCCCAACTTTACTTAGCATACTTTGATTTCAATTAAGATCCTTTTTCTCTTATGACACTAGAAAAACATTGCAATGCATTTATATACTTTTTTTTGTACACTTCATATATTGTAAAGTACAACATTAAAAAATACAACTGACAGATATGAAAGTTTGAGCTTGATTTAAGGGAACTCAGTGACTGTCTGGCCTAAGAGTACAAGTCCACTGCTGTGAAGGGCTACAGCTCCTCTGTCATCCTAATTCTGTGGCGACAGAGGCACTTGTAGTGCTGCATCATAAACGTTCTGGCTGAAAAAAGCACTGACCTAAAGACTAGTTTATGCATCAGACAGTTGCCTAATTTAAGTTGTTTTCAAAAGCATCATAGATTTATTCTCTATTAAAGCTGCAGATGCAGCTGAAGATTGCTGCTGGAGCTGTATCAAGTGTACAAAACATTTACATACAGTCCTCCTTAATCAGAGGACTGATTATTCACTAGTTTCCTTAGAGACAGAAGTGGGTTTGAAATGAAGTTGTCTTTTACTTTGTCACAAGTTTTTAACTCCCAATTTATAACTTAGAAATATACAAACTTCACATCACATTGTAGCACATCTTTATGATAACTTTTGTAAAGACTAACAAAAGTGTCTTGGAGAACCATAGGTGAGAAACAGTCAGCTGAACAATTTAGCCCTTTTTTTATTCTAATCAGACAACAATTTTCAAACAACACATATCTTTGGATAGGAACATCTATCTAAAGGTCAAGGCCTCTTAAACACTGGCTATAACCTTTAGCCTAAGACTTCAAGAATTCAGTTATACTTCCATTTTTCAATTCTGGTCATGAGACAAACCCACACTTAAAAACCCTCACAGATGGTGAGGGTTTCTCTCCTCTACCTCACACTGATGGATACTTCACACCTGTTAGGTGCAACAAAACCACTAAAATCTTTAAATTAGCCAGAAACAGTCTCAAAAGATTTAAGATATTAAACAGCTTTACAGGCCCCCGGACACTTTCAAATTTACTCTCAGGCTGAAATACCAGTAGGACTAGGGTCTGCTACTTAAGGGGAGAAATAGCTTTTAAATAAACATTAAGGGGTTTGGTACTAAGATAAACCCCTACAGTTCAGGTTTCATTTACTGGATTGAGGGCACACTAGCATTACCCTGGTAGGAAACAGCCCGAGAGGAAGCACCAGCCGCGGCCTCCCCTGGGGCCCACCGCACTCCCGTCCGCTCACGCTTCCAAGCCGAGGCCGCCCCCCACCCCGAGACCGCCCGGCCAGGGCTGGCGAGCCCCAGATGCAGGGAGGCTCAGCCCCACCTGCGGCTCCTGCCGCACGACGCCGATGTCCCAGTCGCCGTCATCGCTGTCGCTGCCCTCGTCGCCGCCCGCCACGACGCGGAACGAGCACATCACGGTGGCCATGCCGGCGCTTCCCGCGCGCGCCTCGCCGCCGCGCAGGCGGGGCACGCGGCCGAGGCCGCCGCCACCCCGCGCTCCGCCCCGGGCGGGCGGAGCCGGGCCCGGGCAGGGGCGGGAGCCGGGCCCGGGGAGGGGAGGGGAGGAGAGCCGGGCCCGGGCAGGGGCGGGAGCCGGGCCCGGGGACGGGAGGGGAGGAGAGCCGGGCCCGGGCGGGCGGAGCCGGGCCCGGGGACGGGAGGGGAGGAGAGCCGGGCCCGGGGAGGGGACGGGCAGCGCCGCTCCGCCCTGGACAGCGCCGCTCCCTTCGGGCGCGGTGTCGGGCGCGGGCAGTCGGTGACAGCCGTGCTGTGAGCACGTGGGGCTGTGACACGGCGCACTCGTGGCTCCGCTGCTTTGGTGGTGCTGGAGACGCAGCAAAGCCGTGTGTGAGGTTGTGCCTTGAGTGTGTGGCTGGTCTGTATGTGTGGATTCAAGGTAAAAGACAGGGGTTCTCTCTTTAATTGCGGACGTCATCAGCATGCTCCTTGCACGCCGCCTCAGCTGTGGGTGTAGGCGCAGTGTCGCAGAGCCCGAGCCTGCGGAGGGGACACCCGCGCGGGAGCGCTGGCAGCAGCTGCGCATAGTGAGCCAGACTTTGGCCCTCCAGCCTGGCTATATAAGGCATTGCTTTAAATTTCAGAGCTGTGGTTAAGAGTTCTTTCTAATGATCGATAATAATGTCTCATCCATCACCAAGTTGGTCGGAAGTCTGAAGAACAAATGAGGAATGACGTTCTGCATTTCATGCACAAGCATGATTGCTCCTTGAGCTCATCTCACACTTTGCCCCAGGTTGAAATGAAATTGAGCATCCACTGACAGAAGAGTTTGGTTTTGGAGAAGAGTACAAAATGATAAGTGTAGTCCTTATGCCCGTGACACTGTAAAAATGTAATTTTGGCAAGTTAATTTTAACAAAAATTGCCCTCATCTTAATCAGAAGGTGTCTGTGAAAAATTTTCTTATTTATTTTTTGCTTAACTTTTGTTTCTTAATGCAATGCAATGTGTAAGGCAACTTTTTTGATGTTGAGATCTGCAGGTTAGCTAGAGTTATGCTTAGAACATACTAAGTGCTATAAAAATTGCACTTATCAAAAAGAGACCTGCATGGTCTGCATATTTCAATAGTGCCTGCTTGATATTTTTAGTAGCTGCATTTTCTAGATTTTATGTGCTTGTCTGTTAAATATGACAGCCTGTTTGCATTAAAGTATAATGAAAGTCAGATTCTTAACAATGAGGAACTCTGGTGTAAGAACTAGGTGAACAGTTTAAATGAACTCCCATGAGAGAAACTTCCAGTTCTGGAAATTTGATAGAAATGCAAACCCTCTTCTTTTCACATAGCTTCCTCAGAGCAAAGGTTGCTAAAATTGACTCAACTGTAATACATGCTTCTATATGAAGGCTTAGCTTTATATGCTTATTTTTTTTTATTTAGCTGTATACACAAAATCTCTGTTTAAAATATTTGGTAATAGAGATGTATTGCTTACCATGTGTAATAATTGATGGTTTTGTAGCCATATCAGTTCTTATAAAATTGTAGCTTTTATTCTAGGTTTTCAGGATTTTTTTAGTACTGGTCTGAATATTTCTTGTTTTCTGCAGAGGAAAAGTAGTACTTATGCCTTTTTTTTTGTGCAGCTCCTCTGTATCTGTATTGAATCTACCAGTACTCAACTTTATAATAACCATAACCAGAATCCAGCTTCCATATTATTATTCATTTAGCTTAGCTGTGATAGAGAAGATGGACTTGCTAGTAGAACTATATCCCCAGTGGCTAAAGTCTAAATGTAAATCAGACGTTATTGTTGATGTACTCTCCTTTTTCACATTCCTTGTACTCCAGCTTATTTGTGACCTTGAAGTCTGTCTTGATTTTTCAGCTACGCGGACTTATTTTGGTTGATGATATGGTAAGTCCTGGCTGTCATCCACATTTGCCAGATATCAGTGTGTTTTTACATACTCCTGTAGGAACACTTCCCAACATCTTTTCTTGTTGCTGTGCAGTACTCATTTTACATGCAGGAGGTGATATAGTATGGCTCAAGCTGGGAAAATTGTAGGAGATTCTCATTTTCAGAGAGGCTTGGTAACTCTGGGTCTACAGAATTGGCAAATTACCAGTAAATGTTCATCTGGGAGATGGTGAATTAACAGCTGTACCAGTTCCATGGCAAAGAGCAGTACATCCAGGAATTTGCATAATTTGAAAGAAGTCCAATAAAATAGCACAAGTGATTGCAATTTAACAGGTCATGTTAATGAAACAAATGCAAAACAAAGTAGTTTATATTGTCCTGGATGATTTTTCAGCTGGCTTGTAAATAAACTGTAGCATCTCTTATATTTAAGGTATTTCAAGTATAAAGATGGAGAGTTATTATCTAAAAAGCACTTAAGTGGTCTGTATTTTTTCGGTGATCTGAAATCACACTTAGTGCTATATCAGTTTTAGTTTTGCTATCCTGAAATTTTGTTTAGATGCTGCACTGCAGCAAATTGAGTTACTTATAATTATTTCAGTCATCATTCTAATGGACTTAAAAAGATGGAAAGCATTTAATTTTATCTGTTTTGCTTATAATTCAGTGTATAATTCAGTGCTCCTCTGGTCCACTTTACCAAATCTATCTGGATGGTACCTGACATAAAACTTTCAATCTGCTGCCAAACATGTGAGTATAAGTTGTATACCAACTGATTTTCTGTTTGATTTTCTGGAAGAAGCATTAAGCCATTGTCAAAATTCCCGATACTTAGTAGGGAATTCATAGACATGATGTAAATCTGAATCTTGTTGTGAAAATATTTTTATTATGACAATAATGTGTTAAAAAACCTAGAAAAAGAATTAGGATGCTGAATATACTTTCTTTTATTTTACTGTGACTCAGGCAGATTTATAGCTTATTTTCATATAACCTAGAAGCTTTGGTCTGTGTAGCAGGTCCATGTCAGAACAATTCCTGATATTACTAGATGCAACCTCTCTATTAAAAATTCCTCATTCCTTCACTATCTCTACTCTGTTCTATGCTGTTTCGTCCCCTTAATCTTAACTGGCAGTACTCCCACTTCGTTATCATGGTGAGTACCTTCTTGTTTCAGCCTGTTGACTTTCTGCTGGTGCTCAGGCAACCACTTGTAATAGTATTGCCTGTCTCTTAGAAACTCAAATGTTTGAATTTTCTAAAGGCAGTTTATAATGATCAAGCACTGCTTTGAGCTTTCTGCACCATTTACCTTTTATTCTGATATCTCACTTTGTCCTACTACTTTTATCAAGATTGAAGGTTATCCACATATTTCAGTATATTCATATATGCAGTATTTTTACTGGTTGCTACATTCTCATTTTGCTTTGGCCAATTCAAAAGGAATATGGCTTCTTGGAAAAGGAACTGATTTTGAATCAAAAGCTGATTTTGCTTTATCATGTTTGGTGGTTCGTATTGTTTTTTTTCTCTTTCTTTTCTTTTGTTAGCAAAGCATACAATCTATTTGTCATGTCTTCTTACTGAATGGGCTTGCTATAGATTGACCACAGGATATTAACTCTTTGCTTATCTCTTACTTTTGGAGCTGCTGGGGCTGCCCACCACTGGTCTCTGAGCATTGTGAGAACTTCCACCCATATATTTTCTTTTAGACTTTGTTTTGTCTGAGTTTATTAAGTCAGGATGGTATTTTATATTATGATCTATTATTCTGGCTCTCCAAAGTAATGCTAGTAATTGAGACCTCCTAAAATCTCTGTTTCTCTTCTGAGAGGAACTGTTAAGCCCCTCACTGAATTCCTACTGGACTTTCCTACTAATTCCTTTAATCTCATCTATCTTTTCCAGCCAAGTCATCATATCCTTTACATCTGCTTTAAGGTCTTCTCTTTAAGAGTAATTGTGATAATACTGTCCATATCCCCAGTGGTATAAACTAAAATTGTTACAAATGCCAACAGTTGAATCATGAGAACATACTGTGTGGGAAAACCACTCAAAGACGTTGTACTGTTTTCTAGCTGTCTTATACTTGCATTCTTATTCTACTTTCAAAATTTATGTGTAGAAGTGTCTACCTGTGGAAGAGACTTTTATGATAATTTGAGCTATTCTGTCACAGCTGGCCCAAGTAACAGGAAACCATAACTCTTCTTTATTGGGCATGTGGGAGCAGGTATGCACTAGGGATGTCCTGATAGTTTTTGGTTGACATCAGGCTGAGTATGCCCAAGCAATGTGCCCCCATGGCCAAGAAGGCCAGTGGCATCCTGGCTTGGATCAGAAATTATGTGGCCAGCAGGCCTAGGGCAGTGATTGTCCCTCTGTACTTGGCACTGGTGAAGCCTAAATCCTGCGTTTAGTTTTGGCCCCTCACTACAAGAAAGACACTGGGGTGCTGGAGCATATCCAGAGATGGGTAACGAAGCTAATGAAGGGTCTGGGGCAGAAGCCAGACCAGAAGACATTTATTCTTATAAGAAGCAGCTTAGGGAACTGTGGTTGCTTAGCTGGGAAAAGGGGAGGCTCAGGGAAGACCTTATTGCTTTCTACAACTGTTTGACAAGAGGTTTAGTGAGGTGGGGTTCAATCTCTTCTCCCAGGTGATAGGATGAGGGAAATGGCCTCAAGTTGCACCAGGGAAGCTTTAGTTTAGATATTAGGTAAAACATCTTCACTGAAAGGATGGTCAATCTTTGGAACAGGCTGTCCAGGGAAGTGGTAGAAACACCATCTTGGAAGTGTTCCAAAGGCACGTGGATGTGGTGTTTGGGAATATGGTTTAGTGGTGAACACAGCAGTTCTATGTTAATGGTTCCACTCAGTGATCTTTTCCAACTGTAGCAATTCCTTGCTTCTAAAGCAATGATTATTGAGCTTATAGTAAAAGGTTCCTTCCCTCTAATTGGCCCTAGTCCAGCTTCCCGTGTGCTCATATAGAATCATGTTTGTACATAGGAGCCTGTATATGTGTCTGCAACTTTTCCTTCCTAAATCTCTAACCACTGACATAACTCCTTCATTCAAGTTGCTGTTGCCATAGATATACCAATTCTCTTGTTACAAAACCTCATTAGTTTCAGTGCATGAAATCAACAGGCACTAGTGTATGAAAAAAGATACCTTCTGTCTAATTGGTGCAGTAAAATTCCATGAGTTCTAATCATCCTGTATTACCAGAATTTATAGGTCCAGGTTATCAAAGACAGCTCCTTCTTTGTTAATGCAGCTATATAAGCTGCCAACAGCTGTTTGATATAGATTTCTTTCTCATAATGCTTTCCTACAAAGCTTAACTTGCACTAAAGTTTTGGAAACTCAATTGCCCATGAGTCTCTGCAATAAACAAATTTGCCTCTGTCTCATATAGTTATTTTCTATGCCCTTCCTTGAAATAGCCGTTTCTTTAACCAGATCATCCAAACTCATCACAGAATATATCTGAAATCCAGCTGTATATGGGGGAATGACCATATGGCTTGCACTAAAGAGCCATGATGTTTCCTTGTCCACATCAACCAATTGTAACAAACCTCTAATCAACCCTTTGGCTAATCTTCTGCAAAATCTCCATGTGCTCCTTTGGCAGCAAGTTCTGACTGGTCATTTCAAGTGGACAGGGTTTTGTAACAGGCAAATATTCCCACCAACATGCTTCATAATTTACTAGTATATCTATTTAAATAATTCATAATATAATAGAATTAACTTACAGGAGTGACACTGATGGGATTCTTATTATTGTCAGGATTAAGAAGAACAGACAAAAGACAGCGTGCTTTAAATAAGATTTTCCATGGTAAATGGAAATTTCATCTGGGTGTCAGGATATCTAACCTCTGATTCTGTATTTAGGAGAGTCCTCAGGAAATCAATGGTTCTAGCCAGCATCTTTTTTTCTTTGGTTGGTTTAATTTTCTCTTTGTTAGACTTAGTTGATTTCTATTACCTGGAATGGGTTGGACAGGTTTAGATGAAACCACAGCACAATTACAGACTGTATCATAATGCTGTGGAGAAAAAAAAAAAAAATAATTCAGTGTGCTTACTCTTTGAATGTTTTCCTTGCAATGTTCATATATTTACTACACATGTTTTAGAAGTGTTTATATTCTAGTTCTTATTAGGGTTTGTATTTTTCAAACACTGTATATACAAATAGTAAAAATAAATCAGAAGTCTTATGCAGAGATACAAATACACTGCTCTTTCACCTTGCTTTTTTTACCTAGCCTGTTTTCCTGTTTATTCCTACTTTTAACCATCCTTATTCCATTCCAGCTCTGAAGAACAAGGCATACTATTCCACTTCCTCCTTCGCATGGCAGATTTTGCTGCCTCTACAGTTGATGTTGATTAGTTTTACCAAGAGCTAAAAGTATCACAGCAAGAAAGAAAGCAAGCTGTGTTAATGATTTACAATATCAGTTAAGTTTGCACCAAGACTTATTCAAAAGGGAAAAAAGACAGGGTAGGGAAGGAAAGTAAGTTTCACTTTACACTCATCACGGTGGTAGGTAAATGTATGATTTCTATCAAACTGAGGGCAGAGAAAGTTCTTTTTGTCTGGAGGAGGCCAGTGGACAAGGAAAACTGTGAAGCTCAGTAGTGCTGGCTGTTTGGAAGACATTTTGAGACTTTCTCCATTTTTTAACTTTTTCCTTGAGCCCTCTGTTAACACCAGTAACTAACAAAATACCATGAAAAATGCAATAGTCCTCTTTAGACCTTGTTGTGGCTAAAATAAAATGAGATCAATACATTAAAAATGGAATTTTAATGTTTTACTAAGCTGTGTTACTGAACTGAGAAGACTTTTATACACCGAATCTTTCACAGAACAAGCACAAAAAGGAATACAATATTGAAAAAACATTTTGAAAATGTTCAATAGATTGAGATGATAGGAATATTATGGTTGCATACATCTTAGCCTGTCACATGTTCTTAAGTATGTGTTCTATTGAAAAGCGCACTATTAAAACCATCAATGTACCTGTTTAGAGATAGGGGAAGACATATTACAAAAGAAAGCACATTATTGAACTTGTTATGTTCTTGAGCTAATAATTTCTTTGTAGCAAAAATTAGCTAGTGCTGAAAGTAACACTTGAAATTACACATTAGGTGTAAGTTTAGGTGGCCAGTATGGGGAAGTTGTATTTTTCCATAAGCCTTGACTCTTTTCAGGACTCTTTTTGATCAGTTTAAGTAGGATTGTAATTTTTTATATGTGTATTTTATGTTCTATATAAAGAATACATGATTGGAAAACAGGTTGTCACAGAAGCATTAAACAGGACAAACCTCATCTATGTCTCATCCACATTACCTAAACAGCATAGCATGCGTATTTACAAATAAGTCTCTATACAGCAGTGTTTGTTGAAAAAAACCTACTTTTTTAAGGAGTTAATGTGACTTTTTAAGCATATTTTATCTTGAGCAGCATTAGCCTGGAAAAAAATAACCAGAATTGGATTTCTTCATGACATTTGGAAGCAGTGTTAAGGCTGTCTATGCTTTCAAGGTATTTAGAATAATTTTTTTTTTTCTCCTGCTTGCAGCGCTTCTACTTTTGGTATGTAAATACAACTTCTGTTTAACATCTATTTGTTATTCTGGCCTCTTTATTTGTATGCACTGGCAAAATAGTCTTGTTTTACCTGCCCATGACACCGCTGATCATTTTGCAACATGTTCTAATGTTACACCTTTGAGGTTACAAAGGTGTGAGTCACTGTGTGGAGAAGAGTATCACAGTCAACAGCAGAGAGTCACATCATGTTGTGCTGTGGCTATTAACTGGCGATGAACTGGCAAGAGCCCCAGACAGATCAGGAACCACAGTGCATACAAGTAGGTATTGAGAATGTACATTCCCACAGTGAGTCATTGAAACTCCACTTCTTGCATGCCTCTTTAGATATGTCAGAGGCACTTTCCTGAACTAGTACCAAGATATTTTGCTTTCATCTGTTCCCAGGATCTGTGGTGCAGTGAATAGTGTCATGGTAAAGAGTAGGGCATTTACGATTGACATGGTGTGCTTGAAGGGCAGGATCCTCTGAAGTAATAGTTCTAGATGGTTTCTAGTGTGAATGCTTCATTCCAGTATCCACACTGACTAATTTCAGATTTTGCATTTTTACTTGAGAAAAAAGCAATAAACAATATATTTGCATTAAGGAAAATTTTCTTGATTGTAGTTTTCGCTGACATAGCTTATTTGAATACTGCCAAAAGGAAGTTTTCTGCCTTGTCTTGCTTGAGTGGCCTTTTTCACACAGAGGTACATAGCTTTAATTCCTATACAAATTCTTTTTGTCTAGATGTCTCTGAATTTTAGAGTCATGGAGGAAAAGGTTCACAACCTAGGAACCTGTCTAATCTATTACCAGTAGGTCTTGAGGAACAGCGTTAAATTTGATCATCTTTGTTGTAAGGAAATAAATAACAAATCTTGGTTTGGGGAGAATTTCTGCAAAACAGCAGTAGCATGTAATTCATTACACTGTTATTTGGGAGAACTTCTGGGAAGGACAGCTTTTTATTACAGATGCATTCTTTTAATTATTGTGTTATAATAACAGAATTGCTCTATTGAACAGTTACTCTCACCACTGTACTTGTTGCAATACTTTTAGGAGACTGTTAAAAACTGCAACTATTCTTGAAATGGTGTTAAAGACTTTTAACAGGTAATGGCATAAAAAAGAATTTTTTTTCCAGAAGACCTGAGGAATCAGGAAGAATTTTATACTAAGGCTTCTAGAAGCAATGAGTAATTATTAAGCTGCTTCTAGTGATACAGTTAATGATCAAAACAGCGATGACAGAAGTATAATGAGAACAGTGGATTAAGTATAAGGAAAGGCATTTGGTAATGTAGCATTCAGTTAATGGCATTGAAATGGCTGTTTGAAAATAAATTTAATCATAAGCATAGGATGTGGGAGTAGTACATCTAATTGATCCAGAGATGATTAAAAGGCAAAAGAGAAATTTTTTTATTGATCAGACAGAAGGATCACATGCTTCATCTGTTACTGAGTTGCAGCAGAAACTTAAGGAACGTCCTACTTGGTTTGTTGGGCCACTGTTTACTGCGCTTATATATATATATATATATATATATATATATATATATATATATATATATGCAGGAAGTAAGATCTGAGGGCTCTTTTTAGATAAATGATATCTGAAGCATTCTGGATTTTGCAATCTTATGGATCTTATGGTGGGTGTGGATCCTGTCTTGGATTAGGCTGAATGATTAAAAAAAATGCCAACCTCCTAGAAGAAAACAAATAATATTTTTTAAAATAGAAACTCACGATCTGAAAATCATGGATCAGGAAGGGAAATATCACCAAGTAGTTGCTCCCTTGTTGGGGCAGCACTGGTCAACACCAGTTTTAATTTAATTTCTCATTAATATGTTTTGGGGGGATATTCCAAATGGGAATCAGTCGGTCTTTATGTGTGTACAACTGCTATACCTACACAGAAAAATTTAGCACCCCCTTCTCATGAGCTCTGTTATACAGAGGATATTTCTTCTTCACTGTTCTATAGATCATATTTTATTCTCATGTTAACAAGGTTGTTGCTGGGGGTCAGCTATGTCTGGATAGAGGTAGGTTACTCTTTCTGTGTTTCCTTTTTAAAATGCTGCCTTTTTGCAATGGAAGCTGTTTGCTGTTCCTGTCTGTCCAAACAGACTATTTGTGACTAGCTCCTCACTCTGTATTGGATATAGACAATGTCCTTGACTGGGTGTAGGCATTTGGTGTTCTAGCCTCTGTTTTGAGAGAGAACTTTTCCCCAGGCATTTGTAGTAGAATAAGCATATTTATAGTTAGACAATAAGGTGCTGGAATGGTCCCAATTGCTTCAAAAAGCTGCCTCCTCATATGCTCACTGTTCAGAATCCCTGTGATATATCTCAAGACAGATATCTTGTTTGCCATTTTGGTGTTTGGGATTTTTTTTACTATTTTTATATTTTTTTATTGATATATACATAAAATGAGGTGTGTCAGCCGTACCAGTGGTTCTATCTGCATTTTTCAGCATGGTATCAGTTTAAAAATTCTCTTCTTATTTTCTTTCCTAGGTTAGTCTTTGAAGAATAAAATATAATTATTTCTCTTACTCTCTTTTAGCTTTCAGTGTTTCTACTCTCAGCTTAGCATCTAGAATTCAGGAAACACTTCAACTTTTTTTTTTCTAGTTTTGGTTATTTTATTGGTGTTCTTAATCATCTCTTAAAGAAGGGAGTTAGGAATCTCACCACACCTCTGTTTAACTACTTCTTTCTAAAAATCATAAATGTCTACTTCTCTTTCTGACTTCTTTTCACTTATGAACCCCTGCCCACCTTCTTCCCACCCAGGTATAACTGGGTGAACCTGCTCTTTCAAAAGTGTGTTTGGTCTGCTTGACTGAGACAAGCAGAAAGGTAGCTGAGGTTGGGTAAAGGGTGAGCTTAAAGAGAAGCCTTTAATATGCATGCTGCTGGCTCTTCTTTTTTATAGGTTTTGTCACAATCTGAGAGTTTGTCTTACTTATTTATCATATCTTACTTTCAGAATGAATGCAGTTTGAGGAGAGTGACTAGAATCCTGATTTAGCTGATCTTAGGTAGCACTGCAATAATAAGGAAAACAATTTACAAGGTAATAAAGTAAATAAATGAGAAATATCTCTTATTTCTGATTTCCAAAGTAGAATTATTTTACAGCAAACAGACACATAAATGTTCATATTATTTAATTTTCTTACTAGTACTCAGATGTTGCTCCTTGTTTTCCAGCTCTAAAAGAAGCATGTAAAGCCATATTGTGTTTCTCTCAAATTTAAATTATTTTTATTTTTTGTCAATTAAAAATTCTTTAATTTCCTGCTGCCAAATATTTATGATAGACATTACTACTGTGGTTGCCAGCCTTAGCCGGGATCCTGTCCAGGATATGACAGTGAAAAAAGTAAAGCTGTAGTAGGAAATATTTCATGATAAACTGCATATACCAGATGTTGCCTCCTGAATCCACAGAAATAGAGATTGTCTTAATAGAAAGGCATTTCAGATTTTAATAAATAATTATTATAGATGCATTAAATATTTACCTTCCTATGTACATGTCTGTTTGTGTCCTGACTCCTTACAAGCTTAACAAAGCTGTGGGTCATTGAGTTTCACAGCCTAACTACGCATCAAATAAAAAAGCATTTCCCTTTACTTATGTATTATGCAAAAGTGTAAACAGAAGTCTTGATATTGTTTGTCTTTCCTTTTTATTATTTCAAATACATAATTTTTCATTGTTGTCTAACTTCTATGCTATTGTTCTGAGAAAAGATGAATGAGACAGAAACAGATATTTGATGAGAAATAATTTCATTTCTGTACAATATAATTTAATATTTTAATTATTAGTTTCTATCTCATAATTTACACCTTGTGTTGTCCACTCTACTTTCATTGTGCTATATACAATTAGGCCACAGAAGGTTCTTTCCCTCAATGGTTTTACTAATTTATAACCTGTTAGTGTGCATGAATAGATTGCATTTTTCCTTTCACACAGGTACAGGGAAGTGTGAACTAAGTTTTTGTTAGTCAGCAAGGGAGATGTCTATGTGAGGGGAGAATATTAAATTCCTGTTTTTAGTTTCTGTGATAAATGCAGTTAGAAATAAAACTACAAATATTTTCCTTTTCTTAAGTCTTAAATCCAGTTTGTTAAGTTATAACAGTTTTTGTGTATACCTGGCTTTTTAAACTCTGCTGTAGAAGTATTGTGCTGACACTGACCAACTTAATAGTCATAATTTTAGTTAGCTAATTATAGAAACCTCTGTGTAGGGAAATAAAACAGAACTTTTAAAAGAGTATTTTTGATTCTAGAGTCTAATCTGAAAATGCTTTCTCTGATAACTCTCCAGAATTACTTGAGTCTATTATTTCAGTGCTCAGTGTGTTTAAATTTGACCATTTTTTCTTATTTTCTCTCAGAACCCATTATTACCATTTCTCTCTCATGCAAAAAAATTGAGATTACCCATTCTCCCATTCTTCTGTGGGAAGAAACTGAAACACCTGACAAGTGTAATTTGTTTGGTTTTGTTGGTTGGTTTTGTTTGTTTGTTTTTCTCCTATCAAATAACACCTTTCCTTTCAGGAAAAAAAATAACAAAGCAAGAACAACAATTAAAAAAAAAAAAAACCAGAGAAGCAAAACCAGACAAAACAAAATACCACATTGTCCCTCATTTGAAAGATAAGAATTCAAATAACGGATTGCAATTTGAGTTCCATAAAACAGCTCATGACTGGGTGCTTGACTGTTTTCAAGTCAAATAGCTTTAACAGAGCAAACTCAGAAAACTCATCTCAGAATTATCATCCAGGTAGTTCTCTTGCCACACATGGGAGATAGTGGCACTAGTTCATGGCCAGAACTCAGTGAAACATGAACTTCATCATGAGTTTGTAAGATGCTTCAGGCTTTGGTTGACCAGCTTTTTATTCCCTTATATATGTTATTATATTATTATGTAAAGTTTTGTGGTTTTTAGTAAGTCAAAAGTCAGAGACCTGAGTTGCTTTATATAACCTTATATCCCTTGCTCCCTTATTTTTGCAATGTTAACAATGAGAGGTAGTATTTTGCAGTAAGCCTTAATTTGCCTACAGCCTTGGTAAGTATTTTTTTGGTCTGCATCACCTAGGGGTGTGTAGAATTGAATTTGCAGGTTTATGTGCAACAGTGGCAGGCTGGTATTGGCGATCAAAGTTTATGATCTGGCAGTTTAGCAACTTTTATAAAAAAGTGTCATCTTAAAAGATAATTTCTTACATCTCAGGAATTCCTTTTTAAGTGGAGGAATGCATTTTATCAACCTGTTCTGTGGACAGCTTCAAGACTGATGCCTGTTTTGTCACTAGCACACACCACTGTGCTGTGGTTGTCTAACATGATTCTTATCCTATCTAACATGATCCTTATCCTGTAATATGAACTATTTTCTTTCAGAAAAGTCATAGGGTACTTTGTAAATAAGGAGGGGGAAAAGGCAGTTTTATCCATAGCTGTATAATGGTGGGTTTCTCCTGCTGTCCCTTGTGTAAATCACAGCTTGACATAAATCTACACAATTTCAAGAAGTCTTGCTTTTAGCCTCAAAATTTTCAACTATTCAAAATACAGCTTTACCTGTTTGGTTCAGCACAAGTAACTTCAAGATCTCATTAAGAGAAACTTTTAACCTCATATAAATTTTTCATTGTGTCCACTGTGAAAAATTGTTGATTAAACTCAGTAACTCATGATATTCTGCTGACATCTGCCATTAAGGGAAAAAAAAAAAAAAGAAGAAAAAGGAAAGACATCATTTCTCAATTTGGCTGGGAGAAAACTCTTTGTGAAAATGTCAGTCAGTGACCCAATCCTTGTTCTTTTGTAATTGAAAACATTATTGGTTTTCTGAAGCTGGACTAAATACAGGGCTTTAATCTATTTGCGATCCACCTGGATCTCAGTGTAGCCTCTGAAAATGGTCTGGATGTGGGCTGAGGAGGCTGAGAGAAGTGCACAGAAAACCCTTTGTCTTCATGTGGAGACCTGTCTGCCCCTTTACCCACAGAGTGATCTCAAAATTCTTTGATACATTTAGGGGGAGTAATTATCCCACATTTTATTTTATTTTATTTTATGAATAGTAAGGCAACTTCCTTATTGAAGAGGCAATTGTAGAAGAAATTTTAGACTATTTCAAGACTAGAGAAAACTCCAAGTCTTACAGTTATTTTGTAAGTGGAATAATGGTGATTTGCTTCCAACTTTTCCCATTTAGTTCAGAAAATATTTGGATTCACATAGAGTCATTTTAGGCAAGAATAGTATGCACCAAATGAAGCATACTTTCAAAAAGAAATGGGTTAAGGATCCATCGTGCTGCATGGATACACATGGTAGAGTTTATACTGCATGATCTTTGCAGTAACATTCCAGTAAAGATGATTCCAGTCTCAGGGCTCTGACAGCAACTCAAGCTCTTTCTCTTTTAAGCAGTTGTAAATAATTAAGCACTTTTTGTTATGCTCTAGGTAGTTCAATAATCTTTGTTGCTCAACTGTTTAAGATTGCTGGCGTGTCTTTTATTGAGTCACAGAAGGTATCAGTCTTGGATTTTTGCCCTTTTAACTTCAATAATACCATTGTTCTGGGATTATTACATTACAGTGTGAAGAGGAAGTTTAAACTATCTTTGGAAACATAGACTTGCAAGCTTGTCTGACTCAGATTTTCAGGCTCTTAACTCCCCTCACTACTTCTAGACTGAAAGCAAACAAACCCGGAAGTTTTCAGAAAACTATTTTCTAGTGCAACTTCCAAATAACCAAATATATTTATGAAGTGTAAAGTGAAAAAAAATATACCCTACGTTTGGTACCTGATGTTTTTTTCCATTTAGCTTCAATATTTGTCAAAATTTCTCTCTTTTTAAAATTTTTAATTTTTAATCCAGATACCTTATCTGCCAGGACAATTATTGTTTCTGATTAAGCTGTGAACAAACTGTTTAAACCCACCACAAGTCTTGATATTATGAGAGTTACTAACAGAATGTTTTCACCATTTTAAGAACTCTTCTAGAAAAATGAGTAGTAAAATCTTCTTACATAATAAGAAGTCTGAACTTCCTCTGTTCAGATTCTAGATCCTTTAGAACTTTATTTGACATAAACTTAGTCAGCAAGATTTCAGTCAGTACTTTGATAGATCATGCAGAAAGGCAGATCAAAATGACATTTCAGTAGGTCTAAAAGTTTATACTTGTTTTGATGCATCAGTAAATAGATAAATAGGAATAGGTTGTCACAGAGTCATGTGCTTCTGAATGGAATAATACATTTACATTTCCCTTATTGTGTGTCTACAATTTCAAAAGGCTTAAAAATACCTTCCAGTTTAAAAAGGTATTCTGGTACTAGTTATTAACTCCATAGACCAAATGACAGCACATGAACATATCTGACTTTTGTATGATGGTTCCATGTAGTATGATGTTACAATTTTTGTTGAAAATTGTGTGCAATTTCAAGTGCTTTGAAGAAGTTGGTGTGTAGTGTCCGAAAAATCAACCTCTGCAGTTCAGTATGAGTTGCATCATACTGAACACCAACATTCCTTCATCAAATCAAAACACCTATTCCTTCATCAAATCTGTGATGCACTCTTCACTGTTTTCCTTCTTGTTATTTCCATGTAAGATCTTATCAAAATGGGATTGCCCATTTTACCTGTCCAGAATGAAAGGTCTGATACTTTCATGGTACTTCACCTTCCACCTGCATATGTTGTGCCACAGAAGCACATACCTCATAAAAGGTCTCTTTAGTTTCTCTGAAATACTAAACTGTTTTCCATGTTTTTTGAGACCATGCATTGAATTAACATAGATACTGGTGAAGCACACATAACTCTGCTTTCCAAAAGTATCCAGTGTGCACAGATTAAGAATGTTAATCTGCTAATACTTGAAGCATTGACTGAATCAATTTTAGCATTAGTATTAAGAGAAGGTACTGGAATGCAGTTTTTGCTTGTGGAAACGATCCAACAGCTGTCAGTCTGGCATTTTCTGCATGTCCATCTATATTCTAAAAGTATTATGAATGTGGACTCAAAAAATATTTGTCTGGTAAATATCTGAGAATAGTTTACTTTTTAAGTGAATGCTGCTATAGCTTTTATCTTGGTTAAGATTCAATTTTAGATGTATTTCCTGGTAATAGAGAAGTTCTTTGAAATCCATAGTGGTATAAGCCAAAATTGACAAACAGTATGTCAAGTAAGATGTTGCTAATTTGTCCAGAATTAGAGAATGCTGTGAGGATTTCAGCAACTAGGAGTAGATAAGTCATCAGGCAGAATGCTTGTGCTGAATAATAAATTATACATTTACTTAAAACTGTAGTTGACAGAGTTATTTCATTGTTGCTGCCTTACTGTTTTGAGTAGTTTATTAATGTGTGCAAGCAGCTCTGAGACAGAATAATCAATTTTTTGTAACTGACAACTGTAGGGTAGTAAAGCCCTACCCTATGGAAAAGTGGCCAGACTTCTTTCCCAGCTTGTAAGAGATATGAGGACCTATACCTAACCCATATGTTAAGGTAATTTTTTTTTAATTATTTGAAGTAAGGCTTCCCGCCATTGTTGAAATTATTTGGAATGATGAAGGGAACCCAGGTCCAACTGAGTGTACAGGGAAGCTTGAGAGAAAGACCTGTGTCAGATTTGTGGATAAAGTTCTCTGCTTTTATTAAAAAAAAAAAAATATAGAAAATAGACCAGACTTCTTTGAGGTTGAATGAGACATTGCAAAACAAAATTATTAATTACAAGAAAAAGTAGTTTCCAGTTAATTAAAATATTCATAAAAAAAAATGAGAGTTTGGTTAGAAATGTGATTGATAGGTCAGTGCAGCACTTTTTTCCCCAGAAGATTAGAAATGAGACACTGAAAAAAGAACTTTTTCATTTTAAGCAACAACAGAAAAACAGTGACGTAAAGTGTTAGTTTTGACAGCTCTTTAGCTTCATTTTTTGATGAGTTTGTATTTAATATGATCATACTTTCTACTAAAAATTTCTACCCCTTTGTCCAGTGATATTAATCAAAAATATAAATATAATTAGTTTTTTAGAATCATAGAGTCATTATGGTTTCAAAAGACCATCAAGATCTATAAAGTCCAATCTTTGACCAATCACCACCAATCAACCCCCAATGTATTCCTGTACCTAGGGAAGGGACTGCAAAACTCCCTTGGTGACTTCATGGCATTTAAAGCAAATCCATGCCATGCCTTTCTCTGCCTTGCCCCTTGCCATGGGTTTGTACCCTTACTCACCATGGCAAAGCACTGAGTTTTCTTCCTCCTAAGTCTGGATCCCAGTGAAAATGCACCACTCTGGTGGGGTTCTCAGCTAGATCAGAAGCCTTACACAGCTTTACATGCAGTCTGGTGCTTTGGAGCAGAATGAGAACATGTACCCAAAGACAGGAGAGAGGTCAAGGTACAGCCCCCGGGGTAGAAATCACTTTAAGTTGCCATAAACATGGAAGCATCTAACCTGCCAGTCTGTTTCCCACATATGTGACTTCAGACTGCCCATGACCTGTTGATTTTCTCCTGGCTGAGTTGCCCCTGCATGAGTGTGGGAGCCAGGGAACCCAGCTCTACTCACATACTCATCCCTGTGATGGCACAGGGAACCAGCTTTACTCATCCTCTCGTTCTCTTGCCTGGCTGTCTAACTCAACCTCACTGTGTTTTCTTCTGAGTGAAGTCCAATAGATGGTAGATGTGGATACATCTGAAGGATAAATTAGCTGTTGTCTCAGTGTATCAAGTTGCATCTCTGTAAAAGTGAAAGAAGTTCATGTAAATGAAATGCATAAATAATACTTAAGTTGGAGATATTTCAGTCCCTAGAGAAGAACAGAAACATTACATTTTATTCCTACTCACGGTAATGCTAATGACAAGTTTTATGTTCATGTCAGTTGAGTATGTTCAAGATCCCTGGGAAGGTTAGGACTCTGAAATAAGCAAGGAAATGTACCAGTGGAAACTTTGTGGGCACATGAGAGAAAAATGACAATAAATATGTAAAACAAAACCAAGAGTTTATGAGTTTTTGACTGAGAGATGCGTGAATGTGAAAGCATCTGATTAATTTGCAAAACTATTGGATCACAGAGCAGGGAAGTCATTACTCCATGGGTTTTGATGAACCATAGCTGGTACTTAAGAAAGTAGGCAAAGAAATATTCTAAGTTTAGAGAAGAAGTGTTCAAAATTAGGGAAAGTTCGTGGAATTTTTCATGTAAGAAAAATTACATAATCAGCGATGATTGATGGGATGTCTTTGTTAGTCCTAAATTTGCTACCTGTGTGCAAATCAGCTGTTATGGTAATAGCCACAGGGAGATACTGTTATGAAGAATACTTCATTACCAGTTGACATTTTAACTAGTTTGGACCTGATCCACTAATGGTTTCAAATTACTAACATACCTCACTTTCTAATGTAAATTAAAAAAAAAAAAAAAATTCTAATCCTCTGCTCAGTTTCTGCTTTAATCACTTGTACCAGAAATCCAAAGGCTAGGAAGGGAAAGAGCCTGTAGCAGGCTAGTGTGTACTGTTTTGAAGAATGGGTTTCCACTCTGACTTCTTGATCTCAAAGGTCTTTTCCTACGTAGTTGATTATCTGATTATTTGTCTTTAAATTAACATTTCACCGTTTTTTTAATGAAGTGAAAAAAAATGGTAGATCTAGGTGAGCTGCTTGTCAGGGCCTACCCGAAGAACTTCTCTCAGAGGCCGATGGAGCCTATGGGATCCCAGCCTTGTCCCGGCTCCAGCAGGGAGGGATCTGAATCCTGGTTCGCGTTCCTACTTAAGCTCCCTGACCCCGGCAGGGGCTGTGGGTCCGGGGGGCTGTCACTGCCGCATCAGGGAGCGGCGGGAGGTGCCTTCCCGATGCCCAGCACTGCAGGCTCGGAGCAGCTGATCCCGCCTTCTCCCGCATCCCTGCCACGGTGCGATGGGGGGTGATGTGCGGTGCCCAGTGCAGTAGGGGTGCATTGCGGTGCCCAGTGCAGTAGGGGTGCATTGCGGTGCCCAGTGCAATAGGGGTGCATTGCGGTGCAGTGCCCAGTGCAGTAGGGGTGCATTGCGGTGCCCAGTGCAGTAGGGGTGCATTGCGGTGCGGTGCCCAGTG
>QUSF01000009.1:8443779-8573715 GCA_003676055.1 Chloebia gouldiae | reverse complement strand
TAGGGGTGCATTGCGGTGCCCAGTGCAGTAGGGGTGCATTGCGGTGCCCAGTGCAGTAGGGGTGCATTGCGGTGCGGTGCCCAGTGCAGTAGGGGTGCATTGCGGTGCGGTGCCCAGTGCAGTAAGGGTGCATTGCGGTGCGGTGCGGTGCCCAGTGCAGTAGGGGTGCATTGCGGTGCGGTGCGGTGCCCAGTGCAGTAGGGGTGCATTGCGGTGCGGTGCAGTACCCAGTGCAGTAGGGGTGCGTTGCGGTGCAGTGCAGTGCCCAGTGCAGTAGGGGTGCATTGCGGTGCGGTGCCCAGTGCAGTAGGGTGCATTGCGGTGCGGTGCGGTGCCCAGTGCAGTAGGGGTGCATTGCGGTGCGGTGCAGTACCCAGTGCAGTAGGGGTGCGTTGCGGTGCAGTGCGGTGCCCAGTGCAGTAAGGGTGCGGTGCGGTGCAGTGCCCAGTGCAATTGCGGTGCGGTGCGGTGCGGGATGGGCTGGCGGCCCGGGCCCGGCTCCACTAGGTGGCAGGATGCCGAAGGGCTCCGCGCTGCTGTCCTGGAGCCTGGGCGGATTTAGCCCTGCCTGTACATATTGTCTGAGGACATGATAAAATGCGGACAGTTTCCTGGAGTCCTGCCTGCCCGCGTTTCTTACTGGTTTTGTCATTAATAAAGCAGAATAGGGAAGGATTCGAGGTCTGAGACACAAAGGAGCCCGGTGCGGTGACAGCCTAAGAGGGCACTTATTGGCTCGGCAGCCTAAGAAAAGAATTAGGCGAAGAGAAATTCTTTGTGAAAGCACAGCGGCGTGTAGCGAGAAACGTTGAAATAAAAAGTATCTGCAAAGTTTGCAAAAAGTAACAGCTGGTTAAATTGTAGCGCAAACTACAAGTCCGTATGAAAGTGCGTTCGCTTCTCTATAGAGCCAGTTTAGAGGGCAGCGTCTGCTTGATTCAGAAAGCATGGTCTTTTCCACTCGTCCTTTTTTAAGTTACAGAAATGAAAGGGCATTGGATTATATAAATATCAAAATAAAGCATCAAATAAAATAAAATCTTGTACAGAATGAAATCACATGTTCTCTTTTCTTGCTTCTTGTCATCTTTGTCTCTCTCAAATATGCTTTCTGCTGTGCGCTATTAAAGTAGTGATTTTGTTTGTATGTCACACATATAAAGCTTCAGAAGTAGCCTTAGTGTTAGATCTGGGTGTTTGAGCTAAACTTACTGAAGATACAGCTTCAGTTCCCATTCGTCTCGGTTCAGGTGCGGGCCTGACAGAGAACTTGAAAAACTGAAGCAAGTGTATTTTAAAGTGGGTATGATCGCGCTTGCCCCGCACCCTTTTCTGGGCTGACCGCTCGCCCTCTGCCTTAAGCCCGCGTGCCGCTGCGCTCGCCCGCGGGACCGCGCACAGGAGCAGGGGCGCCGGACGGGGGCTCTGGCCGCGGGTACCCACCGAGGCCAAAGGCCGGCCTCGGCTCCCGCGGGTCTCGGTGGGTTGCAAGCAGGCGCCCTGTGCACTGGGGCGGGCTCTGCGGGGAGCAGCTGCGCGCTCGGGAGGGCGAGGGGGTGCCCACGCTCCGACGGGGCTGTCCTCGCTGCGCTGTCCCCGCCGCCCTGGACAGAGGGCAGAAGGCCCATCTGGAGGGGCGGCTCCCCCACCTCGGCACTTGGTCAGAAGAGGGGTTTAGTGCTGGGGAGAGGCTGAGGACCCGGGGTGGGGTGGCTCGGGAAGCTGAGCCGGCAGGTGGAGGTAAGGGGCTAGGCGAGAGCCGTCGGGGAGCCGGGGAGGAGAGGGTGCGGGGGGAGCGGCGGGGCGCGCCCGGTGCGCGGTGCCGGGCGCGGCGGGGAGGCGGGGGAGGAGCGGCGGCGGCGGCGGCAGCGCACGGGCTGGAGCCCCAGCCCGCCCGCCTTTGAACCGGGGCAAAGCAGAGGCGGGGAGAGGGGCCGGGGCAGGAGGCGGACGGTGACATCAGAGCGGCCGGGCGGATAAGGTGGGAGAGCCGCAGGAGCGGAGTGGGCGAGCGAGGCGTCAGCGATTAGCGGCTGCCTCCGGTTCCCCGCTCACCGCATCTCACCGCACCTCACCTCACCTCACCTCACCTCACCATGCAGAGGTCTCCCCTGGAGAAGGCGAACATCTTCTCCAAACTTTTCTTCAGGTGGGAGCCCCGGTGCGGCGGGAGGCGTGCGGGCGGGGGCAGCGGGCCGGGCTGGGCAGCGGCGGGCCGGGAGCTCAGCGGGGCTCCGCGCCCCCCGCCCGGCCACTCCGCCCAGAGGCGAACCGAGCCCTGGGCGCCCATTAGCTCTGGAGTGGTCTGCGGGAGAGCGGTGGGAGTCTCGATTTTGATGAGATCACTCTTTTTTGTTGTTGTTGCTGGGGTTTTAGCACCAGGAATGGGCTCTGTCAGGTGTCATAAACGTTTGCTGGACCCGAACAGATGAATTTATGACATAATTTGAGCAACCTTTGGTAGTTGCTCAACTAGTTAATCTGTTATTTCATGTAAACTTTGAGAACACCGTGGGATGGTAGGGAGCAGAAGGGAAATGCTCTTAGAACAAGGATTCCTTCTGTTTGTCTCTTTGAGTGTTTAGCACTTGCTCAATGTGCAAGTGTAATATATGAAATTACTATAAACAGTTCCTTGCAAGCTTTGAAAATGTTCTCTTACAAGAAAGTTCCCTAGTGACTTTTCTTTCTAAAAACTTCAAATAAAAAGAGAAGGAGCCAATACTAGAGCCTGGGCACAATGTACTTTGTAAGACAATATGGAAGCTGAATAAGTCTTATGTGACATCGCTAGAAATGACACTGTGAACTGGAAGGAGCAAATAATCTCTTTGGCATTGGCCCACACAGCACTGCTTTTGCCAGAGTACTGGTTCCCTCTTTTGTTACCAGAGGGTCTCTTTCATGGCAAGGAAGGGTGAGAGAATGTGTAAGATGTGAACATGATGACTGAAGTGAGAGTGCATGGTGTAAAACTGTAACATTGTCATGAGTTCTCTGCCTGAAAAACTGAGGGCTTTTAGCTCACTTTTAAATCCTTTTGGGATAGCTTTCAGCAGGTTGACCTGTACATTTTTTAAAGTTTCTTACTGGGACTTTGTATGAGTCACTGTTTGCCTGTCTCTCCCCCTTTGGCCCATGTTAGCCAGATATAATAGAGGGGAATAATCCCATATATAACCTGTTCCTAAAGTTTTAGCAACATCGAGGTAAGCGTAGTGATCTTATATGTTTTCTCCAATGGTGCTGCAGTGGGAAAGAAGCCTTGCTTGCTGCCAAATACTGTTAGAGTCAGAGAGTATGCATGACAGGGGTGTACTGTGTACAGAAATGATGTACACAGTAATGTGTACATAAATGATGCTTCAGTCAGTGCTCCTGTCAAGTATAAGAATCTGTAGGAAATAAATCAGTACCTTAATTTAGTAGCTTGAGGGGGCCACTTGCTCTATTTAATTTTAAACTTCTATAAATTTATCATCCTAGAACCTAGGGTGTTGAAGGTGTGAAGAAAAAAAACAAATAAGATAAAGCAAATACATTTGTGATTCCTACCATAGTGAAAGTTTTCATGTCTGAAACCAGATGCAGTTCATGCTCATTAAGTATGTAATTAACCACCCAGAGGCCTGTGTTCATCTTTTAAGTCACAGTATTTAAGTCAATTGAATGTTGTTTTAACCATGTTTGTCATGCATGATGCATTATACTGTGCTAGCTTTTGGTCAGCTGACTGTAAACAAAGTGATAATAATAAAATATATGAAGTTAAGGAGATGTTCATGATGAATATTGACTAAAGCAAAGAAATGGAAAAGAGATGTATGGAGAGCGATTGGTTTTTTCAGTGATAATGAAATAGTTATCAAGTACAACACAGTACATGTTTCAGTGAAGTAACTTTTATAAAAGTCTGCAATGCCTTTATGTGTGAAGTACCAATCTGAATATAGTGTAATAAGTTGAAGATCATGTTAGCACAAGTGATGTTAAAATATTAGCTATGATTGTTCAGGAAATCTTGCTGATAAATATATTACTATTTAATATTGTACAAACTGTTATCAGCTATAGGTGTGTAAACATACTGGCAAGGTTTTATTGCTTCATAATCTATCCTGTTTGGGTAGGAGAGGCAGGTTTAACATGTGTTAAAATCAGAATGTAGCTCTCTGCTCATAACTTAATAGTTTATACATGTATTGATTGGACCTTTTTTCCTTAATTCTTTATGCAAAAAAAGTTAGAAAATCTCTTGGTGTAGAAAGAGTAGTATCTTATAGAAAGTGTAACCTTTGTATTAGTGATAGTGATACTACTGGGGAAAAAATGTTAGGAGTAGTCAGGATAGAAAGTATTTAAAATTAAAAATTAATTTTCACCCCAGATTTTAAATAGTTTTTGTTTAAAAACTGAGATTTGGTGATTAAGAAACAAGTGGTTTGAAATCTTCCATTAGGGGGACACTTAGAAAACAGAAAACACTAGATACTAAGAGTTTGGGGTTTCAAAGATTGTTTTGTGTTTTGTTGTATTTTCCTTATTGCATTTTCAGAGTTGATCTCTTTTGTTCCCAACATCATACAAAATGTTCTTTTTGTGCATTGGCAACTTTTGACCTTGCTTAAAGAAAACAGAGTTTTATGCAGAAGCAGTCAGATCATCATATGCTTAGCTTCATATTCATTGTGAAGATTCACTTTAGTCTTTATAAGCATTTCTTACTTTCTTTTGGAGTTTTAGGGTTATGCAACATCAAGGCCATACCTTTTGTCACAAACAATATCAGACTACTTTGCATTCACCTAGTTTTTATTGAAAATTAACTGAGATCAGGAAGTCTTGTTAATTAATCAATTTTTATCTGTGAACTGGCACACAGAGTTATTGCTGGAGTTTCGGAAATGACTGCAGCTATGAGACAATTCTGATTTTATTACTGTTCTGTTACAAGCGACTTTAGACATAAAAATACAAGTTCTCAAAAAGTAATCCTTGTGCTTGTGTCCAATTCTTTAAGCATATACCTTTGCTTTGGTACCTATCAATCTTGACAACTCTTGGAGGGACCTAGTACTTTAATGCCCAATTCATTATTAAATCCAAATTAGAAATACAAACTAACCCAGCTTTTGTGTCAAGTTTTCTAATGGATTCAGTCAATCAGATCTGCTCTAGTTGCTTCTTGCTTTCCAAATCAGAGAAAAAGAAATCTGCACATTTATACAGCTGTCCAGGGGTTCCTAGAACAATTTAGCCAGTATAGGATAAATGTTCATTCTTCTGCCCTGTGTGTGTTGTGAGGGCTAGGAAAAGGAATTAAATTCTATACCTCACCTCTTCTAGGAAGAAAGACCAAGTGTTAGCAGTGTTTGGCAGTGAAGGTGTTTTAGTTCTCTATCTCTGGCTCAGCTACTTTTTAGAGCATAAATCCAGAGTTATTCTGTACTATTCTGAATAAAAAACTTATTTGCAAGTCCTAATTCCTGGTGTGAAGCTTCTTATGAAGTCTGCTAATAGCCTCTAAGGTGGCTAAAAAAATTCAGGACTTAAGTCTTGAGAGTACTCAGCCCCTATGCTACAGTAATGTTATTCTATCAGTCTTTGTAGCTTAATTCAGTCATAATTTCAAGTTTAAGAGTGCCTTGTACAAGATAACTTCTGGCATTTTCATAAGAATTAAATTGATTCCCTTCAGAAAAAGGAGCTAAAGCCAGACCTTCCCCAGGCAGTCCCTGCTCTGTCCTTGAACTGCATATCTTAGAATTCAATGACAACAAGTTACTTAAGATTTTCATTCTTGGATTGAAAAATCTTGTGTTTTCCTTGCAAAGTTTGGGATTTAATGTGTACATTTAGGAACTCAAAACAGTTTCAGGAGAAACGTTGAGTTAAAAAGTTCCAGATTTTGTATAGGAAGCTTAAATGCCTTATTCATGTATATAAATTTCACTCTGGAGGGCAGGTGTCTGGAAATTGTCATAGCCAATATATATTTGGACCCTCCCTTATCAATACCTAGCTATAGCACTTTGGTCATCTTTCCTCTTTGAATAAGGAGCCTCTGTGTACAGTAGCAGGTGAATGGCACAGTGTCACGCCTCACTTTGTAGGGCAGCCACTTATAAAAGTGTATAAAAATTTTTCTGTAGTGTGTTCTTAGGGCCCAGTAGGTATCTAGCCCTGATGAGCTGCCTTTCACTGATCCCAGGCAATTGTAAATCCTGGCTGTTTGTGATAAGCAAGCAGAGATGCAGTTGAAGCACAGGTGGCCCTGTGAGGCTGGCTGATCATCTGTCTGTTGCCACAAGTGGTCCTTGGAGAGCCCCTGGTCTGCCAGTCCTTCAGAGCTATCTAAAACAGCAAGGTGTCAGCTTCTGAAAGTCACATCGTTCAAAGATGTGCATGCAAGGTTTGGACTCCTTCAGAAAAAATTGACTTCTATTGCTGTTTCCAAGGTAAAATATGAAACTTGAAGTGAACTGGAGAAAGGCAGCAGAGTCTCCTACACTTCAAGTAATTTCAGTCAGAGGAATACCTTCTTTAACAATAAGGCTAAGCTGTGCCCTTGGCTCAGCCTGATAGCACATCCTTGGGCTAATGACCAGCAATGCAAACCTTGAGTAGCACAGGGATCTTCTCTGGCTGCTTTATAACTCTAAAGCACAGATGCCTAGATCAAGTTGCATCTGACTTCTGAAATATATTTAAAGTCTGTTTTCTTCCTGCAGGAAGAAGACTTACTATCTTGATACTCAAAATAAATTATCAAGCATTTGAAATATTTGCAGACCTCTCTGTACCTTGTTATTTTCTACATCCTTATTTTATTTGGTGAGATAGAAAGTAATCCATCCAAATACTTGATTTTTTTAAAATACTGTAGGCAATGATATGGTTAGTAGATTTATTATCTGTATTATAGATGCTTCTAAATGCCCTGACAGAAATTTGAAGTCCTCTGTGCTACGCAAAATATTTGATAAGGATGTATGTTTTGAAGATCTTGAAGCCTAAGCAAATAGTTCAAAAGATGGTTAAAAAGAAGTTTCTTTACTAATTCTGTCAAGAAGAAAGTGGGATATACAAGGATTGTGGTTTGTCCTAGAAACATGTGGTGGAGTCAGTGCAATCTGCCTGAAAGCTCTGGTCAGAATTTTGATTGTGCAAGGATATTTCTGGTGTGACAGAATATTTCTGCAGTGAACAGTTATCACCTCTTTCATACTGAAGAATCTGAGTCACTGAATATGTACATTTTGGATACGCTAAATTTCAAAGTGGTGGGAATATTGTGACTTATTGGAAGAGGTCACATGTTGCTGTTACCTTGTTTATACTTTTTCTCTTCACCCACCACCCCAGCTTTGCAGCATACGAGTGTAGGTATAGTTGTGGAGGCAGGATGGTGTCAACTTGACATCCAGGTAATAGTGTGTCCTCTGAAATAAGTGAGTTAGAGGTGAAAATTAACTAGTATACAAGGAGACATTGAAACACTGCCAAATTTTGCCATGTGAATTTGTAGATGCAGTTCAACTGCCTTCCATGTGAGTGGGGGTACTTCTGGGTGAGACAAGCAAAAACTCAGAGGCTGTTTACATATCAGTCCCTCTCCTACAAGCAAAAGGAGCTGCATGAGCTCTTTCACTCAGCAAATAGCTAATCCAAGGCTGCATTGTCATGAAACTCCCCACCTTAGGAGATAATAAGTAGGCATTTAAGACATATTTTGAAACAGCATTTTTCAGTTTAACCCAGAAGCTTTTCAGTTTAAACCAGAAGGAGAAAATCCTAAGTGACGGCTGGTAAAGGTACTTGGTTTAGGTACATTCCCATATTTTAATAGTGACATTTATCCTTCATTTTTTTCCCTCCAACCTTTAAAATAAAGAATGTAAATCTTTGTTGTATTGGGGTCATTCTGACATCTCACTTTAAATTTCACCTTAACTAATTTTAAAGATAATCTGTAAATTCTGGAATGATTTGATTTCTCTGTAGGTAATAAATACAAAGGAAACAAAACCACAATTGTGCCCCAGTGTTGCTTTCCTCAAAGCCCAAGACTGTTATGGAAATCAAAAGATATGAGGCATTTTCTTATTAATTTGCAAGGATCATGCTAAGGAGTAGCATCATCAAATACCAAGATACACAGAAAATGGCAAGGAGCAAGTAGTAAGAGAAGCAGCATCTAATTCAGTGTTGATTCCATATTACTGTAATAGTAATTTACTTTTTGACCCTTGGTACTAAAATTAAATAAAATGTGACTGTGTTCTCCTGTTTGTTTATACCTGACCATGCATCGGTCATGGGGGTGGCACCCAAATCATAGTTTTGGAAAGGGTCATTGCACCTGATGTGCAACTTTGTTATTTTATTATGAAACATACCTTAAAAAATCCATGGCTAACACAGTGAAGTGCTAAATTGAAATATGTTGCTATCTCTTCCAGTGACATATCTGGAAGATTTTAAATTCAGTTAAAACATGAATAGCACTGTGCTCTGCAACAGTTTTGCTGATGTAAACTTTCTCTTATGTTCCTTGTTTTTTCAAAGGACTAGGGGAAAATAAATCTCTTATTCTTGCTGAGGGATATATAATTGAGAAAAAGAGTGAAGATGGAGTAATATCCTCTCCTAGTCAGTCTGACTGTAGGTATATGCTGAAAGAGTCTTGCAAACCTTGTTCATAGCACATGGTCACCACTGCTTTTTTGTTAGCTTTCTTAAAGAAATATTTGAAGCATACCTTACACTTGACTTTGGTACCTAAACAATTGACAGATTAAAATACAAATAATATATTCTGTCCTTCTGTCTTGCACAGCCTATCCCCTGATGTGCTTTGTTTTCTCTGTACTTCTGCAAACTGAAATATGTTGACTACCTTACTAATTGTAAGGAAAAAAATATCGAATTTCTGTTAAAAAAAGCATTTAGCAATTAGGTAATTATTTGAATAAGTGTCACTTCACAAAAACTGGGCATAAAAGACAAGACTTCCCCAAGAATTGCTGTGGCATAATCCTAATTAAGATTTGCTATTGAAATCCCGGGGTTTCAGCAGAACATTGATTATTCTTAAAATGGTGCTGCTCACAGCTAGTGGCAGAGTCAATAATATTGCAGCTAAATACATTCTGTGTCAAATAACACCTCATGGGGAAGAGCTGTTTATTAGTGAAGAAATTAAAATCTTAATTTCTGTGATCTGAGGGAAAACAACTACAACAGAAATCAGTAGGGTCTGCATTTACCTTTGTTGTTGAAACCCTGCAATAATTATATTTAAATATTAAGTTATATTGCATTTTTTTTTGTTTATAGAGGGAGAAATGCTAAAGCTAATCTAGTTTTCAGAATATATAACATGCTATTTCAGTAGGTTGCTATTGAAAACAAAATAACAGCAGCCCTACTCTGTTGAGAGTAACCAAGGGGCAGGGGTCAGCAATAAGGCTGTTGTGCTCCATGGGCATGCTGACTTGTCCCATCTGTTAGTAAGGATCACAAAAAGCTAGGATCACCTTTTACAGCTGCACTACAGGATGCTCAGAGAAGACATCTGGTGGTGCAGACACTCTTCTGGAGAAGCAATATTTGGTGTAGTAGAGCCACTTCCAGTATAAAGTAAACAACAATTTACAATTTGCTGCTGCTGGAGTGATGGGTATCTTTTGTGGGAGGATGGGAGTGCAGAGCTTCTGGCATAGTCTGGTCAGAGGGATTCTTTGGAAATGTCTGAGATCTACATGGTACCTCAGCCTTTTTTTGCAGTTGGTAAGAATTAATGGCTTTACAAGCATCTTGTAAAACTTAGGCTCTAAAGCACCATAATTATGGCTTGATGATGTTCCTTCTTCCCTGGCCTCCCCACACCTCTCCCTTAATTATTGGGGAGGAAGGGTAAATTAAAGCCAGAGGCACTTTTCTTGCTCTCTTCATTGAATTTTAGGACCAGCTCCTAAGGAGTTGCAGTCACTATGCTTAACTATATTTTGCACAGGTATTAATGCTTTGTAGAGGGGAGTGAAACATCTACTGCACAGTAGATGTTGCTGTGCTGTGCACAGAGCACCTGTTGAAATGGCACCAGTCTGATCAGTGACCCTTGCACGAGAGCTGATCTCTTTTGCTGGTCTTGGCCCAGCACCAATGTTTTGCTGCTGTCTCAGCAAACTGTGCTTCTTGATCTGAAGAGCCCGATGGATAGGATATTCCTGTGCTCAGGGAGAAGATCTGGGCAGTTGGCTTAGCAACACAGATGCCCCTTCTGTCTTCAGTGACATGCAAAGCAGCCTTAAGGAAGAGTCAAATCCTATTGACAAATTGCCTGTGTTAATACTCTCTAGAAAGCCAAAGACATCTGTCCTATTGATACAATTTGAGTGGGATGACTCTGAACATGCAGAAGAAAGCAATAGCTGTAATAAGAAATCTGTTACATACTGCTTAAGTAAATGACAAAGAAATGGTCATTAGAAATCTACCAAACAGTATGTTATATATATGATATTTATATATCAAGTTCATAATGTATGTTTTACTACAAGCAGTAGACAATAGATGTGGAACGTGCCTTCTTTTCTTCTTTCCTACTATACCTCCTTGAAACTTATTCCCTGCTGGGTTTCATATGTGTGTACCCATAATAACATTCCTAGTTAGTGGCAAAACTCTCACAGCACTACAGGTTTCTCTGTGAAAGGGTTCATTAAATGCCAGCAAGTAATCCGATGGCATTTGCTAACATAATGCTGTAAAGCCAATCTGTTTCTCTTCCTTCTTTCTCTCTTCCTTTTAGAATACATTTCTCAACAACCTCAGGAAAACTTCAGCTTTAACACTGCCAAATTGTTTCCAAAAAGCCAAAAAATTAGAAGACCCATATTCATTGACAAACCCTAATTGAGCTATGTCACCTAGTGTTATGAAAACATGGATAGCTACAGATTATATTGCCAGTTAAAATAAATTCACAGTCATTTTGCATTTCAAATCTTTGCAAAAAATCTAGAACATAATGGCTAATGGAATGCTATAGGAATCTGGCAAAAAAATTGTTTTATTATATACTTATGTGTTTTAGGTCTAGTACATTCCTTTTAATAAAACACAAACTGTCTCCTTCAGTTCTTGACTGCACAACTCAAGCAGCTATTGAAAATCCACCTTGAGACAAACATCACACATGAGGCCAACTCCTCCCACGATTACCACTCCAACCTGAAGCCACTTGGCACAGCACACAAGTTGGCCAGATCTAGTTAGGGTGGGACTTCCAAGCAAGGCCAGGGCAGCTGGGAGATGAACATCTCTGTGCAAGCCCTGCCAGCAGCTTGCAAAGGAAGCAGGCTGCAGACGAGGAGGTCCCCGGAGAAGGAGTCAGCACTGCTCCTTTGGCTGGCTGGAGGAGTTTATCTAGCACAGTTGCAGCTACCGTGATGAGCAGTGAGATGAGGATGAGGACTGCATAAGTCTGTATCAAACTCTGACTTGGGAGGGGAGGGTAGTTTAGGGACCAAATAATTTTGATGGCAATGATAAATGCACCTGGTTAACACAGAGTTAAGCACAGAGTAAAATAAGAGACATTTCTAGGAGTACAGAAGATCTGCTAAGCATGCTACCTTCCCCAAATGATAATACAGCCACTCAGCTCTCTTTCTAAATGCAGTCACATTTTGTTAGTTCAGGGTGTGGCAAAATGCCAAGGTAGGTGCTAATCAAAACTATAAATAAAATCAAATATGTGGAGGGAAACAGTGCAATAAAAAATGTTTTCTGAAAACATAAAAAGTGAAACTGTAAAGCACTTTTCTTTTGTCAGGTTGGGAATTGCTTATTGCAGTCTCAAAGCATTATTAAGGGGCTTAGGAAGGTTATTACTTAGCTACAGTGTTGTGAATTAAAGAAGTTGCCTAGGAAGTATGTTACTTCCTTGTATTAGCTGCAGTAATGGTTTTGTGTCCCATAACTTGTATTCATTCTGTCATTACTGAAATATCTACGTATATGGGATGTTGGTGAAGCTGAGAACAGAAATGAATGAGAGTTTCTGTTTTTGAATGGCAAGGATTAGCCAGTTCTCCATAAGATGTACACAAAGCCAATAGCAACTGCTTCTTTCTGTCTTCAGGATCTGGTAAAATAAAAAATCAGTACCTGATATACCATTTGCAGTAATTATGAAAGACTTTCATGTAAGTGTTACATGAAATTCAAAGGTTTTCTTCCAATCCATTTTATCTCTGAAAAATATTGGCTCCTATTTCCAGTAGTTGTAAAGTTTATGGATGTTTTATCATCTCCAAATGGTAAAATGAGAGTCCAGTGACTTGACTGTACAAAGTGGACCCTCCTAACTCCCATCCTATAATGTACTGTGAATCACATGTTATTTCTCAGCTACAGTGGTGTGAAAGACTGAGCTAGAAGTCATATAATTCATCTGAAACCATACTATTATTGCAGAAATGAACGCTACTCCTTCAATTTATTAGAGCATGTTCTCTTTGCATGGGTGTGATATAACCATGCACTTGGGAAATATCTTGGTGCTTTATTGAATTATGGGGATTATAGACTGTCTCTTGCAATTCGTAACTTCATTAAAGTAAATGTTAAAGTGTGCATGTGTGTACACACAGTTACAAGTAGTTTTCATCTGTTGTGATAAGGCCTTTCTGCACTTTTGTAGTGCTCAATGATGTTCTTTTACCTTTGTATCAACTTCTTGGCACCTTCAGAGGCTGCAGTTGAGAATGTGGATTACTTTGTGTGTATGATACATGTTCTTACAGGCATACAGGTAAGTATGTCCAATAGGATGTTTGCATTTTCTGAGTGACTGTGGAAAACATTATTGCATATATTTTGTAGTTTTTAGGTGTTGCATAAATAGAGTTTAAAACAAAAATTTTGAAATTATTGAGGTTTTGCTGAATTTTATCATAATCATGAATCAATGACAGGTTTTTTACAAAGTCTGGTTTACATGGAAGTATGATAGCAGTCAACCACAAGCTATTTCTTTTGCAGGCACTTCATTTTTTTGGAAATACTTTTATTGATTACAGTAAAGGAGAAATTCAAGTAGTTTCAAAATATACCATTAGTTCAAAATAGTTCTTATGTCTGATCAAGTCCTCTGCTTTCAAAAAGATTTCTGAACAGAATCTGGTGAAGGTTTTTGTATAAGTTGATCCTTGGAGATTCATAGGCCTTTTGAATTGTTTGATAAAATTAGTCATGGCTTATAAAGATTTTCTCTACAGAGTAGCCATTTGGAATAGCCTTTTCCTGCTTTGTTTTGTCTCAGCATGCCCTTTAAACGGGTATTAAAATTTTAAGCATGACATTTGAAAAAAAAAAAGGCAAAATATGTGTATAATGGACACATTGAAGATCTTATGAGGAGTCTTGTGCAAGATTTGTGTTGTTAAGTGCATATTGCAATGTAAGATGTCATAGAATCATGGAATGGCTTGTGTTGGAAGGGATCTTAAAGATTGCCAGGTTCCAACCCCCCTACCATGGGCAGGGACACTTTCCAGTAGACCAGGTTTCTCCAAGCTGCATCCAACCTGGCCTTGAACACTGCCAGGGATGGGGCTTCTCTAGGCAACCTGTTCCAGCGTCTGGCTACCCTCACAGTAAGGAATTTCTTCCTAATATCTGATCTAAACTTGCTCTCTTTCAGTTTAAAGCCATTCCCCCTTGTTCTGTCATTACATGGCCTTGTAAAAAGTTCCTCTCCAGCTCTTCTGGAGGCCCACTTTAGGTACTGGAAGGCTGCTCTAAGATTTCCCCAGAGCCATCCCTTCTCCAGGCTGAACAATTTCAATGCTGCAAGCCTTTCTTCATAGGGAGAGGTGCTCCATCTTTCTGAACCTCTTCATGCCCTCCTCTGGACTTGCTCCAGCAGGTTCCTGTCCTTCCTGTGCTGAGTACTCCAGGTGGGGTCTCCCCAGATCAAAGCAGATAGGAATGAGACTTACACATCCACTTTACTGTAGTTTTGATTTATTATTCATTTATATGGACATAGCAAATAGCAAATTTGGAAAGACTGAACAAAGGTTTAAACCGCCTGTTCATTTGTCTCCTGCTGACTCAGTAGGAATTTTGGGACATGATCCCACCCCAAAAACTTATAAAATGCAAGAGTTTCACAATTATTCTTTTAATATTATGTCAATATAGTTTTGTAAATATAATGCAGGCCTGCACTATATTGTGTCATATATGTGTGTGTATGTGAGTGCATGTGCACTTAGATATACTTGAATGCTGGGGAGAAAATATTCAGGGTGAGACAAAGCAACTTCAGAAATAATGCTAGAATATTTTTAATTCTAACTTTTTTTTTAATATTTACTTAGATGGACAAACCCAGTTTTGAAAAAGGGTTACAGACGACGGTTGGAGCTCTCAGATATTTATCAAATCCCTTCTGCAGACTCTGCTGATAATCTTTCTGAAAAACTGGAAAGGTATGAAACGTTAATTACATAATTTTTTTTCAGGAATCACAATGCAATTTTCATTACAAAGCTTTTGGATGAAATGTTTGAATAGCATTGTGTGCAAGCTGATTGCACACAGTTGTATTTTGGACATGATTGTGATCCCTGGTGTAGATGTACGATCCAGATGGTCTAAATTACCATGGACAGGTCCCTGAGATATGTCATAGATCACAGAATCACAGAATATGCTGAGTTAGAAGGAAATTATAAGGATCATCAAATCGTCATCCTAAAGAATCACACCAAGACTTCTCCAAGAATCACACAACGTGCCCAAGAACATTGTCCAAAAGACGTTTGAATTCTGTCAGACTTGGTGCTGTGACCACTTTCTTGGGGATCTGTTCCACAGATAACTGCTCCCTGGGGTAGAAGTGACCAAGAGACATGTTATGAAACTTTGTCATGATTACCAGGTAACTGATGTCATGAAGAATGTGTAACCAATGGGAAATTGTTACCAAAAATAGAATCCTATATAAGTACCATACTCGTAAAACCATATATAAATGTTTTGTATTCTCAATAAAAATCAGTTTCTGATCCGGCTCCGTTGTCCCTGTGTCTCCATCACTGATACAAAGCAGTGGAATTTACAGAGAACATTGGTATGCTAGATGTGTTTTGATAGTTTATAAATGAAATATTCTGGTAATCTAATATTCTGTTGAAAAATTCTTAAAATAGTTAGTTGAGGATATTCTCTGGAGTTCTTTAATCTGTGAATTAAATGTTGCCAAAACTTATGTTCTCTGTATACAGCATTGCTTCTGGTCTACAATTTATTATTGAAAAGAAATTTATTGTCCCAGCAACAAGGTTTAAAATAGTGCTGTGCAGTAGAAAAGTCACATTTTTGATGCTTTGTTGGTGCTTTCTTTTTGCAGATTGGAAGAGCTCCAAAACATTTATTTGCCTGTTATTGTACTCTGGTTTTAAGTACAGCAGGTTTCTTTAAAACATACAGTGTGACCTTTTAATGAAATAACTCCCCACAGGGTGATGTATGACTGAGTATTTAAAACTACCAAACATGTGGCGGAACTGGGTTTGAACTTTTATTGATCTATCAAGTCCACAAAGGCCAGATTCTTGGGGTCTCTGCAAAGCTTTCCTTCATTAGCCACCTAAGCTAAATCTCCTCAGCTATACTTGAGTGAATTGAAGTGTGTCGCTGTCATAGACCCATGTATTTGCTCATACCACTTAATAGTTCTGGTTTTGGTTTCTTTTCAGAGAATGGGACAGAGAGCTGGCAACTTCAGAGAAGAAACCCAAACTCATTAATGCTCTTCGACGATGCTTTTTCTGGAAATTTATGTTCTATGGAATAATTTTATATTTAGGGGTAAGAATTGTTCTCATCTTTAGTAAGCTTTTAGTGTTCTTTAGATAGATCCAAGTTTTAGGGACTGCTGAATTAATACAGAGCATTGTGAATAGCTACGGATTTTTCCTCTGTGTATTGCTTACAAAGGTGGTAAATACAGAGAAGTATTCAGGGACTTTCATTAAAAAATATATTTTCTGATAATATCTGATAATATCTTAATATCTTTAAAATATACATATTAATAGTTTTTAAATGTTTCTAGTGCTGTTAGTACTCCTAGGTGTGTGATCAGGAACTTGATGTGAAAGCCTGAACTGATTATGTTTATCACCTTTCCAACATGTTAGGTAGGATTACCTTAATTTGCCAATTGTCACCTATTTGTTTGACAATCTTATCATTAGGGTTAAGAGCTATGAAAAGAATTTATTGCCAGTGGTGTCTCACTAGGTGTGTGTAGCCATACCGTAAATCTGAAAATTGCTGTTAACCAATATGCGCATTAAATATCTGTGTTACTTACAAATTTCTGTGATTTAGTAGTATAAAAGAGAGTGTATCACCTCTGTAAGGAGGGACAGGCAATCTGGGACTAAAACAATGTTGTGAGGTTATGTAGAGAGAAAATAAGAAGGGCTAAAGCCAAATTGTAACTAAATTTAACCACTGCAGTTTGAGACAGCAAAATAAAAAAAGGTTTCTATAAATACATTGGCATCAAAAGGAAGGCTAAGGGGAGTTTCCATTCTTTGCTGGATGCAGGGGCAGTGTAGTGTCAGGAGGATGCCCTTTAGGACTTGGACCCTAAATTGTCTGTGTCCAGGTAAGGCAGTTATCTGCCTAGGACAGGGCCTCTTGCTATGTAGGAGCTGCGTGGTAACTGTGGTTTCTCTACTCTTTTATCACTTTTGTCAGCTCTTCTTTGGGATGACACTTTATATTTGTAGACCACTACTCAATCATGCCTTTTATGTCTTCCTGTGATCTCATTACTGCCTTTAAATTTTAAACTCTTTTACTCACTAAGCCAGCAACTTCTTACTCATGATAGGTTTGCATTTAAAAAAAAACCCACTGATAACAAAATGGTTCTACAAATGTAGCCTACCATGCACTGTAATAGTTGTTCTTGTAGAGTGTGCTAGCCAGAACCTTTGCACTAATGCATTCCTATTAAAAGTTAAGAAATGTCTGAGGGCTTTTGCAGGCAGACTTGAGCATAACTCTTTCCCAAAATTTAGGCAATGTGTGTGGGTGTGCATGCACAGGGTTGATTTCTCCTTATGCACTTTTTTAATGGAGTACAATTTTAGATGGGGTGAGGACAGAACAAGACTGCAGATTTTTGAGTCATATTCTTTGGTTGTGTAAATGTTTTTTTTTATTTTAATTTCTTTAAGAAATCACAGATACATGCAATTAAACTCATAATAAATGAATCTGCACCTTCCACAATGAACATGGAAAGATTAACTCTTAGTTTAAATTCTTGATTCTATTATCATTAGTGCTCATTTTATTTAAAGTGACTTCGTTTTATTGAAAGAGGAATTGTAAAAAAACCAAATTGCTCCTAAAGCTGCTGGTGTTCTTTGCAGGCCTTGCTCACGGAAATTAATGGGAGCTTTGCCATAAATTTGAAAGGGGACAGGATGTTGTGCCGTACTGGCATAGGTGTAACCAAGTTGTGTGTTCTTTTGAACTTTATTTTCCTTTCAGCTTTTTGCTTGTCTAATCTCTGAACCATTTTCATGGCATCTTTCTTGGACTGTGGTTTAAAGTGTGCTGACATCCCTGCTGTTTGTGGAGTTGTCCTTTCAGCTGGCATCACAGCTTTGCTCTCATTAAGTCTAGCCTTTTTTCCATCTCTCCCTTGTCCCTGATGCGTTGTAGGTAATGATGTTATTGCAGAGTGGACACTTGTGCTCTGGCTTCCTAGAGTACTACAACTCCCCCTCATAAGTAGTGTTATGTTAGGCACATTGGGCTGCTGCACTTAATGTATCTCCTCCCCTGCTGTTTGAGATGGTTCCCATTCTTCACCTTGTCAGAATATGACTCTTACAATTTAAGGAAAAGGTGTTATGGTGGTGAAACAAAAATCTTGCTTTTTAGCTTGATACCAGTTAGCCAGCTAGGTACTTTGCTGTGAGGATCGATTTGATTCTATTTGTATTTTGGTCTTACCTTTATTGCTATGAAATTTATATTTCCAGTCAACAACTGCTAACATTAACTTAGAAGTGGTTTTAGTATCATATCCTAAGGGACCCTAATGAGGATTTCCTGAAGTTCTCGCATATGGGTCACGGGTGTGAGTGAGGAGGCAGGGAGGGAAGTGCTTCTTGGCCATATGCCAAAGAAGAGATGTGCATTATTGTCTTCAAACACAGAGTGTTTGAACATATGGGGGATACACGTAACATAAAAGTTGTTGTTGTATAAGAAGAGCACAGTATGCTGTGTCATAATCTCATTTCTCTTCAGATCTTTACTCTTTTAATTAAGATTAAGGTGAGAGGGACACTTACAGGTTTCCCGGTGGCCTATGATGAATGCAGAGGGGAGAATAAGGACAGGCAATGGCAAATTATGAAATTATTGAAACTTAATTTTCTTTTAGGTGTACAAATTCCATTATTTTTTTAGGCAGGTTGTTTTAATCAGTTTATTCATATTTATATCATTGGGTAATTTTGAGTTTACAAGAGAAGAAATGAAAACCAGGCAGTTCGGCTTTGATTTGTATGTAGACTAGATAATATCTTTGGTAAGCAAGCTGATAAATCTCCATTGTAAACCAGTGGACTTTTATGCCCCATGAGATAGTGTATGACTTGGCTTATTGCCACCCACTCTTCTAGTCTGTAAATCTTATTTTTTTCAGCAAGCTCAGACTGTATGCAATACATTTATAGTCACAACAAACACAGCAGAGAACATGTAATTTTCACTGGAATAAAAGTAAACACACAAAAAAATGTTGCTATTTTAAGCCTATATAGAAAAGCTTATCTTGGAATCTCCAAGAATATGAAAACACCATATTGTCCTTGAGAGGTGAATGTTTTGTATTTTATGAGTTTTGGGGAGTCTTGGTTCGATGCTTTGGGATGCATATGGTCTAAGCACAGCTGTCTTGGGTCATGTGTTTTTAAATAAACACTCCTCCCTTTGCCCACTAATAACACCAAAGTCTTTGTCAAAACTGGCTCCAGATTTACAACAGAGTGGTGATTAATTTGGGTAATGTAGCACATAGTACAGGTATGCTGTTTGAGATGTAAAATTCTACGTCTTTTGTAGAAAAAGTAAATGATGAATATCAGTTCCAGCAACAGTAATATTCAAAAGGGATCACAGTCCAGGTTACAGAAGTACCTGTGATTGCTTTTGTATAAGAGAACCCAAGGGAGAAAAAAAAAAGAGGATTTTTCCAATCTATTTATCACAGTAGAACTTTTATTACAGGTGAACTTCACCAGATCCCTTCTCTGAGTCTCTGTGGTGGTCTGTGTGGTTTTCATCTGGAAGGCTGTGCTGGTAACTTTTTGTCAGAATTTAACACATCTCTGTACAGAAGGATTCAGTAATGTCTTGTTACTTTGGGAGTATAACATGCTTTCTGCTGCAACACAACAGAAATAAGAATAAGGAGATGTATGCAAGTTCATAGCACTATGTGTTTTTAAACTGATCATAACAGTGAAGCAAAGGAGCATGTACTGCTTCATGTCCTTCTGAACTCGTGCAGTAGATAAGCAAAAGGTTAACCACAGCACACAGGTGATTTTTGCAGTTCTTTGGGAAAGACTGGGTAAGGAAAGGCAAGAGGCAGAGATAGAAAATAAGCAAGGTTAGAGGAGTGAAAGTATGAGAAAGATGAGGCAGAGAGGGAAATGGAAGGCAAAGGTGAGGTAACACTGATGGGGTTTAATTACAATGGAGAAGGAGGCTGAGGACAAATGAAATAGCAGACTAAAGTCAAGTCAGGACTTTAGCAAATCATTTGGATACCTTGTAGTTTAGTAGTTTCACCTAACCTCTTTCTCCTCTCCTACCCTGGTTCTCTATCCTGTTGCTCATCCCTGGATGGAGAGTGCTGGGGCCTCCAGCACAGGGGGGACTGTTTCTCTCTGGGACCTTTATTAAACTTGCCTTCCCTACCATTTACTTCCTCTCCTCCTGCTTTTGTTACAAAACTGGATACAGCATCTAGAACTGTTGAGGAGATGATCCAATTATTTATACTTTTATTCTGTTCCTATTTCCATTTATTTTTTGTTTTAGCTATATTCTCACTGTCTTTTGAGAATGGTAGTGCTCATTTTGGTAGTTCTGAGGCTTCCCTTGTCCTGCAAGTCCAGTAGAGTGCAGTGAGAATTGCTCCCTAGGGCCAAAACATCCAGCCTGATAAACTAGATTCAGTCATATGATATGGCTAATCCATTACAACTCTGTAAAGTAAATGTGGAAGCTAATCTCAGTTGTCACTTTTGTAGAAAATGATCAAACAAAATTTGCGAGCTAGATTTGCTTTGGTGCAGTTGCAGGAGCATCACAGACTTAGACAGCAGTGAGCTGTCTGTTCTCCTGTGCAATTACTGCAATTTTCTATGGCTGGCACAGAAAAGATGGCCTGACTTCCTCATTTAGGATATAAGACTTCAAAGCTCTTGGTGAAACTTTGAATTGAAATGTTAGCCATCTTGAAAAAAAATGAACCAACTGCTGACCAAAATTACTTTTCTTGTTTTTCTCTACAGGAAGTCACCAAATCTGTGCAACCCCTTCTGCTGGGGAGAATAATAGCTTCCTATGATCCAGACAACTCTGATGAAAGATCCATAGCTTACTACCTGGGCATTGGCTTGTGCCTTCTCTTTTTTGTGAGAACACTGCTTATACACCCTGCTGTATTTGGTCTTCATCATATTGGAATGCAAATGAGGATAGCTATGTTTAGCTTGATTTATAAGAAGGTAATTGTTCCATTTACACTCAAAGCCAAGCCTCTGTCTGTAGTCTGTGTAACTTTTAGTCTAGTTTGTTGAAAGATTGATAGTTTTGTTAAGGTACACAAAGTACACAGAAGAATAATGTGGCTAACAATTTCTGAGCGCTCTCAATTTCCCAGTCCAAAGAATTAAACACCTACAGATGGTTTGACTGAAATCAGCCTCTGTGAGTTCAGACTTGCTGTGTATGTGAGATGCTTCAATTGTTTTACCAATGTGCTCCTGTTAAAAATGTGTACTGCAGAGGAAGAATAACATGCTGGTGGCCAAAGAATATCTTCAAAAGAGAATTAGAGGTGAAGATTTAAACAATAAATGTGACATTGAAGGGATTGAGTTTGAATGATACTGTGTGACATTGCTATAGTATGAAGAATCAACAGACACTTACCCACCACATGCTCAAAAATAGAAAGATTTAAAAAGTTTTTGTTTTACCCAAAGAAGATAATTTAAACAAATATGTTAGTTATTGTAGTATAAAGCTCACTGTGAAAGCATCTTTCAAAAATATTTGTGAAGAGAGGCAGCAGTAGGAGATTTTTGTGGATGCACAGCAGCACACAGCATGCGGGCTTAATTAAAACTTGTATTTGCATATATATCTATATCCATAAAATATTCAACAGAAAGCAAGGACTAAGTCAATACATCAATATTTTTAAAGCAATTTAATGGCTATATTGAATTCAAGAGACAGAAAAAAAAAGTTTAATGAGACTTTCTTTGTAGCATAAAAAATAAGTGGATTATTACTTATACTACTGCATCATTGCTTATAATTTTTATCTTTATTTATTGAGTTTTATGGAGATAACTTATATGACAATTTTTCTATGGTTTTGTTTTCTTTTACAGATCCTAAAACTCTCAAGCAGAGTTCTAGATAAAATAAGTACTGGACAATTGGTCAGTCTTCTTTCCAACAATCTCAACAAATTTGATGAGGTGCGTCATCAGTTGTTTAATTCACTTGGTGATCCATCAAAAAAAAAGTCAAGCTGTTCATGACAGATATTAAGGAAGCATAAATGGAGAACTCCCCTGAGTGCTCATTGTAAACTAAATATTCATTCATTACCTTAAGAAAATGTGTTGGGACATAGTCACAGAAATGCTCATTCTGATACTTATGACATTCTTTATCTCGTATACTGATTAGAAGAGGAAACCTAAAAAGCAGTTACATCATAAAGCCATGTTTGTTCTTCAGTCCAGTGGGACTAAGGTTGTTAAACAGTCGGTTTCACAGAAGTCAGAACTTGCTGGTTAAATCCTTACATCCTACTTCCTGATGACCATATCTTTTTACTGAGGTGATCCAGTCCATTTCTGTCATTGAACAAGTGATGAGGCTTAACCTCCTGTTCCTATTATTACCCAGTCCACTAAAAAGGGATTGTTCATATAAGACTGTGGTAGGAAGTCTTAGACATCTGTCTTAGAAAATCTTAGAGAGTCTTCTGTAAAACTTCATTTTGTTAGGGTCTGCAGCAAATCCCTGCTAATGCCTTGAGGACCTAGAAACTCTATGAATTTCTCTTCTTCATGTGTGTTTAGTTGGCCCTTTGGTAGTATAAGATTTGCTTCCCATGAAAGACACAAATCAGAGAGACTGTAGACATATGGTTGGAACTGCAGGGTGCATTTACTTGAAGCACTACATGACTGTAGAGAGTAATGTCAGCTAGTGCTGCACAAGTTAGGACAAATGGTCTGTCATTGCAGCAGTGCAGATGCAGCAACACAGACCCTGTGCACCTCATCACAGGATTCACTCCAAAATCTCCTGAATGAGAACTGCATTGAGCTAGTTGTGTTCATACAAAAGTCATCTCTTCACCAAAGTAATATTTGCCTTCTATATCAGATTAAAACAGTGAGAAGATTCTTACAAGTATTTTTCTCATCCTACAGTGGTTGAAAAGCCATCATTGATGCCAAATTCTGTTTACTTTTACAAAGTGTGACTTTTCGTCATGCATATACATAAGAAATATACAGCTGCATATTGAACTTTGCCTTAGAAAAATCAAAGTTTAGGCATGGAATGTATATGTATTGCTGCACTGTCATCAAAATTAACACCCAGAATTCCATGTGCTCAGGATCACAAATCATCCTATATAAACTTGTTTTTCTACTGGAAATATTTGTACCACTCTTTACTATCCTTTTTCAAAGTGTCACTTTAATGACTACATAATTTTCATGTCAGAGCACATCTCTAACTTTCATTTGTTTTTTCTACTGTGGCCTTCCATAGGGTCTTGCTCTGGCTCATTTTGTATGGATTGCACCATTACAAGTGGCACTGCTGATGGGATTGCTCTGGGATATGTTAGAAGCTTCTGCATTTTCTGGACTTGCTTTTCTAATAGTCATGGTCTTATTCCAAGCATGGCTGGGACAAATGATGATGAAATACAGGTGACAAGAATGCTTTAAAATATTTTAATATGTTTTCCTGAAACATATTGGTTTTAAGAAGTTGATACCACTTGATTAAAAGACTCTGGTTAGGATATTATGTAGGAAGAGTCCAAAGAATGTTTTCTGTGTAGGGAAAGTTACAGACAAAATTTCATATATTTATGAGCAGGTGTCTAAACTTAAAAAAATTGAAAGTCAAACATGAAGTAAATAGTGTTAAAATTAGATTTAGGATTAAATCTAGAATTTTTAGAATTAAAACTCCTTGTTAGTTACTTGATCCATTCTTTTTAGAGTTTGTATTTTCTCCTTTTAAAACAATTATTTGATTTCTAATAACTTCTTCTATATTCTCCATAATAATTCTTTTAAAGTAAACATTAAGCAGAGGCATATATAGATGTTGTTTTCATAAGATCTAATGGGATACAAACTACCTATACAGGGTGAAAAAGATGGAGATTAACCTACTGTCTTTTTACTTTGTAGGAATAAGAGAGCAGGAAAGATCAATGAGAGACTAGTCATTACCTCAGAAATAATTGAAAATATACAGTCAGTTAAAGCCTATTGTTGGGAAGATGCAATGGAAAAAATGATTGAAAACATCCGTGAGTAAGTGTCCTCATTTGTTACACAAATTTTTTATGTGCTCAGGAAAAAGATTAGGTGGCTATGAACAACCCCTGTGGTCATGTTAGTTAAGAAGTAAAGCAACAACTATTAATTCTCAATAAAATAACCATGCGTTCCCACACTGCAGCTTGGGGGTTTTTCCCATTTTTTTTTAAAGTTTACTATGAGGTGAGATTTTAAAAGGTTTTTTATTTACTTCCTCATTTGTTATAATGATATTTCAGTGGTTAGTTTGCACAGGTAAAACAATTGTGGGATCTGTCTTTGTTTCTGGCCAGCCCTGTCTTCATCCTAAAATAAAAAGCCCTTTTGTGATGGTTACTTAAGGCTTAACAGACATCCCTATTCTGTGGAGAAGGAAACAATATGAATCCTGTGCAGCCATTTTCTGAGAAATGCAATAAAGCTGGTTATAAAATTTGCATACAGTCTGTGAAAAGAGTAAATTATATTAGTGTATTTATCTTGCACATTTACATTAACATTTATTGTCTGTAGATGGCCTTGTAGAATGCTTATCTTCTCAATTAATATAAGGATTGAACTGTAACTACCAGACCTGAAGGAGAAAGGAGGTAAAAATTATCTGAGACCTGTGAGAAGGAAGTCTTTGCTACCGACAAGGAGTTCAGGGCAAAGGGAGAAGTGACATATTTATTGATGGGTGACGCTGCATGAAAACTCTCCCATGTGTTCTCTGTGTTTGTTTAGTCCTTTACAGAGAAATAAAATTCTGTGCCAGGTGTGTGACTGGGAAAATAAAAGAAATATAAGTGTAATATTATCATGTAAATAACAGACATAAAATTATATTGTTCCACAAACACCCTCTTGTTCAGCTGCTTTCTGAAAGACAATCCAGGGAAAGTGAAGTGTTCTTTACCATTAAAATTTCTAATTATTTACTATAAACAATCAGAGAAACTCAGTCTGAATCCAGGTCATGAGTGCTAGCTTGAGGATGGAACTAGATTAATATTCCCGTGATATCACTGGTCACATGTATTGCTTTTTTAGCATGATGAGAACACATCATGCTAGCAAATCTTCTAGAAATTAATTAAATAAATTGTAGTCCACAAACTGGTCACAGAAACCTGGAAATTTGACTGTTATTTAATTAGCTATATTTTCTAAAATAATTTATAGCAACTTTTGTAATGCTGGAGTTTCCATCAGCAATGTGACTACAAATTTCTGCATGGTATTCCAGTGGTCGGCACTCACCCAGTGAATAGCCATCTTGGGTCTTGTACCATTTCTAGCCCCAGTTAATTGCTCTTGCAGGAGAGCAACTGCTCTGTCACTGCAGCAGAGGTGCTTCTGTCCAGGCAAAAATGAGCTGCAGTGTTGTATTGCACTGCAGGGCACCTGGGGGATGTGAACTGAACAGGATCAAAATGAGAGCAGTCAATAGAAATCTCCAGCACTGTGAGTTTAGAGCTATCAACTCAGAAATTTATTTCTATCCCCTGGATTATCTTTTTATTTTATAGCTTGCTATAAGATGCATGGGCTTTGTGGAAACAGCTAGGAATAATCACTGATTGCATTCCTCACTGCACAGGAGTAAGCTTCTCTGTAGACTGAGCTTCTATGGAGAAAGGAGGGTGGAGAACAGACTCCCTGCCTTCCGCCTCTTCAAACTGAGGTTAAGTGGCACCTTAATTCACAGGTGAAGCCATTAGTAACTTGCCATGCAAAAGAAAATGACCTTATAATCAGATTATGTATTTTAAGGTTTTTTTATGGTAACATATATCAAATCTAGCATTTCAAAGTATCTTTTTCTAGAGGAGTTATATATCTAAATGAGTATGGGATGCTGCTTCTGGGAGTACATCACATTAGCTGTACATTAGATGTACAAGTGTTAGATGCTTGAGGCTGGTTGTACCAGGAATTGTAGAGGCTTGTGGCTTATTCAGTGTGTAAATCATGACAGATTATTATTACTTTGTCTGACACCTCTGAACATTGATGTCAGAATTTGACTCTAATGATTTTTTTAGGCCCAGAAATAGTTTGGAGACTTAGTATTTAGCTGCAATTCTAGAAAAGAAGAAGGATGAGCGAGCCTCTGAGTTAATTGTTATGCCAACAGTTCCATCCAAACTATTTGTAAGTTGTAAACTGTGAAATCCTACATTAATTATTTGGATTTTTTTTTTAACAGAACTGAACTGAAGCTTACCCAAAAAGCTGCTTATGTGAGATATTTCAACAGCTCAGCCTTCTTCTTCTCGGGCTTTTTTGTGGTGTTCTTAGCTGTGCTTCCATATGCTGTGATTAAAGGAATTACTCTCCGAAAAATATTTACCACCATTTCCTTCTGCATTGTTCTTCGAATGACAGTGACCAGGCAGTTTCCCGGCTCTGTTCAGACCTGGTATGACTCTATTGGAGCAATAAACAAAATACAGGTATGGTACATGGGCTAAAATCTTCCCAAGTACGTAAGCTAATTCTGTATATCATGTTATCTTGTCAGTTGATCAGCAAAAGCACACAGCATTTATGTAGACTTTTTGAATATATGTTGCTTTGACTAAACACCATGAAGAAATGTCATTATAAATCTTGATATTGTTCCCCAGGCAGCATAACCACACCAGTCTCATACTACCTGCTTGCTGCTTTTTCTTTTTCTTTTTGAAACAGTGACATTTAGTTAGTTATTCTATTGCAGAACAAGAAACTTAATAGAATCATGACTTGTGGTGCTTAAGAGATGATTTTCCTTCAGGAAAGGAAGTTCAAAATTAGTACATGTTTTATATAGCATGGCTTCCAGGAGCTGAAGTCACAGATCTTCTGTTTTTCTTGATTTTAGTGACAAGAACAGCAGGAGACTTTGCATTTTATGCAAATGTGCATCTCATTCATTATGACTAGCAAACATAATTAAGACACCAGTCAAATAATTATTACCTATCTTACCTACTGAGATCAGTTGCTCATGTACCAGCATGAGAGGCTTATCTGCAGAGTAAAATCAGGCTGGATTCTCATTAACTCTGTATTTTTAACCTGCTGTTCTGAAATTACTCCCTAGGAAGAGAATTTTTACACTATTTTGGGGTGAAATCTTAGACCTTTTTCATTGCATATTTATAGATGTAGGGTTGTTTTTTTTTGCAGAACATAGATTTTATTATTTTTAGTGTGATAAAAATAACTAATACAGAACCTAAAGATCTTAATCAGATCTCTGAACCTCAGTCTAGAATAAGAAGTAGGTGCAGTATTTTTATGATATTTAACTGGGCAGGAAATTCAAGGAATCTAGCCATAAACCTTTCTATTTGACGTTAAGAAGACTGCTTTGTTAGGTTCCATTATAGGCTTTCCTTGGGCTCTCAAATTCCCTAGGCATTAGTGGAAGTATCCTGTCTCTCCTGTTTCCTGGAAGAGTGTGTCCAATGCCCTGGACACAGTCACAGAACTGGCAATCCCAGTGGTCACAACATTGCCCTCACTTCACTGAATGCTTGTCTTTGGAGATACTAGCAAATGGGTGCTCCAGAATCCATAAATAACCATCTCTTTGTGGCAGGTTCAGTATAACCCCATAGACAGATAGGACAAAGTCCCAGAACACCAAAGCCCTTTACTAGTCTTAGGAAACATAAATACAAATAATAAGCTACTCACACATCTCTCTGATTTAATTTCCATCACAGTTTAGAGAGCTGACTGGTCCAAGTATACCCCCTGGGTTATTGTATTCTCACATGTTTTTTAGACCATGATATTTCAGAATCAGTGTGCTCTCTCTGACTATTCCTGCTCCAGGAGCTCCACTGGATGACTCCTTTATTATGAAAGTGTAGCTATAATTTCCTTTTTTTTTTTTTCTTTTTGTTTTTTTCTTTTTTTTTTTTCATAAACCGTGTGTGTCATGCCTTCCAGTTTTTGAGTTCCTGCCCTTTCAATCAGCTTTTTAATTGCTATGCCAACAGAACCCTTCTTCTTGTTCTGCTTGGAAAATTTGCAAGTGTACTATTGAGAACTGATTTCCCCATGAGTCTGCTTAGGTTTTCCATTGTATTGCCTATGTAGATCTGTTTGCTTCCACATAATTAAAAAAGTTGAATTTGGAGGAGATGATATCTAGAGACTATATAACCTTAATAAAATAATAGAATAGAGAGGATGTCTTTCCTACATTATCATAGCCTTACTCTTATTTACTAATGCTATCCCAAAAGGCAACATGAGCACCGGGTTGCTAACTTGTGTCATTTGAAATTACACTGCATCAGTGCTGCCAGGATCATTATCTGCTTTTTTTTTTTTTTTTTTTTTGGAAAAGGGAAAAACCAGCATGTAGTTGCTTTGTTGTACTGCTTACCAGCATGCAACCTTCTATATCTTAATCCAAAACCAAAGTTTGTTTGAAAAGGGTTAAACTGAGAAGGATGATCTTGCCAGATACAAGTCCTGAAAGAGCCAAGTTTCGATATTCTTTCTAAATCATAACCAAATACCTTTATGGCTGTGTTTTCACTAGAAATGAAAGAATTGTTAGTTTCAAAAACATTTCATTCTGCATCCAAAAATGTTGTATAATTTATATTTATACCTCTTGCTGAAAGCACTGTAATGCAAAAGTGCCACCAGAAATATTAGTGCTCTGTGTAGGCAAATATGGACTGCTTTGTGCAATATGACCTTGTCCCTTACTGTTTCATCTGCTTTCATGGTGTTTCTAGGATTTCTTGCTGAAAAAAGAATATAAAGCTCTGGAGTATAATCTAACAACCACTGGGGTTGAGCTGGACAAAGTAACAGCTTTTTGGGATGAGGTTGGTACTTTTACCCAAACTATATTCAAACACAGAGTGTATATATATATTTTTTTAATATTTGCCATGACACTCTAAAAAGAGCAGCCTACACTCTTTCATTTTAACTAGCTTCAGCTTTCAGCAGGTAAGGAATACTTAGCAAGTAATTAATGCATGATATCAAATTATACACATTGAGAAACTTGGGAAGAAACCTTTCAATAAGTGTTAAGGCCTGTAATAAGTAGTTATTACTGACTTAGGCTATCCTGAAAACAGGATCAGGCTATGTAATGTATAAACATTGAAAAATGGTTCTATAATAAGCAGATTTTGTTTGTGTCCACAAATTTTGGCACAAGTCCAATATATACATTAAAAATTATATTATATTAAATTATGTTATTGAATATAATTTAAAAATTAAATTCAATAATATAATTAGTATTTAATTGATAGGAAAAGTAACATGAGAGAAGTAAGTTCCTAAATCTATAGTATGATATATATATCTGTATATGCATGTTTTATTTATTTTTTATGTATATCAAATATATATCCATGTATGTTGCAGGGAATTGGAGAGCTATTTGTAAAAGCAAAGCAGGAAAACAACACCAGCAAAGCTCCTAGCACTGACAGCAATCTCTTCTTCAGTAATTTTCCCCTTCATGCCTCTCCTGTTCTTCAGGATATAAATTTCAAGATTGAGAAGGGGCAGCTATTGGCTGTTTCTGGATCCACTGGAGCAGGCAAGGTATTTCTGTTTCTGCTGGTTCAACAAGTGTCCTAATAACTATGAGGAATAATATTGTGTTGTTACCTGTATTGTTACCTGTATTTTTACTGTACTCTTGATACCCTGTGCTTGCTGTAGAAATGATGGCTGCAGGAAAAAGTATGGATAATCTGCAAGCTTCCCTGAAATAGTTACTTGAAGTTTTACACTGTGGTCACTATGAGATAGACTTTGCTGGATTTTTTTTTCTTTTTTTGTAATAGAATGTTACAGAATTATAAGGAACTAGCAATTTAATGACAAAATATTTTCCCATTGGAAGTAAAAGGAAATTTTACAGGAGTAATGCATGCTGAAACCTAAAGTTAGGGCTCATGGTGAGAATCTCCTCGCCTTTAAAAAAATGAAGAATATAGAATAGATAGACAGATGGCTCAGTGTGCTAGAAAGAATTTTTTCCCTGCCTTGCTAACATTTTAAGGAAAAAAACTGATCACAAGATGGTTTGTAACCAGACAAGGCTGACAGGAATATAGCCAGGTGTGTGTGCCCAGGACAAGTGGTGTACCTGATCACTTAGCTCTGGTTCCTATAGTGCCTCACCTGGGCTTCCTGAGACCCATGTGAAAGCCTGGGGAGATGCTGCTGAAACTGGTGGTTTCCTGTGCAAAGTTGTAGATTAGATTATTCATCATTTTACTACTCAAAAATGTTATCAATGCATTTAGTTTGCAGATGACACATCCAATTAACATCATTAATATAAAATGAGTGGAACTGTGATACTTTTATTCTCTTGAAATAGCAAGTAATTAGATGGGTCTTGATGAGTCTTTCATCTTTACCGCATTTTTTTAAGGAAATGTGAAAGTTAAAACAAATGTTCATTTTGCTTCTCTTGTTTTAAAAATTATAGATGAAAATATTATCATTTCTTTTAATTGCATAGGATAAAATCTTTGGTCTGTTGGAGTCAATGACAAAGGACCCATCAATTTCAGTATGATCAAGGTTTCTTATTTTTCATTAATAATCCCCACAAGAGAGAGCAAGGGACTCAGAACATGAGATTGTCCTCAAGATGATATGTTAAGGTGCATTTTAGTGTGATATTTTTGAATTTACAGAACAGTTTATCTATTGCTATTGCTAATGCTGGTAATTGTAATTCAGAAATGTGAACTAGAAAATACTGAAGGATGTATGTATATCTCCTTTAATCTGCTAAATAGGAAATTGAGGAAAATTCAGATTACACTGAACAGTCTATGTAAGTATATGCACACAAAAAATTTGTACTTTCCAAGGCAATAAAAACAAAAGCCTTATAATATTAACTTAAAAAGTTAATATTATAAAAGTCAAAGAATAAGGTTCACCTCCCACCCCCCACCCCCCAAAACCTGCTGCCCTTCCTTCACACATTCTTAATGTAAGGATTGCTTCATGGTCCTTGAGGCTGTTACTGTATATTCCAGTAACTGTCAGGCCCATGAAACAGACTGCACAATTTTATCTATATTAACTATTTAATCTATAACAGGTATGATGCCTGACATCAGCTGTTTAATATTGTTTCAGTATTAGATAGAGTTTCTTTTGGTTTTGTTTTGTTTTTTAATTTGTGTTATATGGCACAAGATGCAGTGGTTTAACATCCAGGGTACAAAACATACCAAAAGGCTGTCCTTTGCAGGACTGGGAACTTCTTGCTCAGCATTTTGGAAAAGTCAGATTCCAGTATACGGGAAGGAATCTCATGAGACTCCTCCAGTATATTGTATAATGTACAAAAGGATTTCTGTGCTTGACAGCATGAAACTGTGACTTAGACAGATTTTTCAGATCTTTGGCTGTTACGTCCCAACTTTGTTGACTGTTTATTAGTGATAAGAACACCACTGCAATGGCTCTGTAACAAATTTTTCCGTGTATTTCTCAATTCTATCCTTTGATCTAGTAGCCAATGATGTGTGACAAGGTTACTACAAGCTACTGATTAACTTTGAAATTATAACATATCAGTACTGAAATTGCAATCAATTCTTTTATGAAGGGAAATAGTAAATATACTAAGGTCATGCATTCACGTAAATGAGTTAACAGTTACAGAGGAAAATTCAGATCATACTGAACAATTGTATATACTTACACAGAGAAATTGCATTTTTAAGGCAATACAGATAAAAAACTTATAAGCACTAGCAAAATTAGAAACATGAATTATGTTGTACAAAGATAATCTGAAAATCAAAAAGAATTCTCTATAATACTAGTACCTTATGTCTGTATTTCACAGATAATTTTTTACCTTGTAAAATTATTGATAGCTTCATTAAAATAACCTATTTTTGTAACAGCATGCCTTTTTTACAAGCTATCTTACACAATTTTTATCATTTAGTAAATTAAGTTTCTCTTATATTAGAGGTCTTTCAGAATCACACATATCAAGAAAATCTCCATTAACTGTAGTTTGCAGGGACACTTACAGGGACACTCTTGATGAGACAAATATGCCATTTAAGTGACTTAACAGAGTGACTTTCACTATGTGCAACATTTCTTTTTGTTATACAGATATTTGATGTATTAATCAAGTGTTAATGCTTTTTCAGACTTCTCTTCTGATGTTGATAATGGGAGAACTGGAGCCTTCACAGGGTAAAATTAAACACAGTGGAAGGATATCCTTTTCACCTCAAGTCTCCTGGATCATGCCTGGAACAATAAAAGAGAACATCATTTTTGGTTTATCCTATGATGAATACCGATACAGGAGTGTCATCAAAGCCTGCCAACTAGAAGAGGTTAGTCATCTAGGACTTTTCAGACCTGTGACCAAACCCAAGTGAAAAACCCAAATGAAAAGATATGGGAATGGGGCTTAAAGCAAGTGAAAAATTTCTGATATTTAAGGAAATCAGCCTGAAATCTCAATTTTGTGGAATTGCAAGTCACCTTGTTGCCAGCTGCACTGACACTGACAGTTCTGGTAGTTTACACAACAGAAGCTAGGTAAGCTGGCTCAGATATTATGTCTGCCTTCTCAGCCTTCCTTGCCAGTTAAAAACCTGAGTAAACATACTGATCCTGTATGCTAAACATACTATTATTTCTACATAAAGAAGTTTTTCCTTACAGTTTTGGAAATAAACCTGTTTTTCTTCTTTCTTTTGCATGGCTGCAAGGATAACTGGAATGTTGTGGCAGAAATCTGAATTATTTAGAAGAAAATCTTGACTAAATTTGGGATTTTTTCTATGTATACACTAAAAGTTCTTACACTGGAAATAATTGCAGGATTGATCCTTATGTAGCCCACAATGAGTACAATCACATTAAAATGTCCTTGTATGTATTTGATGTTGTCAGGGGGTAGTAGAGCGAAATATATTTTACACATGGCAAGATACAAAAGGAGCGAGCATTTGAGACCTTTGCAAAATCTGCTAAAATTTTGTCTGTAATACACAAAACCAGTAAATTTTTAACTGAGCTGAATAGAATTTTTCTTTTGGCCACATAGTGAAACATCTTTTTCCTCAGCACCAGTCAAGCAAGAAACCATAGCCAGTCTGTTTAAAAATAAGGTTTCTACTGCATTTTATCTCATTTAAGCAATAAAGTAATATTTCCCTATATGTTTCTGGCCATTTCAGTTTATGTTTGGATTTTTGGTTTGGTTTTCTGGAAATCTTTTGGGAAGCTCCTTAAGACAGGAGAATTAACAGCTTCTGTGTCAGGTTTTCTATGGAGCTGTCCTTAAACCCAGTTGTGAAAGTTGTAGTTAATGCCAAAGCTCCAAGAAACAACTGGCTTCAGCAGTTCAAACCTGCCTTTGCTCAAGGAGGCTTTCCAAGCCAGGCCTTTCCTAGAGCAGCAGGTGGCTGCTGGTGGCTCAGTGTCTCTGCTGGTGGGACAGCTTGGTGTCGCAGTGGCCATGGGATGGCTCAGTGTCTCAGCAGGCTGCAGCTCCTTTTTTCTCCAGGCAGGCTCAATCAAGCCAGCTTTGATCTGTGTAGGTGCAGCTCTGTGCAGAATGATATGCTTCACTTCCTAGCAGGGCTTATTATTTGAGATCAGATTTGATACGTATACATTTTTTTTTTCTCCTGGACTGAATAGATTGGGCTGCCCTGAAGAGAAGGCAGAATAGTCTGGAAGGAAGCCAAATGCAACCTTATTGCTATTATTATGCTTTCTTGTCTTGCTAGCTTTCATGTATTAGTTACCAAAAAGACTCATTATGGCAGATTGAAGAATGGATTTCAAATATTAATTCCTCGTTTATTCCCCAGTGTGACCTTTTACGGATTTATTATCTTAGTGCTTTGCATTGGAATTCGTGTGAGGGTGTTTGTTCTCATTCTTCAGAATGGAGAAACCAGAGGAGTTTTGCCTGAGTTTACTCTGCTCCCTTCTCTGCAGCCTTCTTAGGTAGCTATATGTTCCACCTGTAAACAGGCCTGCTGAGTCTACTTCTTACGTGGAGCCCTCAGAAACCAAGGATTGGTGATACAAGAGCGTTTATTTCGTTGTTGTGCATATGCTCCAAGTCAGTTAATATAGAGCTCTTAACAATGGCTAAGTCACATTTATTTCCAAGCTCTATACTCAGCAAAATGCTTTTGGAATACAAAGACATCTTCTTTGACTCAGTGGGCAAATAGATGTATTAATATTAAGAAGCAATATATCTGTGAAATGCCCATTTAACTTTGGCATTTCTACCATCAACCTATAAAGGGAGCAAAATGAAAATCTAGTCCAACTTGTGAATTTTATGTCTTTTCCCCTTCTTCTTTATTAGTGCCAATAAAATGCTGCAGATGTGGGTCATGTCATACCATTTATGTGGGTTTGAGGCTCCCAGACACACGGGGAAGCCTGTTCTTGTCACACAGAGCCTGTTCTTGTCTGCTGCAGAACAGGATGCTGAAGCCAGGTGATGTCATACAAGGTGCTCTCCACTTTTTAGTTCTATAGAGATATGAAAATGATAAGTGCAGCTTATGTAATTTGGGGTGCATGAGAATTTTCACAAAATTCAGTGCTACATTCTCTTGCCTGACTTTTTTGATCTCGTAGTTAATTTACTAAGGAGGTATCACTTAGAGTCTCTTTATAGTTGCTAAGTATGCAAGGTAAATTTATCTCTAAGCAACTATGAAAGATGGAAAGTGCAAGTAAATATTTCCCAGAGCTTTCCATACTTAAGGTGTCCAAGAATAGAATTTTCCCTGTATGGGAAATCAGATGTTTATTCAGAGGTTAGAATGTTTGTTATGTTAGATTCTGTAAAATTGTAGAGAATGGCAAACCTGGTTATGTTAGCCATTATCTAAACAACAGGTTTGCTTTGGTAGGTTTGTCTGGAAGGGAAGAATTTTTCATGTTGCTCTAAAATATGTTCTCACAGCTTTGCATTTTGTTCTGTTTGTGTATGGAACCATCAAAAGGAAGGTTCAAAACGCACTGGGATTACAGCCTGTGCCTGAGGTCACAAGCTTAATTAGTGTGTACATGTCTCTCAAGTGTCCTTTTTCCTCATGCACAGCGTGGCTGTTGTCCCACCCAATGCCCCTGGCACGGGTGTGTGACTGATGGGCAGTCAGACCAGGGAATTCTCCTACAGGGGATGAGGTTTTGTGAGTCCACGTATGGGGAGCGTGTGTTTTACTGGTGCTCCTTGGAGTGTAGTCCCACTGCACGACACATGTGACAGCAGAACAGTGCCAAAGTGTCATTCATGGTCCCTGGTCCTCAGAGCTCTTCTCTGTAGCATTCTCTGGCACGTGGGGAGAGCAAGAGCAAGGGGACACCACAGTGCAACCCAGTCTGAGTGCATGAGATCTGAGCTGCTGAAATGATCCATAATGGACAGCCACATGTTGAAGGCTCAGTGAGGGAAGTTTGTCAGATCTAAGTACCACTGTTGCTCATAATTTCAGGATGCCACTGTACAGGTACATAATACTGGAAGAATCATGAGAAGGGTTCTCAACTGCATCTCCGTGCATCAGTGAAAGTATGCCTAGGACACTTTTTAAACTTACCTTTTTATGTATATTTTTAATGGCAGTGTATCCTGTTTTATATGTGCAAAATTATTAAGAACTTGATTACAATTACATTTCCTGATTATATTTTTCCTTTGAGAGTAAGTAGGGCATCAGAAGAGTTAAAATCGTGTTTTACAATGTTGTTCTCACTACTGCAGCTTGTAAATGGGAAGAGGTTGAGAGAAAAGCAGTAAAAGGTGAAAGAACAAAAATGAGTGCTTTGGAGTTGAGATAAAAGGAGAGTAATTAAGAGTTTCATTAGTGTTCTTGATAACCAAAAGAAACAGTCTTACTGGCAAAAATTCTTTCTGAAAGCCTGGCATATACTGAATACAACTGCAAAGAGATGTAAGTTGTGTGCAGACATATCCCATATTTTTGTGTGATGCTGAACTCAGGGGAATGCCAATGCATTTAAATTACACAATGCATTCTGCAAAACAACACAGTAAAAAGTTTTCAAGATGCATAGGAAAAGGGCTACTTGTTCCTTCTCCACTACCTTCTTGCTCTCTTTTCCTTTTCTTGAGAAACAGTGATTATTTTAGCAAGCAAGAAAGCAGGATACATGCCTAATTTAATATGTTCTCTAAAATTAAGGTCCCAGTAAGCAAATAAGAAGGTGAAGGTTTTAACCTCCTAGGTTAAACCATTCCAGCACAGTTCAATAGTCCTTACCATTTGTCCTTTATTTAGAAACTTTTCTGAAATGAAGTGTTTTAATCAGAGTACTTTTGAGTTTGCAGGTGTTACCTCAAATCAATTAACTCTGAAGTCTTTTATTGGCATGTTATAATAGAGAGAAGACAAGATAAAACTGGTATGGATTCTGAGCACATTTTCTAAAGGCAGTCCCCATTGCCAAGTTTTATGGTACTCAAAAAGTAAGATAAAATGAATTGGTGCTACTTCAGCAGCACTTTTGACAAAGTGGTTTACCCTTTTCATCAAGTACCTTTCATCACATTCATAATAAAAAATCGTAGCAAGAGAGTCTGAACTTTTGCCTAACACATCAAGTTAAGGACCAAGTATATTGTAAAAGCCACTAAGAGGTGTGAACTTCCAGAGTTTGTATGTCTGTGGAAACTTGCCACTAAATTTGAAGCAATTCTAAAAATGTGCCTTCCCTAAGAATTGTATTAATTGTAGGTTGTATTAATGTAATGGCAGGGATAATATGAGTATAATTTGAAATTTGTAGGATTTAATTTGTAGGTGGTATGTGGGTTTGCAAAATCCTTTTTAATCATGTTATGAAAAATTGGAAAGGAATGTGACTTTATTTTCAGATATTTAGATTGAAAAACCAGCATTAATAGCCTGCTATATACATGGTGTGGGATTTTTGTTTGATTTTATCACAGTAAGTGGTAACTTAAGTAATAACTTGAAAACTTAAGCAGGTAAAACCTCTGGACGATTGAAACAGGAATTTTCATGTTTAAATGCTGTTAACATTGAACAAACTCATCCTAAGAGAAGGCATTCCTCCAGTCAAGACTACAGAAGAAAGCCTGTTATAGTTATTAATGTTTAAAAATAAACAAGCATCCTACCACATTTGAGTGGGTCCACTAGTTTATGAGTTTTGAAGCCATACTTCCATAACTTCTAGTTTTACCTTTTTGTTATGTAAGATGGATATTTTCCCACCTAGTTAATTCATGTGATCCTTCAATAGTTACCTAAGAGTCCACAACACATAATGGCAAACTACCTTTGAGAGATTACCACTCTCTAAGTAAACACATGCTCTGATTTGAGAGACACTAGCCACTCATGAATGTAATGTTTAACGTGGCATGCAAATAGAGGAAGTGTTTCCATGTGAAATTAAATTATAGAATAGTACTAAAGAAGTTTGTGGTCAGAGTCTGTAGGATTTTGAGCTGGGTTTACTGGGAGTGCAGGAGATTAATTTTCATCTAATAACTAGATTGTGGAGAGATTAACTATAGAAAGAGACACTCAATGGGCCAAGCCCAGGTTTGTGTTCCTGTGTGTTCAACATCTCCTTGCAAAGGATATCCACCCTGGGGAGAAAAGTTCACTGCAGTGTTCAGAATGCTCCAAAACAAAAACACATCCTTGCATCCCATGTACTGCTCCAGCTCCTTTTGTCTGTGTTGATTTTGGGTTGGTTTTTTTTTTTTTTTGGTTGGTTTGGTGGTGTTTTGGTGTTTCTTTTTGGTTTTTGTTTTTTTTTGCCACATGGCTACATCAGTAGGTGTTGAGAAGGTATGTGAGTGAGTGAAGTACTGTGATTTTAAGCCTCGCTCTCACAAGGGAAATGGGCAGATTACAAATTGTGTGGAAGAGAGGAACAATAAAGGGTTCAACTGTGGAACAGAGTCCTTTGTGGTACGTAATTCTCTATAAGAGGGTTTTAAATGGTTATCTAATCAGGCACATGTCTATGGTGTAAATTATGTGGTAGCAAGTAACTTAACCTGTCTTCACAGCTTGGGAGAGCCACTGGCATGTCAAGGTTAAGTTTATTGCATCATAATATAAACAGCTAAAAGAGTATAAATGCCTCTTTGAAGCAAAAGTCCACATAATATGTCACAGATTCACAGGATACCCTGATCTGGAAGGGACCCACAATGATCATCAAGTCCAACTCTTAAGCTCCTCTGGAGACTGAACCTACAACCTTGGTGTTATTAGCACCACATCAAACCACCCACTACCACTGTTGCACCTCAGACATGTGGCCCCCAAAGCTGGCTACCTTTATGTTTTTTCCAGCCCACACTGGTGTGATCCACTGGCCTACACAGACTCTAACTGAAATTCTTATCTTTGGACCAAAACCATTGGCAGATCAGCTGTGAAGCTGCAGACAGTGAGTTTTCTGGGTGAACTGGAAGTTAAGAGGCTAGCACAGTTTCTTTATAGCAGGGGAACATCTCAGTTAGAGACAAACTCCCAAATGCACTGACTTCAAGAAGTTTATCAGTGATCACATAAATATCTATAACAGAACCCCCTCTGCAATGTTCTCTTTTGATATAATTTAGTTTAAAAACTGTTTCAGTCAACACAGGTTTCTCCATCCCTTTCCCTGTCTTTGGTACAGGGCTCTAGACTGATTACCTTGGATGTTGTCCAGTCTTCTGTGTCTTTGCTGAAATAATGTTTAATTCTCTTACCCTGCGTTTAAGCTACCCACATGCAGTGCACTGACTACTTCACGTTTCAAAAATCTGTTTCATGGAAATATTTTGCCATAGCATTTGTGTGAGTTTTGGGTGAGTCTGACACTCTGAGGTCACAAACTGTTGCAAAACAAAGCTTATGCTTTTGGATCATGAAACCTTCATAAATAGTGCAGCTAAAGTCTAACAAAAGCCTTGGCTTACAGAATCATGGGGAGAGAGAAGAGAGTTACCTAAATAAAATAAAATCTTAAAAATATCTCATTCGAAATACCTAAATAAATCTGGTTTTCTGGCTTATTCCCAGGAAAATGAGGATTCAAGTATGTTCAGGCTGGTTACCTAAAAGCCAAGATACAAGAAATTACTGAAAATCCCTCATATTTTAAATATTCATAGAAGTATTATGTATTAGGTATGAGTCTGAAACACAAGTCTTGATTTCAAAACTTTAAAAATTCAAAAGATGATGATGAAAAAGGAAATACTTCATTAGCAATGAGAGTAGGGAGATTTTCTGGGAACTGGGAAAAAAACATAGGTAAATGTTAATGGCAATGAAGAAAAGGAAGGGTATAAAGATTACTGTAAAGGTGACTATAATAAAAACTGAAGGTAAATAGAGAACTGAAACAGAGTGAAGATGAAATGCAGAGAGTCAAGACTGCTGCTCTGTTCCATCAGTTTAATGACTTTTTTGTCTTAGAGAAGGCAGAAGAGAGATGATCAATCCCCACACAATTAAGGACAAATTTAAGGAAGAAAAAGAAGTCACATATATAAAATACTTAGGTTCTATCAGTAGAACTGTTTGAGTAGTTTGAGTAACCTTGGACATATTAAGCAACTCTTGGTTCTTAGAGACTGTTTTCTGTCATGCTTTATAGTTTTCATTGTTGCTAATGATTTATCAAATTATTCTGATAACAATTAATCCCTACAGAAAAGACTTGGAGTGTGAAGTCCATTCTGAGGTTTCCTTTTTTTATAACAAGATCATATTTCCTGTTTATCCTGAAGTTATCCTGGCTGTATTCTTCCTTACCAAGCCCAAAGTTATTATGAGGACTATCCCTTTGCTGCTGAGGTAGATGAATATAGCATTTTCACTACAAAAAATGCAAATAGCTATTAAAAAGAGTGCCTTCTCCTTGAGTGTGCAACTTTTTTTGCTCCTGATATTAGAGCCATCCATTAAAGTAATTAATGTCTGTGGCAACTGTAGGGGTTTTCATATATGAATAGTTACCAACCTGTTTCTCAGTTTAGGCATTTAGAAATAGATATATTAAAGAAAATCCAGTGGCTAGTTCATATTTCATTAATATGCTGAGTCTTTTGCTGTTCAGCACTGTTACATTAGATTTGTCCCTGGCTTGATTTCACTTCCTGCATGAAATGACAGCAAGGATGTATTGGGACCAGCCCTATGTACTTTTTTACAATAGGTCATGCATGTTCCAACAAATAGCATTGTGTGCCTATTGGACTTCATTACTTTGTTTACACCTTTGAAAGAAATTACTAAGCATTTTTTAATTATTATAATTACAGCCTGAAAAGCACTTTGTCTATTCCATGCCATATATTATTTTGAGGTGAAGGGTAGAGGAGAGCAGAAGGGGAACTCATTAAAAGCCTGATTAAAATTCCATGTTGACACACCTGCAAAGAAATATATCTGATGAAATCCCACAACCTTTAAGAAATGGGAACCCTGAAATGAATTTCAGTAGAGGTGGAATTTTACCCTGTTTTCAGGAGAAGACACGCTGGGCCCTGTTCGTCACCTGGGAGTTTTGGGAAGGAGTGGAATCAGGAAACAGCAAGGGCACCAGCATCACTACAGGCTGCAGTACTGGTAGAAATGAGAAACAGCTTAAATCAGCTTAGAGATCTGGATACTTAATCATGCAAACTCCTATGTTAATGCCAAATTTACAGATGAGTAACATGATTTCTCTATACATAATGAGACCACAAGTGACCTGACCAGGTTGTCTCAAATAAACGCTAAAAAATACTTTATGCCAGAATTTCATGTGTTCTCTCTAAAAACTTCATGACTTATAGGAAGGTGATTTTGTCACATTCAGAAAATTTTTCTTTAAAACTGTTGCTGGCACTGTTTTTCACATTTCTCCTCTTTCTGCAAATACTTGAGCTGATATGTTAATACCAGGGATTTGCTTGTGTGACTCCATTTATGAGAGGGAAATAACTAGTTAATGTGAGAATAATTTAAAAATCACCTGCAATAGATTTGCCATACATAAGAGCATCTTGATTTTAAGGTCAGAATCCTCTAAGTCAGGAAGTAAATGCTGTTATCAAATTAAAGATTATGAGAATCTCCAATTTCCTGACAGACCACGCGGTCAATTTCTAGTTCTTGAGTGGCTGGACGCTTCATCTGTCACTGTTCCAAGTCTGAACAGCATTGTTCACTCTGTTCCTGAGGTCAGGGCAATTTGCAGGGGAGGAAGAAGGAAACAGGTTTTTTGGAAGGATATTTATTTATTTATTTATTTATTTATTTATTCATTTATTCTGCAAAACCATAAAGGTCTGGAATGCCAATAGGCTGCCCAACAGAGAGTGATTAACCATCAAAATCACAGCTGGGGCCATCAAAATTGGATTGTATGTGTCTTTGTATGAAATATGAACTAATAGAGATCAGCTCAACTTAGAATCCCAGATAGTACTGCCCTGATAGTGCTTCATGTGTCTTCCAGTGTGGAAGCCATAGGATTTCTGTGAGTTCTGCAGAGAGCTGAGTTCCTGCCTGCCTCTTGGCTGCCTGCAGGATGAAACCCCAAAACTGGGTACCCCTTCCAGAACACAGCCTAAACATCCCTCTCAGAAGCTCAGTTTCTGAGATAATGCATGCCACTCTTTTTTCCCTGAGAAGCTGCACTGAAAGGAAAATATGTGTGGTGGATGGGAACACTGGAGCTGATTTTGTCTGGTGCTGGATGCCTTAGTCAGCTTCCTTGGCAGCGGGGTACCTCTGCCTTGGGAGCAGGAAGGTGTACACAGGCAGTATGGGGCTGCTGGGCAGTGAGCGCAGGCACTGGGAGCTCCTGGATTTCCATTCAAGGAAATCCCACTCAAGGATTTCCATTCACTGCATGGCAAACTGCCCTGAAATTGTATCCCCTGGAAGCCTGGGTGCCATGAGGCACAGGAAGCTCATCCAGCCTGTGTTTTGGGGAAAAATCTGCTGAAAGTACATCCACCAGAGTGATAGTTATGTCACAGTATTGGCTTATGGATGTAGGTCAGGTAAGGCTCGAAGGCAGAATTAATATTTTTTTTGTTAGAGAAACTCTAAAAGTAGAAAAACTAGACAGCCTTCAGGCACATGAGCCATTCTCCTTGTCTCCACTTCCATGAAATTCCATGGTTTATGTGGATCATCAATTTCAGTGCTAAATACTCCTCTCAAGAAAATTTCTGGCTACCCCTGACAGTGGGACACAAGAGTGTCCTTTTCTCCTTTCTGTGTCTTATATGAGAGTGAAATGGTATTTTCTGCTTTTATCCCTGGCTAAAGTTTCATTTATAACGTAGTCATGAGTTCTAAATAACTTACAGCCCAAGCAGTGGAATTTGGCTCCCAAACCTTTTGCAAACCATGAGCATTCCTGGCTAGGAATACTTGTCAAGACTTTTTTAATGAACATGCCAGAAGTGTATATTTCCCTGAGTTTTGAGGAGCTCAGAAACAGAGTTTGCTTCTTGCTTTCCCTAACTTCAGCAGCAAGTGCATTTATCATTACTTGATAGAACCCTTGAGCAGTTCATGTCTTGGACCGGCATTGAATGAAGGTACATTCCTTTTTTTTATGGAGATTAACTATTCAAACAAATATTTGTTCTTAAGATCTCACGGCTTCTATTTCTGCAATAGAAGGATATGTTTTCTCTTATCACCATTTCTGATTACATAAACAAATGAAATAAAAAAGCCTCTGTGGGACTTTTTTTTTTGCCACTGCTGTACAACCTGTCTGTAGACAATTGTATGCTATGTTTCCATCACGTCTGTAGCTTGAGTTTCTTGGATATTGAAAATACTGATTTTTGCAAAAAAATTGTTAACAGGATATTTCCAAGTTCCCAGACAAAGATTATACACTGCTGGGTGAAGGTGGAATCATTCTGAGTGGAGGTCAACGAGCACGGATCTCACTGGCAAGGTAAGTATTTTGCTCTCCTGGAATGTATTATGACTAAGCATTTAAATACACGTGAACTATGTCCTGCTAAATAAATATCCTCCAGGTATATCAGGAACGTGATTTTACCATCAGAAATCTGAGTTATGCTATGCAATTTTGTTTATGATACACCTGCATATTAATTTTCTGAATTTTAAGTTTGATGTCACACAAATTCTATGGCTTAGCATAAGACGAATCTCTCCCTCCCTGATGCAAGATGTCTTTGGAAATTCAGACCTTTAAGTGTAGCTTTTTATGTACTGAAGAAACCCATAGAAAGATATAAATAAATATTCCAGGGTCTTTTCCTGCTATGACATTTCTTCCAAGTGATTTATATATTGATCAATAATATTGTTGATGAATCATTTACCTGTCTGCAGGTAAATGGAGAAAAAAAAAAAGCAGACATGTTCCAAAACATTTTGTGCTATCACTTTGGCTTCTCCCTGTCATAAGAAAAAGATAAAATAGAAAGCCGTGACTATTTAGTACGTATGAATAACTGCCTTGTCTGTTTGACCTTCCAATGTTAGTAAGTAATTCTGAAGGTCTACGGAACAATAACATAGGTGTTTGTCTTATAAATTAGCTATGTGTTTCAGCAGAATCACTTAGCTATTGTGAGCAATCCAGTAATGACAGCTCTGATGTGTAAATGGCCCCATTTATCTCTGTGCCAAGTGCAAATTGTGTTGATTCCCATGCTCAGAAACATCGTGTACAAGTAAAATCACATTATAGTGATCAGCACTGGCATCCCATGAAAGATGTGCACGTCTGTGTGAGGCTAAAAGATGGGGTCATTAAAATAGAGAATCTTTTGGTGTGGGTTTGTGAGACTGAAGAGGCATATGGATGGTTCTGGTTTTGCAATAAGAGGAAAGAGGAGGGGAAGATCAGGCAAAGTTCTCAAAGCCTTTAATCACAAAACCCACTTAGCTTTTCATTTAAAATGCAACATTTACATGGACTATTTCCTAGATGTTATGGATAATCATGTCTGTCACTTTTTGGATGGTCAAAACTTGTTTCCTGGAGGGTCACAGAACTAATGTATTTATTGTCAGCTGTAGAACAGTAATTTTTAAAACAATTACATGTGACTGTCTTAGACTTTGTTAGGGCTCCAGTCCAAGCTCAGTGTCCTACAGGGTGTGTAGGTATTGAGGTGTGGGTTGCAAAGCTCTGAGAAGTCAGGGATGTAAACTTAGGTTTACAGCTCTGGGTTGTACCTAGGTGATAAACTGGACATTATGTTGGACTGGCTGCATAAACTTACCTGGTGTAGTCTGTGCAAGGTCAAGTGAAATGAGCATCCGTGACGGAAGTGACATCAACCAGCTGTCATGAGAAGCTGGTGGAGATTGCATGAGCCTGTCTTTCTTACAGAGCACTGTCATTGCCTGCCCCTGCAACCTGGGAAAAGAAAGGACCAAGGGAAAAACACAGTGCGTGTCCTGGACTTGAGTCAGCTTGCTGGCCTGGTACCCTACAGCAAATAGCTTTGTAGCTACTAAGTGCAACACACAAATTATAGCAATAAACCCCCGCAAACATCTTGTGTGCTGATAGAAGCACACAGAGAACTTTTGTATGGTCATCCATCGTGTTAGAGGATTTTTCAATAAATTTGCTAGTTTTATTAACATAATGAACTAATATAGAGGGCTTTTTGTCTTGGTGGTTAAATATTTTCACACTGATTAATATGTTTTAAAAAATACATAAATGCAGCTGGCCGGATTTCTTTATTAATTATACTCTGATTGATATCGCATAATGATTTTCATTTTCACAGAAGAAGGCAGGGACTCTTTCTGGACTTCTATTATATTTCTTTCTATTGAAATTTTTTTTAAAAATCCCTCTTATCCAGAGCTTTAGGTCTCAGTGACTCATGTCCAGGTACATACAGCTTAAGGTCCTATTTCATGTCTTTAACTCAGAAATTATACAGTCTCATTGCAAATGATGTTTGCAGGACCATGCCTCATTAATACACTTGGTTTTGCTCACCACTTTTTTTAAGTACCTTTGAAATTAAGTGCTGAGACCTAAGTCTTTTAACATGTTTATTTACATAAACACAATATTCCTTCAGGCATCAGTAGATGTTACAGTAGCATTGAAATGGTCATTGTACATTGATGGGGACTGTCAGATTCAGGCCATAAACAGGTCTCTTTTTACACAGCATAACCTGCGTAAAAGACAGCTTTGTTTAATTGCACAGAAATTAATTGAAAACTGAGTTAGTTTGTAATGTGGTCTGCAGCAAGAAAAGGCTTTATTAAAGGATGTTTTATAAGCACATTTCATGTTAAACTCCAGCTCCATATTGATGCTGTAGAAATTCTATAAATTAAAATATTTGAGGCAATCTTCTTAAATTGTATTTACTTAAATTTATAAGAGATGTGAAAGTTAGTGTAATTTCCATTTTTTTTTTCTGTTCAGGGCAGTGTACAAAGATGCTGATTTGTATCTCCTGGATTCTCCTTTTGGACACTTAGACATTTTTACAGAAAAAGAGATATTTGAAAGGTATTGTATGTTTTGATAGATTGTATTTAAGAATCTCACCAAGCAGCATGAAGTAAAACAAAGGGTTTTTAATAGCAGTACAAAAATACTGATGTGATCAAAGTTATGCCTGTTGGGATGTTCATTTCTAGGGTTTCTCATAGTATTATGTTGTAGTATTTTGTATATATTTTGAGTATTTTTTTGTTAGTGGTAGGACAATGCACTGTGTGGGGAACAAGCCTGGGCTAGGTGTGAGCATTACTGCTCCCTCTTCCATCTCAATATATTGAGCTTGCTGTAATCTTGTACTCCCAGTGTGTGTGGCTTTATATCTGACATGTCTTTGTATCAGAAAGGCTTTCACTTTAAAACAATCACCTGCTTTGTAAGTATATTTTTTTACAAAAAGCTATATTTTGACCTGTTTTTCTAATCACTGAACGTTGAATCACCCGAAATTGCCTGCTGATGATTGGCACAGGTTGGCCCAAGTCAGAGACTTTTTGCTTGTCCTTTTGATGAAAAGTAAGGACACCCACTGTCATCCATGATCTTTTCAGCCTCTGTAATTTTGAAGTTTTGAAATTGGAGTAATGCTCTTAAGTCTCAGATCAGCAGATCTAAGTAACCCTGATGAAAAGATGAAAAGAAATACTTCATGATGAACGTGCTTTTTGGGTTGACCTGAACATGATTCAATTTTATCTCTTTTTTAGTTCCTGCAATAAAGTATTCACCATTTACACATCTCAGCTTTACCACCTCCTTTGTAGTTTGAAGGAGCACCCAAGACTGCTCATACTGGGAGCAGGGCAGGCAAAAGCAAATTGAAAGGGATAAAATAATCGTTTAATCATGAGAACAAAAAAGTCTAAATGTTCATACTTCCATCTATTACAGCTGCATGTGCAAGTTGATGGCAAATAAAACGAGGATCTTGGTTACATCAAAATTGGAACACTTAAAGATTGCTGACAAAATATTAATCTTACACGAAGGGAGCTGCTATTTCTATGGAACATTTTCTGAACTTCAGGGTCAACGGCCGGACTTCAGCTCAGAGCTGATGGGATTTGACTCTTTTGATCAGTTCAGTGCAGAGAGAAGAAATTCAATCCTTACTGAGACTCTCCGACGATTTTCCATTGAAGGAGAAGGCATGGGATCACGCAATGAAATAAAGAAGCAATCTTTCAAACAGAAGTCAGATTTTAATGACAAAAGGAAGAGCTCTGTAATTATTAACCCCCTTAATGCAAACAGGAAGTTCTCAATAGTGCAGAAGAACGGGCTGCAGGTCAATGGGCTGGAGGATGGCCACGGTGACCCACCAGAGAGGAGGCTCTCGCTGGTACCCGACGTAGAGCAGGGGGACGTGGCTCTGCTGCGTGCTGGCATGCTCAAGGCTGACCATCTGCTGCAAGGGCGCAGGAGGCAGTCAGTGCTGAACCTGATGACAAGCGCCCCTGTGAACTACGGGCCAAACTTTTCCAAAAAGGGAAGTACAACTTTTCGGAAAATGTCTATGGTGCCTCAGACAAACCTGTCTTCTGAGATAGATATCTACACCAGGCGTGTGTCTCGAGACAGTGTCTTGGATATAACTGATGAAATCAATGAAGAGGATTTGAAGGTGTGTGTTCATTTGAATTCATCTTGGGTTTGGTTATGGTGGGGGTTTAGTGTAATATACTCCTCATCTGTTTTTCTACTGGACTATTTCCTTCCTAATGCAGCATTTCTCTGTGGAATATGTTTTTTGAATACTTGTGAAAATTTTTAAATTCAAGTATCACCCTGAAATAATTGAAATAATCAAAAATTTATTTTGCCTTATTTTTTGTTCATTTTAAAGTGCTATCTGTAGGGAATTTCAACATAGAATTTACATTTACATTTACATTTACATTTGGCATTTGATCTAATTTTGATAAATTTGTCAGATCTCTTAGTTCTTGTGTCCTGATGCAGATAATGAATGGAGGAGTAAGCTTGATTTTCCTCTGGTTTTATGCATGTGTCAAAAAAAACAGACCGTTGAGTTTTATATCAAAAACTGGACCAAAATTTTTGTTTCCTAATAGTTTCAATTGTCATAATGGACTACTTTCATTTTAAAAACTGGCAGCTGATTTTCTCAGGATAGGAAAATTTTCTGGGGGAGTTTCCTAGGTGGAAGCAGATATCCAAGGAAAATTTAAATTCATAATTTGCTGAAGCACTGCTCATTTTTCTTCTGAGCTCAACAGAAAATAAAAAAGCTCAAAGTGCTTACAAATTTACTCTAAAATCACAATAATAATTCTCCATTGAATGAAAATAGCTATTGATTAATAGTTTTGATTCTGGTAGTTCTGGCTAAATTTCGGCTTCTCTCATTGTCTGAGAAGTTCAAATAATCTCTTGACTGTATTTTTAAAAATGACTCAGCTGGTCAGTACCTGACTCTCTAGCCATTATCAGCCAATTTAATGCTTCAGCTCAATTATTTGCAGCGAGTTAGCAGAAAGAATGACAGCATTATTGTGTCAGAAATTCTTATACAGAAGATATTAGATATTAGCATTCTTACTATTATTTTACTGTTTTTTTGACAGGAATGCTTCAGTGATGATGCTGAAAGCATGGGTACTGTTACTACATGGAATACTTATTTCAGATATGTTACTATCCACAAAAACTTGATTTTTGTTCTGATTTTGTGTGTGACTGTCTTCTTAGTTGAGGTAAGAAAATCTGTGTTTGGTGTCATGTTGCAACAAATGATGTTTGTTCAAACTGTTCTTTGTGAAAATGGATAAAGCAACAAGACAAAAGCTCTTGTATGTATCACTTACTGACAACTGCTGCTAAATTAAATTGCAGTGACTTTTCTACTGTTTAGACGAGCACCTCTTCACCAAAGTTAGTGGTTAGTGCACAGCAGCAGAAGACCCATCTTCTCAAATTATCTAGGTTATCTTCTGCTATGTGGTACCATAAATAAGAATTATTGCCCTATGCAAGTCTCTTGTACACAGGTGAATAATCTTCCATTTTTCATTACAAATTATCTTTGCAGAGCCTTAGGGAGTTAACAGTCATAATTGCCATAATCTTTTTTTGATCAGCACATACATAAATTCTGGAAAATTATTTTGAAAAAGGAGTTACTAGCTTTGCTCCTAGTGAAAGAAGAGTGGTGAGAAAAATACAGTGCTGAATGAAAGGGGTGTTCCTGCAGCATGCAGAGAAGACCTTTTCCAAGGATGGTGTAAAACACTAGAACAAGTACTGAAGAATATCTGTATCTTTGAGGACATTTGACTGTTTTTCACATATCAGAAATTGCCTGCTTTTTATCTGGTCTCTCAATTTAGGAAAGACTTTAAGTGCATAGAACCTCTTAATGTTCTCTTGTGTAGTAAATATCCTAAATCAAGTATTTTTGAAAGGGAAGGAACACGTTTCATAGTGAGAAATCAATGTATTTGATATTCATATGTCAACTTACAAAATATGGTGCCAATTTCTCTTGGTATTTTTCAACATGAACTGAATGAAGAGAAGAATCCATTAGAAATATAGGATTAGTTTCTGTCTGCTTGTCAGCAAAGGGTTTTTAGCAATTCTGTGGTGAGATTCAAACTTCTAGCATCATCATAGCTGGAGAAAGATGTGACTGATGGTATTCTGAATTTACATTAATGTTATATTGCAGGAAATTTAAGTTAGTTCTCTTGGACCAGAAATAAATCCTGGAGCTTAGATCTAGTTTAACATCCTACCTTTTAAACCAACTCCAGAGGCAAAACAGTACTTAGATGTGTAGCTCTTCTTACCATATAAGTTTTATTTTCATGGCTGTGGAAAATGGCTATGTAAACAACAGCAAAGCTGAATGTGCTTTTCAGAGGCAAAGGAAATTTTAATTTTAAGATATATAAGATTTTTTCCTGTACATTCAGCATATATTTCTAATGCTGATTACACATTTTTGCTTTTATTTTAGACTAAACCTTTTTTAAACAGTTAAAAAATCTTCATCCTCTAATTGAAAAAAAAATTTACAACAAAGAACGTTTCCATACAATTTAAAGTTTCCAGTGTGACTGTCACAGAAGTAAAAGCCTATTGGTAAATTAATGGGCTGGAAGACACCTAGCTGCAGCCCCAATCTTGAGGAAACCTCTGTGTGTGAGCTGAAATACTATTCCAAGTGTTTATGTGTCCTGTGCTACAGTTTGTACCCTTCCAACTTGAGACAATGAAGAGAGACTAGTGACAAACATCCAAGTAAATTGAAAGTGGTGTTTTTACACCCTTCAGATCTGGGTGGGACTACTGTGGAAATTCTAGAGATGCTATTTTAGATTTTGAATGGATTGCTTTGTGTTGCAGGTTCCAAGGTGAGTTCACACAGGTCACCATAAATAGGACATCAACTGTACATATTTCCTAGGTTTGCAAGGAAGGTGTATGTTGTGTAGCTCACTTAAGCAGCTCAAAACTGTGTCTCATGGATGTAATACCCAGAGACTAGGTCTGCTGAACTGCAAGAAGAACAGTTTTGGAAGGAAACACAGAGAAAGGCTTTGTCAAATTCTTCTGTGACAATATTACCTACCATCAACTTCACAGATGAAGAAAATCCTTTGTTGTGAGGAGTCAAGATGCAAACAGAATTCTGTTGGGAGACATAAAAATATTTCTGTGAAAGAAGCCTGATTCTTAAAAATACTTAAATTCAGGACCATCATGGTCAATCTTGAGTTATTTACTGTAAGACCTGCAAAAGTTGGTGGCTCCCAGAGAGAAGACTTCAGTTACGTGTATCATTTGGGGTATTATCACAATATATTTCTGTACCAGTGACATAAAAATGTATGGGAAGAAAATGTAAAAACTGTTTCAACCCTTAGAAAAATGATCATAGTCAGGAACAGAGCAAACTAAAATGTAATACACTAGATTAAGATCTCCAGTATCTTGGTAGACAGACAAGAATATATTACAGACTAAATTCTTGTTGAATGCCAAAAGATCTCACAATAAAAAGGGTTTCATTCTACATTTTAAAAATATTACAATAGAGTATGTGGAAAATTATGTAAAACTAAGCAGAAAGCAATATCAGTCAAATGAATATACGAAATGTAGATATCAGCTAGCAAGAACAACAATGCAAAAATAATAATGTTAAAGATTTGACTTTCATATTTGAATGGATGCCTTTGAAGATACTGAGAGACTTACTCTTCTAGGGTCATTAAAAATATTAATCATTAAAACTTAAAATCTGTTAAGGCATACAGTTATCAGTAGGAAGGCATTAGAAAGCCTTTGTTAATAGTATGGTAAAAAAGAATACAAGAATTTCTAGAATTCAAGAATCTCTCAGGCACTTGAGAGCCTGATTGTAATACAAGTCTAAATGTAGCATCCTGGTGGGATGCACTAAATTGTTTCCGTGGAGAGAGAAGCAGATATTCCAAGGTTTTTGCTTTAAGAAGGTTTGACTTCCACCCATTTGTTATGCTCCCTCTAAAAACTTACAAAGTCAATTCAAAAAGATGAGAGAGAAAAATTACATAAACCAAAATCTGACTCAGTTTTCTTTGGTCACAGGTAGCTGCTTCTCTTGGTGGGGTATGGTTTCTTCAAAAGTAAGTAGTGGTGATAATGTACTGAGAAACTGGGGTATACCTTATATAATTTTTTCTGTAAAGCATGAATAAATTCTGCCAGAATTCTATGTGGATAGTTGCAATCTTATAGTCAACAAAATGGTTCAGAGATGGGTGATCTAAATACTTTGTGGAGGTGGTATCTGGTACTTCTTTAAGCGCAGGCAGTTGAATGGTATATGCCTTGTAACAGAGTACACAACAGTGTATGCAAGATTTTTCTGGGTCAGTTCACTCTGGGGATGCGTGGACCTGATTATCTTCAATATGTGATTCAGAGGTGCTGGTAAGACTTGCTTAGGACAATTGTTCCCTTGCTTCAAGGGAACAGTTTCTGTAAGACCCCATTTATAAAATTTCCTCAGCTCATCCAAGGAGAATTCCCAGAAGTTACAGGGTCAGCAGTTGTAGGTTAAAATATACTGAGCAGTGGAAAAGCCAGTGACTTTTCCTGGGTTAATGCTTTTAATCCATGTTTTTGTCCTGCAGCAATGAATGTGTGACTATAGAAGTATATGGTGACAAAGGTCTGACTGGAAGTAGACTGATTGATGTTGATTTCCATCTACATTAAGTCACTAAGGGCTTTGATTTTTATAGTATACTTAAAGAATTTTACTTCCATTGTAATTCAGTTTTTTCAAGACTTAAACTAATTTTTCTGTTTTAAAAGAAGTGGTGTATTTTCCTGGATTAGGTTAGGTTTGTCAGTGGTTAAATAGGCAGCAGATTTGCAAGGGACTACCAGAGCAATTAATAATTTATGTTTCGTACATTCATGACAATATTTTTAAAATTACTGGAAATATCTATAACTAACCATTAGCATAGTTTTAAAACAAATGGACACTGGAGTACTGTTTGGTTTTGTTTAGTGAATAAAAGAGAAAAAGCACACAATTCCCAGTAATGCATTTATTTTTACTTTCCATCACACAGGACAGCTTTGAAGGCAAATTCAACACAGTCAGAAAACAGCACCTCTGACAAACCTCCTGTGATTGTCACTGACACTAGCAGCTACTACATCGTTTACATCTATGTGGGTGTGGCAGATACCCTGCTTGCCATGGGAATCTTCAGAGGTTTGCCCCTTGTGCATACACTTATAACAGTGTCTAAAACTCTTCATCAAAAGATGGTGCATGCCGTTCTTCATGCACCTATGTCAACCTTCAACTCTTGGAAAGCAGGTAACTGAGATGGAAGGTGATTGACTCATCTATGCATTTCATTTCAATGTAATGGTTAGTGTTACCTTCCATTTACATTTTCAGTAAAGCAGAATGTTAGAAGTTTGCCACATAAGGTAATTTGTGAATCTTTTAATGAAACTTGATTGCACTTAAGTGTGACATATTTCAGTTGTCAATTCTGATTCTGAAATATCACCCTGCAAGAAAGAAATTTGGAGAAAATAAACCATTAACTGTTCTAGGCAATAAAAGTAGAATAACTTCTAAAGAATAGACTTTGTCAAAAACTGCAATATAAAACATATTGTCAACTATGTTGTGAGTGACAAGGAATCAGATGTGGATGATAAATAGTGCTTTTTTTATGAATAGTCCTACTAAAATGACATAAAACATCAGTTAGTGTGAATGATGGTATGCATATTCAAATCTGGGAGTTGATATAAAACTCATTATATAACTGGTACAAGTTCCATCTCCCATTTTACATGAAATTCCTATATCATGTGTTTCTTACTGGTAAGCACTAGATTATAGGAGACACTGCTAAATAATGATACAACAATGGGCTTCTCCTTCATTTTCCCTTATATTCTTAACTTTGTTATTACATGATGTTTAATACAGTAATTCTATTCAAAAATTAAAAAACAGGTTACAAACCCATGCAAATGATGTTGTGCAAATGACCTGTGTATCAGCAGGGCCTGCTGAATAAGGGGTACTGACCTTATGCTTTGTGTCTCTGTTTCTTCCCCTTTTAGTTGTTTATTTTATTTTATTTAAATTACATTTTCCTGGCTTTTTTTTCCAAGAGCAGAAACAGAAGTTGTATACCCGAATTCCTCCATGGGGACAGAAACTGTAGCTCCACTAGACTGTAATGGAATAGCTTGTACTTGAAAAAAATCTTGTACTTAATATTTTGTATTCAAAAAAAGTTATATTTTTTGTTAAAGTAATAAATGTGGGATTTGAGGGGTATTAAAATGTTTGATCTTTTTATTTTTTCCTTAACCCATAGGTGGTATGCTTAACAGATTCTCAAAAGATACAGCAGTACTGGATGACTTACTTCCACTCACAGTATTTGACTTCATTCAGGTTTGTAGAATAAAAGTTCTAACTTTTGCTGTCTTATGGCAAAGTGATATTTCAGCTGTACATCTTGCAAAAGGAATCATATGAATTTTTTAATCTATGTATTTACGTAGCTGCTTATCCTGTAGTTAACTGTATTGCTTCATTTTTGAGTACTTGCCTCTATGTGTACCTCCACTGTTTATGCAAACCACTCTTACTACTCAGGCTCAGAAATATTTTTGCCCTGCAGACCCCTACAGGACAAATATCCCTGCTGCTGCCCAGATTCAACTGTAAGTCATAAAGGGCATTCCTTAGTTTCTTTCTGTTATCATGGCTCAAGTTTACTGTTTCTTAATGCTATTCTTTGCATTCAGTCACTTTCATAACTTCCTCTCCTTAATATTTTCTGTTCCCAGTTTAGTTTACTTCTCTCTGTTGAATATATTCTTGACTTTTCTGTTCCTTTATTTTCTACGGAAATGCCAGCTTTTCCTTAGATAGAACTGGTTCCCAGAACATTTTAAAAACAGAAGCAAATATTTTCTGGTGCTCCTGCTCCTCTCTACATTATTAAGGTGATATACAGGCCCAACTTAATAAACCCAAACACTCTGCTGTACAGATTGCCTGTCTCCATCTGTGAGTTTGCCTGCTTTACAGTTCCTACCAACATGATTATCTGATAAAGACAGAATTTCTTTCCCTATATCTTTGTGAGGAATTGATAACTTTGACTCATGATTTCAGAGGGGCCACTGCAGCTCAACACAAAGAGGTTCAAGTATATTACAGCTTTACTTCATGTCCTGTTGATGTCCTGACAACTTGCTGAATGAGTAAATATGGACATTGGGACTCTGAATCAGCAGTATAATCTTCAGTGTGAACAGGAGCCACTACTGTCTTTTCTTTTACAACCGTTTTGTTTCAGATATTTTGGATCTACTATGGGGATATTATTCCAGAAGCATGTTAATTAGTCTGTCTCTACATTTCAAACTTTCTACAAGAAACTGACTAGTTTTTCATGCTTTCAAGAATAAGGAAAATCCCAGTATTTGGCTTTTCTATTCTGCTACCTTTCAGAGGTTTAGCTATACCCTACTGTCCCATAGATTCACCTCTCTCTCCTCAGTGTCAGCTGCAGAGGCTTCCAGACATGCATGATAAGCTGCCCTGTCTTTACAGGTTCTTCTGCTGAATATCACTGAACCTACCCATCGTCTTCAATAATTTTAACAATCATTCCTTTACAATCAATTTCTTCTGGTCCTCCATAGATTCAGACTTCCACAGACTCTGCTGATGAACAAAGTCAGATTCCTCTGAAAGATACAGAGAAATTATAGATAGGACTTCTGATGACTGTTGAAGAGTCATAGAATGTGGAAGGCATATACGGACCTAGAACCTGGAACCCCTCTAACACCTCTGTTAAAAGCAAGTTCAGCTAGAGGAGTTTGCTCAAGGCCAAGTTGGATTTTGGATACCTCCAAGTTCTCTGAGTAGCATGTTTCAGTATCTGACCTTCTCCATGCTAAAAGTGCTTTTTCTTATGTTTAAATGGAATTTCAGCTTGTGCCCATTGCCTCTTATTTTTCCACTGTGTGACAATTAAAAGAATTTGGCTCAAGCACATATGGTCCATAAGAAATACCTACTATTATTTATATAAACAGAATATATTTTAATTATATAAATAATAGCAAACCACATATACAGAAACATATATAATTTATATAAGTATAATAAATACCAGTAGATAGTCATACAAAGTGCTGAGATCCCCCTAAGCCTTGTCTTAATGCTAAACCCAGCTCTATGAACCAGTCCTCGTTTCTTGGAGATCCTTCATGTGAGATGCTGCTGGCACATACTGCTTGTCCCTAAGGTTTAATATAGTCTTACCCAACAGTTCATAGTGAACTCACTGAACATTCATGCCTGTGATCATGACTGGTTTCCCCTAAATGATAAACTCCTGTTGGTTAATCAAACTGGCTGTTGCAGTCATTGCCATGCTGAATCCTTGCTGAGTTGCTCTGTCTACTAGCACCTACATTTTCCAAACTGGGAAACAGTGGGACATGTCTCCCCTTCTGGCCTCTGTCCCGGGATTGAAAGCTCAGCATCTGGGGCACTGAACCGGGCTGCATGAGCCCTCTGCTGCCATATATATATATGCTAATACAGTTGGCTCGTGGTTTAGATTTTTCTTCTGCCTTTTTAGAGAAAACATCATCTTCTGTCTGACTTTAGGCCTACTTTGGAGTTTATGAGATAACACAGATTTTCATATTCAGCTTTTTCATGAAATAACTGTGGGACCAGCACTTAGAACAGTATGACATCATAGTGACCTTTACAGAATTTGAGTAAATGACAGAAATGGGAATCTTAAGTCACTGAGTGACTGTAATCTCAAGTAATGTGAGAACTGTATAACTTGGCTCAATATCACTTGAATAGCTCATTTGCTTCTTAACAATTAGAGAGAGATACAAGTGCTACTAATTTCTGCAGTTTGAAGTAATGAGTAAACACAAATCCATTCTTGCATTGCTGCAGACCAGTGCTAAACAGCCTGCACAAGCATAACTCAAACATAACACCATTCCTTTAAGGGAAATGAGGAAAATAGTGAAAGAACTCATAAGACCATAAAATTGTTTGGGCTGGAAGGGACATTAAAGACCATCTAGTTCCAACCCTCCTGCAAAGGCAAGGATGCTTTCCATGAGATCTGGTTTCTCAGAGCCCCTTTCAACCTGGCCTTAAACACTTCCAGTAGTGGGGGGTCCACACCTTCTCTGGGCAACCTGTTCCAATGCCTCACCACCCTCATAGTAAAGAATATTTTCCTAATATCTAATCTAAACCTGCTCTATTTCAGTTCAAAGCCATTCCTCCTTTAGTTAGTTCAGCTGTAATGTAATTCTTTTTCATATAATGTAATGCTGCTATTGCTCAGATTTCTGATGAAAAAAAAAGTGATAGGAAACTTAGAACGTGCTTACCTATTCATGAAAGACCTTTAACTTGGAATATTGGAAATTTAAATACTTTCTTGAATTTATGTGGATGAAGTAGTAAAAGCATTAGGAAGAAACCCAGTGCAGGTTTCTTCCTAATGTGAAATTAGTTTTGCTTTCCATCTGTTTCTTTGTTGACTGGTCATTTGCAATGGTGTTTCAATGCAATGTTCATAATTTTGTCCCAGATTGTCTATTTGGATTTGCTTTATGTTGGTAAGTTTACAGCTTGAAGTAGTTGTTTAGTGTTAGAATTAACACCTTGGTGCAAAGAAGAACTTTGCTATTCTATGTACATGGTTATACTTGATTTTCTTTAGATTTTGACATGAGAAAAAAGCAGTTTACCTGCTTAAGTCTCTTCTAGATCAAGACCAGACTTAGCTAAATCTGTCTAGAGCTACTGAGGGTGAGGTTTTAAAATGGTAGTAGTCTCTAGTAGGTTAAAATAGATTAACTCTGAAACATTTTTGTTCCTTTTATCATCTGACACCTTTAAACACCTTTTTATTTCTCTTGAAACTGCTAATTTGTCATACCAGAGATTCTCATACAATTCATTTCCTGTCTTCTGATCAGGACAAACAGTAGTGTTAGTTTCATGTATGAGTTACAGTTCATTGACCAAAGTACAGCTTCCCACTTTTTCTGATCCTCAGCAAGACTGCTTTGCCCAGAACCTGGAGGAGACTGTCAATCAGCTCCTGGCAGTCTTGCACACCTAGTCCAGACAAGACAGGGACTGCACTGGTAGGTTTGGTAGGCGGCTGCAGGTATTGCAAGTCTCATTCTTACAATTTTAAGTGGAGAGTGAGTGCCTAGCTGCATTGCTTTTGTGTGGTTTCATACTTCAGAAGCCTGCAATACAAATTGTACTAGAGAAAACACTTTTTCCATCTCTTAGAAAAGATGGCAGCTTATTGTAACAGGTTATGGATCTGGTCCAAGTTATAAATTATCTTTCAATGGAGGTTTGTTCTCAGCTGCAAATCTTCTTAGGTTAGCACTTTATATTTGTTGAAACAATACGTTGTTGCCATAGGAAGGAGATTCATCACCAGTCTCTAGTCTATAAAGTTACAAGTTTACTGTATCAATAGTATTTTTCTTTCATTCTACAGTTAATACTGATTGTGATTGGCGCTATAACAGTAGTCTCAATATTAGAACCCTACATCTTCCTGGCATCAGTGCCTGTGATAGGAGCCTTTATTCTGTTAAGGGCATACTTCCTCCACACTTCTCAGCAGCTGAAACAACTGGAATCTGAAGGTAGGAGCAGCAAAATTGGTAGACTTTTAAATCCACAACAAATCAATTGAGGAGTGATTCACTCTTTCTCCTCTTTTTTTGTGTCTTCTCTTGCAAGATGACATTGTCTTTGGGAGCAGAACACATATCTCCTTAAATCCAGGGCTGTTACTGATCCAGCCAATACTGAGTGCTCTGCTGCCAAAGAGCAATAAAAAAGGACTTTTAAAAGATGGGCTTTATCACCACTGCAGCTGAAAACAAATAAAGTTCTGACACAGTTTTCTTGAGAGTAAATATAACTTGCAAAATTGTGGTCAGACTTGGTATGTACCCTTTGAGTTTGTTTCTTTTTAAGAAAAAATTTCAATGGATATATCTTGATCACAAAGAGCTCTTATTTCTGAATAAGGTATCTGATTAAATTTCCTTCCTCTCCCCCCAGTAAGAGACTAACATGTTCCAAATAAAATTGAAAACCTCATTCAGAAGTGTGAATTTTCAGACCATGCACTGTTGCCTGGCTCTGCAGCAAACTGGCAGATCCTCAGCAAATCAGTCCTGAACCTTTAACAGTGGTGATTCTCTTCCCTTTTACTTAAGTGTAATTCTGGAGTTCCTCAGACCTAAATTTAAATTTCTTTGATGTTTACAGAGATCCAGCACTGGCTCACCACTTTTTATGTAATGCAAGATCTGCTTTAAATTACCATGTCAGTGCAGTTGAATCCGGAGCATTAAAGTACTCTGCCTATGCTAAGAAAGCTTCATATAATGGAGTTATCAAAATTACAAGAATTAATTTTGGCTGAGGAGGATCAGCCTTTCTCTTGTGGCATCCTACAGAAGGCCAGGAGCTTCCCCAAGTAGTTATGAGACAAGTAGTTATGTGCTAACTGTGAAAAGTTATTGTGATCCCTTCCTGTCAATACACTGAATGCAATTTCAACCCATTCTTGCAAGGACTGTTGTTGTATATCCTTTGTTAGGATTACTTCAGTCATATAGTTTGACAACATATATAAACTACTACACTGACAGTAGTTACCCACTGTGAGGTAGAGGATGGGGGAGGTGGAAGTGTTTGCATTATATCAAAGGCATTTCCTCATGCATGTTTCTGGTGTTCTAATTTAAACACTTTACAGCTCGGAGTCCAATCTTCACCCATCTTGTTACAAGCTTAAAAGGGCTGTGGACCCTGCGAGCGTTTGGGCGGCAGCCGTATTTTGAGACCCTCTTTCACAAAGCTCTGAACCTACACACAGCAAACTGGTTCCTCTACCTGTCAACACTGCGCTGGTTCCAGATGAGGATAGAAATTATTTTTGTTGTCTTTTTTGTTGCTGTGGTATTTATCTCTATCATAACTACAGGTATGGTAACTTTACCCAAAAACTGAAATGGAAGTCTGCTTCTGCTTTTTAACAGCTCAGCTTTAGAAAACACTGCGAGAAATAAGCCGTTGTGGAATTTAGCATACATTGGAGTCATTGTTTTAAGTATGTGATAGTAGTAAACACAATTTAATTAAAATAGAAATAACACCATTATTACCTGCAGTCTGATATTGTAGAGGACTTGTTAAAGGGATTAATCTGAAAATAATAACTGAAAGGACAAAACTTTCATTTTGTTGATAGTAATTGCTGTAAAATTATCTCATGAGGTTGAAACCACATTACTGTTCTGACAAGCTTGGTTGTTGATCACACCTGTATAGCTCAAAGGTTTTTAGTAAAGAGCAGTTAATGTTCCTCTCACTTGCAAATGGCTAAGACATGAAAAGTTTAAATAACTTTTTAAAGCCCACACCATTAGGAGAAATTATAATCGAGTTTTTTAATTCCCAACCCACTGACTCATTTTTCTATGTGAAATTTTGCAAATTATATTAAAAATCCCCTGAAAAATGACTCACCACTCCTAGTAAACACAGTATATGACTGAGAATCACACTATATCTTACCTGGATTTGCCCATGACTTGCCAGGTGTAGCCAGCCTCAAACAAGCAAAAATTAGAAATATGATGTCCCAAAAATGTTAATAATTCATTTATGTGGAAAAATTCAGCTAGAGATAACTTCAAAGACAGTTTTTTATTCACTATGCTTTTCTTATGTTTAGACATGGCTCTACCTGTCCAATTTTTACATTGAGCTTTGTGTGCAGGATCTGTATGCAGTCCCAGTACTATGGTCACAGTGTCCAAAACAAGAGTTTTGATTTTAGGAGGAGGGTTTTAAATATAACAATATTCAAATTTCTTTCAGCTGTACTTCAGTGTTGAAAAGGAGTTATGTAAGAGCTTGCAATTTATCAAATATTGTACAGTTTATGAAATGCTATCCTCTGTTTCTTGTAGAAGGAGCTCTAGTTCTCCTTACAAAAGGAGACACAAATACTTTTATATGCAAATAGGCACTTACAGTACTTTTGTTATTAAGGAGGCTTCTAGCTCCCCCACCATTCATTGGAAACAATGTTCCCTGTTGTCCTTCTCATTTCTCACTCTGTGTCCTTAGTAGTTTGGGGTTTTTAGGAAAATAATTTCTTGTGTTAGTTGTCCTGGATGTTTTACTTGAGAAAAGGAGTTAAAGCACTTTTAATCTTGCCACCATTATAACCTTTACTGTTATAAATAATAGGCCCTTGGAGCAACACTAAATTCCTTCTCTTAATCTATCAGCTTTCACGAGGAATATTTTGCTTTTATTGCTTACTTTTATATTTACTTATGTAATGAGATATCTGTAAGAAAACAGGAGGAGGTTCATTGAAGAAAACTACGTAAGGAATGGAGAAATCATAGAAAGGCATTTGGCTTAAATTCTCAATTCCATTTAACACGTAGTGAGGTTAAAAATCAACAATGTGGTAGATTAAATGCTTATATCGTATTGTATGAATTCATAAAGGAAAATCCCTGGGGAAATCCCATGCTTGTAACAGCCAACAATTAAAGCTAAAAATTTACATCTACGTCTTTGTAAAACACTAAGGAGAACATCCTCTATTTGTCAAAGAAGTGAAAATGTAAGCAATTTGAATTTTAGGTTGTTAGCTATGTGTGGTGTTTTAGTAATTTCACAGATTCATGTCTGTTGAAAAAAGGAAAGTCAAATCAAGACTGCAGAGACCTGATTCTTCTGCCGAGCAAGATTAGGGTTTCTAGTGAATTCACTGCCAAAGCCACGTGTTAAACTATGATTTAGCTCTTAGTCCTTTTTATGATTAGCAAATCCATGTTTTCTCCATGAAGTAAAAGAGGTGAGAATATGAATATGCATTTTAAGATATACATGCTAATTTTCTCTTTTCTAATGGTTTTTATTTGCACATAAATGGAATGTGTTTTTCTTTCCACAGGTGAAGGACCAGGTACAGCTGGAATTATTCTTACTTTAGCTATGAACATCATGGGAACCTTGCAGTGGGCAGTGAACTCAAGCATAGATGTTGATAGTTTGGTAAGCAAAAGTGCACGATGCTGTGCTTTCTTTTGAGGAATTGCCTTATTTTGTTGATTACAGTTGTGCAGTGAATGATCTTCAGAGTTGAATATTATGCAGATGTGTCAGAAAAGTTTCTCTCATATCTTTGATAGCAAACTACTGGCTTTGGGGTGGCACAAATGCACTTTTTCCATGATCAGAAGTTTTTCTGGCCTAGAATAGGCAAGAGCAAATAATTGTACTTGAGGATTCAGATTGCAGATGTAGCAGTGATAGGAAAACCTCAAAAAGGCTTGAGGTTGTTTTGTTATGATATATTTCCTGTGTTTATATATATAAAATATACCTTACTTGGTCTACTTAACAACTTTGCATAGCATGTCACAATGGAAGTTCTTGAGAGCCTTTCACCTATTATCAATAGTGGTTTAAAAATCTGACTTCCCTGGCCGTCTTCTTCTGGTTTTATGTAAAATGCCCTCAGACATAACTTTGCAGTCATGCGTAATTTTCACAGGTAGACGCTTTAAAACAGAGTATTTCACAAGGTTAACTTCTCATCACCTATATTTCTTACACTTTTCATCATACGTATGTATGAAAATTTTAGTTTTTATTTTAAAATGTAGTAGTTACTGATCTCTTTCCACTTCATTCATTTTAGGATTCATTCTAGACAGAATTAGTGTAATAAAATACTGTAGTCTTATAAACCAAAAAAATTCTGAGAAAAAAAGATCTCCCACATCCTGTCTTACCTGCTCTGAAGCCTAAATCAGCTTCTTGAGCTGACTGTTTCACTACTGGAAAACAACAAATTTACAGCAGATTTCAGAGTCTCCCTTAAATCCTGATTAATTGAAATTAATTGTCATATTAAAAATATATTGGGGCAGATGGTGACAGTGAAACAATATTCACAAGTCTAACATTAATTTTTTTTAAAAAGAAATTATTCAACTAGATTCATCCTGAGGGAAATCATTAAGAGCCTCAGAACAAGGACTTAACCACTTACAGCATCTAATCTCTTGTTTGCAAATATGGCTGCTCATAGTTGAGAAAGCTGATGGCCATTCAGAAGTATTTCCTACCCACCAAATGTTTTATGGTAGTTCCTTCTTTGCTTTGTTATGAGCAGTCTGTCTTGAAGGGCAAGCACTTCATTGCTGTAACTGCAAGACCTGCTGAATAGTAGTTACATGACTAAAAATGAAATAAAATGCAATGTTGGTAAATCACTGAATTTTTAGGGTTGGGAGGGACCTCTGGAGATCCTCTTGTCCAACTCCCCTGACAAGACAGGGTCACCTAGAGCATGTGACACAGGAACTCCCCACAGAGGGGGCTTGAATGTCTCCAGTGAGGGAGATTCTATGACCTCCTTGGGCAACCTGTTCCTGTGCTCTGTCATCCTCAATGTGGAAAAGTTCTTCCTTACGCTGAGGTGAAACTTTTTGTGTTGCAGTTAATAGCCATTGCTCCTCGCTCTGTCACTGGGCACCACTGAGAAGAGCCTGGCACGATCCAGCTGACAGCCGCCTTTGAGATATTTATATGCATTCATGTGATCCCCTCTCAGTGGTCTCTAGACTAAACAGGCCCAGCTGCTGCAGACCCTCCTCAGCAAGAGATGCTCCAGACCCCAAATGATCTTTGTGGCCCCCCACTGGACCCTCTCCAGCAGCTCTTGGTCTCTCATGTGCCGAGGAGCCCAGAACTCAACGCTCCAGAGGTGCCTGACTAGGGCCGAGGAGAGGGGCAGGACCACCTGCTGGCCATACTCCTCCCGATGCACCCCAGGTTACCACCGGCCCTCCTGCCCTCAGGGGCACACTGCCAGCTCATAGTTAATTTGTCATCTGCCAAGACTCCCAAGTCCTTCTCTGCAAAGCTGCTCTCTAGTAGGTCAGCCCCCCCAAAACCACAACAGCAACAACCGTGTTAATTCACTTGGCTGTCATTTGTAGACTCCATCCCCTGTAAGGCAGAATGTGATCACTTTAAGTATAAAAATCTGCATACAAATAATGTGTGCATATTACATGGCTTAATTCAAATGGAAGGTGTTTCACAAGACCAACAGGAACTTCTGTAGGATTCAGAGGGTGCTGGACAGAACAGTGCATCAATAAAGAACACCTTCCCCTTTTTAAAAGTATAGTGGTGTTAAAAATGTCACCTATTAGTAGCAATGACAAAGTAACTCCCTGTCCAAGGGAAAGGGTGTCTCAAATTGATCTAGACATTTCTCAGTACTTTCCTCTGTATTAAGACAAAGAACTGTGTTGGACCACTGGTTAGGTTACTCGTTACATCATATTATTGATAGCCTTCTAAGGTCCACGAGGCTATAGGGTGGATCCTCTGGACAAGTTTTACCAGTTGATAACTGCCTACCCTCATGACATGAATTTTTAGGTATCCTAGAGGAAAACCTAATAGATATTGCTGGAAGGATGGTTTTCTTGATATTCAAAAGCTGTTTCTATGCACAAGCAGATAAAAACAGCTTAATGGTGTCAAGATAATAAAACTGCTTCACTGGGTGATACAGATGTATTATTTCCTACTCTTTAGTCTCTGTATTTAACACTTCTCTCATCAAAGTATTTTACATTTATTTGGCTAAAGATGTTTTGCAAAGGGTTGGCTGACTTAGTAGCCTATTTAGTTATACTCCATTTTTCTTTCTAGAGCTAGTTTGAAGCTCCCCACAGGACCAGATTGACTAGAACAGACACATCTCCAGGTGTCTCCAGTTACAGATACACACACACACCACTCTAGCTGACATCACTCTTGCCCTTCCTTGAGCAGCTATGATATATGTGTTTACAAGCCTGCAGACAAGAATGCCTGAGTGAATAGCACATTTGTAGGTAGCAGTCTTTGGCTGTCATACAAGCTGGAGTTTTCTGCAAGTGGTTGAAAGCCACGTCCAAAGGAATAGCTGGCCAAACATATGGGTAGGTGGCAAATTTGACTTTATTCCACACAATCTCCATCTTGAGCTTTCCATGGCACTGATTCACAGCTTGAAGAAATCTGAGTTCCTAGGTTGGTTTTTATTTCTACATACACAGCTGCTGTCTTTGAAGCAATTTTGTTGTACACATTTGGCTTCAAATCCCTATTGTCTCTTAATACCTCATACTGGTTTAATGGTTTTGGCATTTCATTCTCTACAGCCCTGATACTTTGCCTGCTCTGCCTTTATTTAAAAGCAAACAACCCCCCCATACCCCCCTTCCTCCTCTCCAAACATACATGGTCACTCTGACAGCTATCTGTTTGTTCGCTTAATGCTATGAATTAGGCTAAACTTATTGTTTCACTTTTATAATTTCTGCTAATATCCCTTTAGTTGGTTTTCAGTCTTTCTCTTCCTATCCTTCTAGGCAGTCTTGTAGTGTTTTGAATTTTTTTTCCTTCATAAGGAGATAGAAAATATTTTTTTTTCAGCAGGTGCTGCTTTCATAGATAAGTATTAGCTAGTTCCAGTGGATTATTTTAATGCTTTCTAACCTCTTCTTTCACTGATGTATATCCTGCAGCAGCAGTGCTTTAACTGTTAAGGACAGTTCCCTTTATCAGGGAAAGAGAAAATGCCAGGCTTTAACTATTATCAAGATTACTTATATAAGGAGATACAAAAAGGATCTCCCAAGGAGATATTAAAACCCAACTGTCTAAACGTCACACTGCCTCACCCTGTAGATCAGGGATGTGCTAAACATCACAGTTTAGCACAACATCAGGGATGCTGAAGAATTAAAGTAATACAGGGTAAAAAAAAGGACCAAATTTAAAGTACAGCTGTGAAAAAGAATGGTGCATTTATAGATGATTTTTATTGACTTTTTTTTTAATCTAGGACATGATCTTAATACGGTTTTTACTACTGTTGGCAGAAAATCTGAGAACACTTAAACACAAGTTTAAGTAAATACTTGACTGTAAAATCTGCATCAGAATGGCAGTCCTCAAAGTGAGGTATTGGTCTTCTGGAAAGGAACATAATGAAGAAAAAAACCTCTAGAACATTCTCTTTTCTGCCTGCTTGCATAGCAGTGTGAAGAAAAGAAAAAAAATCAGCAAAATTTTAAAATGAGCTAGGTATTTCACTTTTGCAGTTCAGAAGAGAAGCATACATCCTATAAGTGCATCCAATATGTAAGAGCAGATGATGTGGAACCTCAGTAAAAACCATATGTTCTGCCTACAGAGCCAGTTTTGGCAGTGACTTAAGGCACAAGATCTTTTACAATATGAACCATTGGACCAATCTCCCACAGATCCCCCCAGCTGCACAGTGCACTTTCCAAGCAGTGTGCTTGTGTGAGGAGGTGATGTCTGGCAACGCAGCCATTGAATGCAGTGTGTGTATTCTGAAAAGGGTGACTGCTGACTTTTGAGTAGAAGATAACAAAGAGCCTGATTAAATTAACTCTATTAGCTTACTTGTAAAAGAATTACTTCTTCCACCTTCTGGAAATAAGAATTACATAATTATGTTATGAATTCTCCTTCAAAGTTAAGAAGAGTTTAAGTGATATTAATGAAGAAATAAATACAAGAATTTGCAGTGCTATTAAAATTTCAGTAAAATACAATTAGGCAAGGCTAAAAATAGTGTACTATGCCATAGACTTAGGGATGAAAATAGTAAATATACCCTTTTATTCAAAAGTACTAGTTAAACATGAATATAGCTGGCACAGTACTGATGGGAATAATGGAGAAGAAATTTGCTGTCACTTATCCTATACCTGTCATTATGAATGACAGAACATTTCTACCTGTGAAAGGAAGAATGGATATTTTTGTCAAATGTTCCTGACATGCTACATTCTGCCCAGATTTAAATCATAGTTCAAGCTATATAACAAGGAATTCAGAATTGATTTAAAATTATTAACTGTCTAAAATACATAACTGATAAGTCTGTCAGGGGAGCTAGGACACTGGGATGAATTTTCTTTTGTAGAGGAATGCTTCATCCAGCTGGCTTCACAGCAGACATTAGACAGTGTGTGGTGGTATGACCTCTTGGGCAGTTATAGGAAATCTCTGCCCCTGCAAACATTCACAGCTCTTGATGAAGCCAAGAAAGATCTGCATTTCTAAAACGACTATATTTCTATAAAGCTAAGTTTTCTGAAAACAAAGGTACCATTAAACACCATTTAAAATAACTGCATTGTAGGATTTACTATTGACAGCCAGATATAGAGAAAATTGTCAGTCTGATCCAAGGTCTTCTTTTTGTGTCACCAAAAAGAGCTGGAATAAACATATGAACATGATGACGACCATGATTTTCCATCTTGAACAGTGGTTGAGAGAGAAATAAGAATTGATGGGCTTGTGTGTTAACATGCTTTTTAGAACTTCTGTCACAATTGTTTTTCAAGATACTGACATATAAACTATGATCCCAGTATTCCCTTGCATTTGCTTCCACATAGAAAATCTCTCTAATACTTATTCAGTTGGGATTGAAGAGCAAGAAGGAATTGTACCTAATGTGTGAAGTAGAAGCACTTTTCAGAAAGAATATAAAAGCAGTTAAAGATGTACAAAGGATTTTCCATGATACCACTAAACAGAAATCTATTTATGAGAATACAGATTAGAAAACAAATGTTGTTTACAGGAACAAGCTTTTGTAAAACAAGGAATCTAATTAATTCATTAATTGGACTGGGACACTGAGGTACCTGAATGTAAAGGGAAGTCACATCTTCTTCAAGTAAGGAGCTGAAGCTTGTTTTCTGAACAGCAGAAAAATAGAACCTTTTGAAGACTCTAGGACTGCCAGCATGAACAACATTCTCTGACAGTATATTAGAAATTACAGCCTCTACAGAATGGATTTTAATGTTAATCCAAACAAGCTATGTGTTGGAGGTCAAGAAACAGAGAAGAGAAACTTGACAAAATCAGAGTTAGGCTTGCAAATGGCTCAAAAGCTGGAAAAATACTTGATCTTAATTTTCACTAAAAAGGCAGTGTTTAATCTGTGGACTTCAAAGTGGACCAGAAGGTAGAAATAGGATTTATAATATCTGAGGTAGGAATTACATGCAAACTAGATAGAATCCTGGTCTCCCTAAATTGTACAGTTTGTGGAGGGACACACACCTGTGACAACCTGTGAGTCAGTCCATCTAAAATCAGAATCCTCAGCTAGGGGTGATTTGGTTCTGCAGCTGGACATTTCACTTAAACATGTAAAACCAGACTGGAACAATTCCATCCATACCAGGTAGAGCAGACCTCACGTCCAAATGTTGAGGAAGAACTGGTCAAGAAGCTGGAAATCTTATAATGGCCACTTCAAATAAATAAACAAGCAGGCAGTGGTGGTGGCACGTAATAAAATAACTTTCAACTTTTTGTTGAGAAGGAGAAATGAGAAGTCATTGATACCACCATCAGTTTGTTAGTGTGATAGCAGCAGTCTCTAGAAACTATTTTTAAGAATTAATTAAAAATATGATGCTTATAGATTGGAGTTATTTAGGTTTGCTGACATTAGGGTTGCATCACACTACTCTCATAACTGTGACTGATGATTTATTTTCCAGACAAAAGTAATATAATAGATCTCATTTGCCTTCAGGAAAACATTGATTGTAGCTCTGTTTCAGGAATTATATAAATGAAGGATATCAGGATTATTACAAGAACTGTAAACTAGTTAATGAGTTGGTCAGAAAGGAAATGGCATTAAGCTGTAAGTATTAACCTGTAGGGAGGCTACTCAATGAAGATTAGATTGCTGACTGAGCTCATTTTAATCTTTTTTCAGTGCTCTCAACAAAATAAGAAAGTGTTCAAGAAATCTGCCAGTGACACAAAGCTGAAAGGTAGTGTTGGCATAAAGGACCCTGGTAGTTTAAGTGTATTAGGTGACCTCAAATGGCAGATATTAAATAGATTTCAGCAACTAAAGTGCAAAGCCTTGGATTTAGGGACTGCTAAGAATAACCTCAGCTGTAAGTGAGGATCTTGGTTAGAAATGGCTAAAAGGGAGGAAAGCTGGGCTGACCACCTCTCACTCAAAGGCTGACTGTAAGATGTGACTGTGAAGAAAATAGCACATGTTATGATCTTAGCACGTGTTAATGCAGATATTCCTAGTATAGATAGGGAAGAAACAATGGATTTGTATAATATCCTGGTAAAACATCATCCAAAATGCTGTGTGTATTCTGGTTAGACAGAAAAGCTTGATTTGAACTGGGGAATTTGGAGAAGGAGAACATATATTAAGAAAGAGGCTTAAACCAGGATTTTCTTTAGTCCTGGAGAACAAAGGGTGATAGGATCTAAGGTGTCCCTCCATAAATGAATGGGAAAAGCAGCTGGCAAAAGGAGCTCTTTAGAATTTAAAATTAATAAAGTTATAACAGCAAACTTGTCCATAAACTAAAAAATATGTTTTCTGATCACCTGAGCAGTGAAGTTGTAGTGAAGGAGATTAACCCTTGACCCATTTGATAAAAAGATCAAGAGGATCCTTCCTAGTCCCATGTTCCTTTGAAAATGCACCAAGACTGCTACTACCAACTCCTGTCTAAAGTTCATGAACTACAAGACTTTATTATTTCATGTAATATATAATTACTGATAAAAAACTCATTATCATGGAACTTCCTACAAACTTTTTTTTAATTGTAATTTCTCATAACTACTATAATGTTAATGATTGCTCCTTTTTTACTTAATGCTACTGCTTTGCATTTTTCAAATCCCATGCAGTCTACTGATCTTTGGAGATCAGTCATTATTCAAAGAACTTAAGGTTTTGGGCAAACCCATACCTTCCTGAAGGAAAGAGTTTAAGTGGCTCATGTTGTTTTTATGGTTATATTTTGTTTTCCTAGATACAAGTCATCATTTTTCAAAATACAATTTTAAGGTAGAAAGAGCTACTATGTCCATCTAAAAAGGAAGAGAGTGGAATCACATGTTGGACCGAAATCATTAGTAGAAGCGCAATGGAATCTAGAGCTCTAGAGGAGAAGTAGCCTACCTTTAGATTAGATCATAGTACAATAAAGTTTTGGGTTACTCATGAAGTAGCTTATACAGAAAAAAAAAGATTAACTGTTCTGGCTAGGAAGTAGGAACAATTTAATTTCATTTGTTTTGATAGTTTAGTATGAATTACAATTAGAATACATTTGTTTTGATTTGTAGATGCGGTCTGTCGGACGAATATTTAAATTAATTGACATGCCAACAGAAGAGACAAAAAGCATTAAGCCACAGAAGAATAATCAGTTTTCAGATGCCCTTGTAATCGAAAATATGCATGTGAAGGAAGAGAAGAACTGGCCATCTGGGGGCCAGATGAGTGTGAAAGACCTTACAGCCAAATACGGTGATGGAGGAGCTGCTGTACTAGAAAACATTTCCTTTTCAATAAGTTCAGGGCAGAGGGTAAGACACAGTTTTATTGTGTTTTTTTCTGACTTCTATTAAGCTTAAGTATAAAGTTGTCATAAACCTATTTGAAAATTGAAGATAATTTTGAGTCCAGTAAGATTTTCTAAATGAAATTGTTGCAAAACAAAATATCTTCTAAACTAACTGAAGAACAGAAATGACTTAGGATAAAATACATATGTAACAGTTTCCCAAGCTGTATTGCTGTGCCTGAAATTCTCTGCTGTGGAGAGGGAAGCTTGCTGGTGAATGCAGGTGCTGGGGACAGCCTGACCCGATGGGGCAGGGCACAAAAGAATACAGGCTGCTGTGCCAAGGGTAATGCACCGCTGGCTCCGGCGGCCGGAGGGTGGAGGTGCTGTCTCACCCGTTCCATGAGGGCTCCACACCACCCTGAATTATTGTACTACAGACCATAAACAGCTCTATTCTTTACAGGATTGACAAACCTCTCTAATCTTCATGTGTGTTTGGGGCTGTGTTAAAGAAAGGGCTTTAGCTTCAGGACAGCGTTTAGGTAGAAGCTTAACACTGTGCTTCAAGTTTATGCTAAGGGCCCATCCTTGGTGGCATGGGAAGAAAGGCTTGTGATTTCCTGAGTTGAAGCCATATGGAGGAAGAGGAGGAGATTTTAACTGTCCCATGTAAATAAGAATAGGTTCAGTGACAGCTCCCTGGCCTCGACATGAGGCACATATTCACTCCTAATTGGATAGTACCAGTCTCTGCCCAGGTTTGGTAGATTTTGCCTTAGTTTACATGAACTGGATGTTTCATCTACAAAGTTTGAGGGGACAAAATTTTGAACCTAGAGTTCTGACTTCCTGTAGCACCATCCTGAAGGCACCCTGCCTTTGAAAGAGAGACACCTGTGATTCCTGGAACGTTGAGATGAAGGTGCTACTGCAGGCTGGTAGATTTACCTCCTGGAAGATCCCTTGAAACAGTGGAGTAAGGAAAATGAAGGACACTTCTATACTGTACAGAGAAGGGGGAGAGCAGTAAAACCAAAAATCCTTTCCTCAAGGGCTGTGATTCAGATGCTCCTTAGACTGGAAAGAATTTGTCTCTACTGCATAGGTAAGACACCAAGAAGCAAAGAGAGGAGTTCTGCTCTGCTGAGAGATGGAATGGAATAATCATCTCGTCCCACTGCCTTGCCACTTCATGGTTGTCCAGAAGTAAAAGCTTATTATCAAGTGCTTTAAAGACTTATAGGCTTGGGGCATCAATCACCTCTCTAGGAAGCCTGTTCCAGTGTTTGACCACCATCTTAGCGAATAAATGCTTCCTAATGTCCAGTCTGAACCTCCCCGGTTCATCTTTAAACCATTTCCATATGTTCTTTCACTGGATCCCAGGGATAAGAAATCAGTTGCCCCTCAGCCTCCTCTCCAAACTAGACAAGCCAATGTTCCTGTCCACTCATCACAGGACATTCCTTCCAGCCCTTGTACCAGCTCTGTTGCCCTCCTCTGGATGCATTCACTCACCTTCACATCCTTCTGAAACTGCAGAGCCCAGAACTGCACACAGCACTGCCAGTGAGGCTGCTCCAAAGCTAAAGAGTGGGATAATCACCCCTTTTGCCCAGCTGGGGATGATGCTGTGTGTGATCCCCCCAGGATGGGCTTTGCCCTCTTGGCTGCCCGGGCACACAGAGCTGACTCACCCTGATCCTGCTGGCAGCCAGCCCCTCAGATCCCTCTGCAGGGCTGCTCCTGTCCTCAGGAGAGTCAACAGCATTTCCCATTTTAGTACAATCAGCAGCTTTGTTAATGGTGCATTTGACTCCTGCATCCAGATCACTGCTGAATATGTGGAAGAGAACTGTCCCTAGGATTGAATCCTGAGGAACACTGCTAATGACAGTCACCAGCCAGATGTAGCCCATTCACTACAAGCCTTCAGCTATTCTTCAGTATGGTCACACTACAAAAGCAGCCCACACTCAAGACAGGACATTGTTAGCTGTGTAAACCCAGATGTTGGAAAAACAGCATTTTGGAGTTTGTTGGTGGTTACTGTAGATATTTTATTTTTCTGGCAATAGGTAGGTTCCCCTACAAGGGAAACACAAATTTTAATATTATTGTGTTTCTTCACACCCTAGAGGTAAGGAAAATCAGTACCAACTTGGCAGGTTGAGGACTTGCACAGATGCTTAGAGGTGTCCACTGGCATGATGTCTGCTGTAACCACAGCCTGTGCCCCAAGCTACCCCACTAATCAGAGTCAGGACCTTTATTTTCAATCATATGAGAATGGAGTATAGGGAGAGCCAAATGCCCTCACTACTTAGTTTTTGTTTTCTGGGTGTGATTTTGCTGATGAGGGCTTCATGGCAAAGTGAAAAGGCACAAAGAGCTGGGCTGATCAGTTCAAGATCATAGACAAGCAAATTTCTGTCCTTCATCTAAGGGTAGGCTAAAAGATTTTTCATCTAGTTAATTCTAACAAAACAAAGAAAAGTCTACCCAGTATTTGACTCCACCCTTGCTGTAGGCTTTTATCATTCCCATGTAAATGATATTTGCTATCCCACTGAGATCCATCTGGACTGTTCTTCATTGCTGAGACCTCTAAGGTTTTTGCCTTAGCCTGTGATTAATATGTGAAGAGTATTAAATGTTTGCTTGTATGATTTGCATTGCAGGTGGGCCTTTTAGGAAGAACAGGTTCAGGAAAAAGCACTTTACTTTTTGCATTTCTAAGACTGCTGAATACAGAAGGGGATATACAGATTGATGGAGTCTCCTGGAACACGGTCAGCGTGCAGCAATGGAGAAAAGCATTTGGAGTGATTCCTCAGGTAATGAGATTATTGAATTTTTTTGTGCCTTTATTTTCATTGGTTCTATATCTGTATGTACATAGTTGCTTTTAAGATGTTTGTTATTGTATGCCGGGAAACAAACAAAACACAGATTTTGTGAAAAGGGAAGTGGCATGGATGTGTGGAAGGATGCAATGATTCACAGCAAACTTTGCATTTTTAGGGTTTCTCCCTAAAAATCCCTTGCCACTCCCACAAGAACTCTTCTAGAAATGGGAAGGTACAGCATGCTCAAACAGAAGTGTTTCTAGCCTGCTTATCCCTGCCTCTATGAGACAGTCTGCATTTTGATTCAGGATAAGATAGTGTCACCTGAAGAAAAAAAAAATATATCAGTGTCCTCAGGTACTGTTTTATGAAGCTCTACATTACATATTAGGGTTAACATGTGGCCACTGCACATTGTGTGTTTTCCCTGGCAGACTGGTAGCAAACATTTAAACCTAGGGCTTCTGAGTCTCTTGCCAATGTTCCTGCCACTGGACAGTGTCTTGTATCAGTTACAGTTCTGGATTATATGTCTGAAAAATGAACATTATTGTCTGATTACAGTAAAACTAAAATGTGATTGCTCACTGTAAGGGTACAAATGAAAACTGATGGAAAGAACTGCAGAATTTTAACTCCTTTGTACTTTTGATGCCTATCCTTAGCAGCAACACTGATACATGAGTAACACATATTGGCCATCTCTTCTTTGACAGTTATGCATCAGATACTTCTTCAGTTTCAAAACATACACAATCTCCTCCATAAGAGTGTTCATTCCTTTGGAAATCCTGTGACTGTGGCAGACTAATTCAAGTAACTCTTGATGGCAATGTTACCAATGAGTGGCTCGTCGTATCACATGGCAGTGGGAGACTAACTGCAGATCAGCCTGCCACACTGTGAGGGGCCATGCAGCCTGTCCTGCCTTTATCCATCCTTGAGGGTGGCTACTAGCCCCAGAGATTGAAAAATATGGTTTAGTCCCCAGGCACCTTGACCTCCTCCTTGACACACCCACAAAGGAGTGGGCCGACCAAAGTGGCCAAGAAACCCCTTTTAACTGTCAGCTGTCAGACCCTAATTGTGTGATTCCCCTCATCCTGTTCCCACAATAAAGTTGTTTTTTCTGTGAAGATTTGGGTTGTTCCCTGATAGTTTCCCATCTGAGAAAGGTGGTTATTGTCTTAGAAAGCTAGTGATTGTATGTGTAGTTAAAGCTGTTGTTAAAGCTGTTGTTGCAGTGACTACATAAGGCACTTTAAAATAGTTAGAGACGCTCTGGGACTGCCAAACAGTTTAACATAAAAATGCCCTAAGTTTTATAGCTTGGGTCACTGTTAAAAGACACTGAAATATTCATGTTGGAAGAAAAATGGCCTTGATTTTGCAAACACAAGGAGGACTCAGAGTTCAATTTTTCTATGGGATGATCAGTTTTGAGTATTGATAGCTTCCCTTTCAAATATGTTATTCTATAGTAGCCCAAGTGCCATTTATTTAGAATAGGCATGCAAAGCAGGCACAACTCTCTTTTCTTTGTGCATTTCATGCTCTGAAATTTTCTAGAGGCAGCAATTTTTTAGCACTTTGATCTCGTCATAACAGACCCTTTCTTCCCTGCCACGTTACACCCTTAACAAACCAAGCCTAACAGAACAGTCTTGAGTCCATGGGTTGGACTAATTTCTTACCCGAGCTCTGGCAGTCACACACGGCCTGCAGAGCTGAGGCTTGCTTGGCAAGCTGCCATTTGATAACTGACCTCTTGTCACCACTTCTGTCCTTTCTTCACTATTTTCATATCTATCTGTTCCTTTAAACTTTTATTTATTACAGCTGGTTCAGTTCTGCAGAGTGATTGTTGCTTGCGAATATGAAAAAATTTCCCCCATTCAGATCAAGGCTGTGCAGTGAATTGCATGTGCAGCTGTTTGTAGGACAGGTATGTTATACAGCTGTTTTTGAAGCATGGCTGTATAGCATGAAAGATGCTTTTGCCAGAAAGGTATGTCTACACTGGAAAATTTTCCTATATTGCCAAGTATAAATTTCTGTATTGGAAGGAGCTTCCTTATCTCTCCCATAGTCATCTTTTTGCTCACAGCCTTTTGCCCTTTGGGATGGGGTTGCCCACCAGAATTTCTGTGTTCCATCTCCAGCTGACCTTGGGAATGCATGGACTGAGAAGAAATCTGAATGCTTGGTAACAAGTAGTCTCATTGTCCCAGTGAAAATATGAGGGATAATTTTCATAGCTGAGCACTCACTATAGTCACTAATGGTATAGAAAATATCATTTTGCAGCCATCAGCAAAATGAAAGAGATATTTATTACATGAGCATATAACTTTCCCTTCTGCTAGTGAGGTGCATTGTTAGTTTATTGTTAAAATTATACATTTAGTTCACATTTGGAAGTCCCTGATACATGGATCAATGCCAAATAATCCCAGCCCTCCATTCTCTGCAAGGTCATGAGAGTTGCCAGCCTGTTTGCATGCTTCAGCTCACAGCACTTGTCCCAAAGTCTTGGCAAAGAATAGCACATTATGCCTCAAAAGTTCCCACATTCAGAACAAAATGAAGTTTTCAGCAGCACTTTCCCAGCAGGAAAGAGAAATTGCATATGCCACCCTACCTTTCCCAGCAGAACAAAGGGAGCCTTTTGTTCTTTGCCATTCACCTAAAGCTTCAGAATGGAAAAAAAGTTGCCTTTCCTTTCCTGGGAGGCTCTCCTACAGCAACACCTGGATATTCACTGTCTCCAGGAGAGGCTTCGCCAACAAAAGGAGAATGGAGCTCTACCTGAGGCATGCTTCCTCCTGAAAACTTTCCAACACTCTCCTTCTTTTCCTTAACCCTAAGTTTCCCAGTTTAGTAGAAAAGAAGTGCTTTTCCCCTGTGGGAACCTCACTAATGCACAACCACATAGCACACAGAGTCCTAAGCCTGCTTTCTGCTCCATGCAGGCTGTGCTGGAATGACCTGCAGGGTGGTCAGGGATCACACTGAGCAGGAGCAAAGGTCAGCCTCTTGTTTCTTTCACTATCTTAAATCTGGCTGTCATGCCTTGTAGAGGTGTGAAGGGTTAAATCATATAATACATTATTTCCTGAAGCACCCACAAGGAAGTTCCTTGCTGTAGCTCACAGGGCTGCACTGCTGAAGCACAGCCTGCCCAACACTGCTCCTTACAGGCTGTTTGTCATTCTCCCAAAAACAATTGCTCCACTGACACCAGGCTGTACTTTTGTACCCATTATCTCTTCTTCCTGGACAGGTCTTTCTGATGATTCTCCTGCAGGTATTTGCCCACCACATTTTCAGAGCGAGGATTTCCAGCTGCATTTGGTTTCAACACGCTTTCTTGCATTGGTCCTCATGCAGATTGCATTCTGAAGCATTTAATGGAGTCAGATTGAGGACATGCCTTCAGAAATTTGTCTTGGAATGGAGAACAGGAGACCTGCAGTTGATTTCCAGTTAAAACAAGTGAAGTGAGACCTGAGACCCATGAGATGCTGCTAGCTCTGAGGAAGGGGATGACTTCTGATGTTTTATTTAGTGCTAGTCCATGCATTCTAGTGGATCTCACACTGTTTTCTATATGTAAATACTCCAGAGTTAAAATCAAGCTTAACATGGAGAGCAAGTTTTTCTAGAGTTTGTAGGGTTGCCAGCTGACAAAAAAAAAAAAAAAAAAGTTTTGCTCCTTTATTTTACTGAAGAAGTGAAATTTTGCAACATTTCTCTTAGTAGTTCCAGTTTTTCAGCAGCTATCACATTCTATTCATTGTATCTGTCTGTCTCTGTCTGTCTCTAGCACTATTTCTCATACCCTTCAGGCTTGCTTACTTTTGGAGGTCATGGCTGCTTTGTGGTGTTTCAGCACACTCCTGCTGAGCGGGGCCACTTCCCAAGGTGCTCCCACGGAGGGTCCTGCCGGGCCTGGGATGAGTTGGCATCACCATAGCCGGGAGCATCCAGTGCATCAGGGCCGTGCACAGAGCACCTGGGGACGTTAATTAACAACCCCACGTGCTCATGCTCATTTCGGGCACTATACAGGTTGTTTTCTACATCGTGGGTTCAGTGTTTCCAGGGGCACAGCACTTATATTTACCAGTAAGCTCTATGGGAGGCAGATGTTTTGGTGTCTTCAAGGGAGAATGTTACAGAACTGGTCCCAGAAACCTTCCAGGTTTTTATTGTTTCTATGCTCTTATTCTTATGTCAATGTAAAGTCCCTAAAGGACACTTATGAAAACAAATCCTCTAACTTTGCATCTAGTGCTAAAGCATTCACACAGTAACTTGATTTTACTCTGTGTTGATATTGCTGCTATAATACAGACAAAGGAGAGGAGACTATATGAAGGTCATGCTGTCGTTACTCTCGGCATGGAGCTGCTGCCTGGCTCCAGCTGATCATTTGCCCTCCAGCCCTGAGGCATGTGGGAAGAAGGGTCCATGGTTCTTGCTGAGGACCTGCACACAGGTTGCAGCAGCAGCTACTCACAGCCAGGATACTCTTACTCCTTAGCAGCCTCTTGCCAGCTGATCCTTAACTCTTCTGTCATCAGGTACTCTGGGGTCTTGATTCTCCACATAACACATAAATTGCTTAGGAAGTTTATCGCCACACACACACCAATACACAGAGGCTGTATCCACTAATGGGGATTAATGCCCTTCTGAAGGGTTGATTTGCAATATTTGGGGTGGTCAGAACATAAACATGACCATATCTATGTTTCTGAATGTTTTGCTTGTGGGTGGATGTCAGGTCTAAGAAACTGTTTGTTGTATAATCACACCCACTGTCATCCTGTGGAAATTTGAACAAGTGACCGAGAAAGAAATTATTCCAGATTTGCTGCCAGTCTACCTAGCCATCGATTCACTGTTCCAATGCTCTCCTTATTTCTATTTCTTCCATATTTATGAACAATGTAAGTCCTTCATATTCACTTCTGGGTGTTTTTGTTTCACTTTAGACTTCAAGTTTTTAAGACTGTGGAGAGATTTATTTCTGCTTCTCTTCAAGCAGACCCTTAATTGCCCAGGTGACTCGTATGGTATTTACTTAAGTGAACCCTATATGGTTTCTAATGAGCTGGGAGGAAGGAGGTGTTGAAATAGAGAGAGAAGTACCAGAATTCAGGACAATAGAATATTTACTTTATGGGGATGAAAACCCAACCCTGCTTTTGGGAATAGCTTGCTTTTAGTGCCCTGCTTCTTGAAAGCACAGTTATTAGAAATAGCAGCAGCTTCAGAGGAAGGCTGTACCCCTTATTACTCTGCCTGGTGCACTTCAGCAGGAATGTTACTCAGCCCTATCTTCTTTAAAACTGGTTTGTTCAGTTAACTATTCTTTACCACTGAGAAATGAAAACATGCATTCCATTAGTTAAATGTGTGGGGCTCACAGTGTGAGCAAACCCACGTCTGACACTGTTTCCACAGCATTGCTGTTTCCACCACACCCACTCCTTGGAAGAACCTAATCCTGCTGCAAATACGTCACCCCACTCAGGGCACCTAACCAGAGCAGGGCATGGGAAAAGGACTGCTGTACTTCACCTAACCTTTCACTGTTAATAACAATTATAAGGGAAAGGCTCCACTCTTTCCCCCCTGTCTCTACAAAAATTACTTCAGTGATTAAACTGTAGTTCTGTGTGTTTTAGTGTGGTTCTGCAGCTCTCTCAGTGTGTAGGTTTGTCATGTGTTTAAGGTATTATTGCGCTTAAACCCACCCCATTGAGTGCACAGCACCACAGTACAGCTGCTTTTCTCCTCTGGTTTCTTGAATTAGTTATTTCCTTCTCTTTTACACCAAATCTGTTGGCAATGGCATGCATATCAAATTAATTAATTTTATTTTCCTCTGCAATGTTTACACTTTTAATTAATGATAATTAAATGATGAATGTAAATGTGTGTATAAATCACTTTGAAAGAATGCCAAGTTCCCAGGTTGGGTCAAATGGAAATTGGGGTAAACAGGCCAAACTCTGGGAAAGCACTTGCTAAATGTATTCTCTTATTTTCTGATGGTACAGCTAGTCCTTCGCTGCTTTTGGTAGTGTTTGACTACTAAGACTCCAGGAATGTATGTGACTGTGAATCATTGGTATTTCAACACATTGTCTCTAAATAAATACTTTGTTGAGAAAGATGGGAGAAAATAATTGTCTCCATTTTTTCCTCTTGGTATTTGTTGTGTATGTATACAGAAAGAGCAAGCAAATGGTAATATTTCTCAAGAAGGCACTTAAAATTATTTGAGAGCAAGTTCTCCCCGCTACAAATATTGGGTATACCTTACAACATAGAAAAAACAATTTCTTAAATGTGGTACAGCCTCAGGGTCCCTTGAAGAATCTAATTTCTCTCAGAATCCACCCTATGTAAAAAGAGATTCAACAAATATTTAATTTTGTCTGAGTCACTGCTTCTTGAGCTACAAAACACATATCTTAAAGGTATGATGGCCTAAATTTGCTTGCCTGAACTGATGGGGAAAGCAGAACGGAGTGGTAAACTTCAGCTGGAGCAGGGCGTGCTCCAGTGCCAGGAAATGTGCATCCTCCTCATGTCCGGCAGCAGAAGGTGGGCGCGGGGCAGAGCAGGGATCCGGCACAGCCGCGGGGTCCCGCGGGGAAAACGCTCCCGGAGCGGGCCGGTGCTGCTGCGGCGTGCTCTGCTGCAGCTCTGCCATGTGGGACGGGGAGAGGGAGAGAACATCTCAACTGGGACATGGTAAATGCCAGGGAACAGAATGACGCCGAGATGTGTGTTTGGGTACAGTTTATTAGAAAAAGAAATTCCTTGATGAAAAACAACTTAGGACAATGTCCCTGAATTTTGACAAATAGGCAATAGTTTTTCCTCTCTAAGCAAAATTGTGGAAACACACACTTTATGTTGACAATTTTCTTTTGGTATGTTTGAATATGTTTCACATAGTCAAGAATCAAAAATAGTTTAAAATGTTTATTTCAAAATGAAAATACGGGAAATCTTTTATTCTGAAAACCGCTGAAATCTGGGGTTTGCTGGTCTTCAGACAAATTTGGCTAAGATTTTCTTAAGATAATTGCCAGAATCTTAATATAGAAGCATTTTCAAAATCACTTTTTTTTTGAACAATATTAAAAAAAAAAAACCTGCAATTATCTCTATGTGATAATTGCAGAAGGTTATTCTTTCGTCTGTAATCTTCACAATTTCTAATGCTTGATACATTGTTTCATGTTTACATGTTTCATGTTATCTATCGACCTGTGTCTGTATGTCTTTTTTCTTGCAGAAAGTGTTCATATTTTCTGGCAGTTTTCGGATGAATTTGGATCCTTATGGGCAGTGGAATGATGAAGAAATATGGAAAGTTGCAGAGGAGGTAAAGCTGTTCAGAGTTATTTGTCTCCCTCTGGTGATGTGGTTACAGCAGGGTGCAGTGTAGGTCTAATGATTGTCCTATTTCACATTTATGTAGAATCTTAGGAGACAAGTGCAGGGGAAAGGTCATGCTGTGCTACAAACCATATCTATTATGTTTTTTATAAATAGTTATTTCAATTATCAGGCCAATGGGAAGCCAGCTGAGAGGAGCTCTCTCTGACAAGGCATTCAGGCGTTTGCTCTACTTGTATCATGGAGCTTCCTCTGCCATGGAAAATAAGAGCCACGGAATGCTAGAATTTTGAACCTAAAGGTTGTTTTCTAATATTTTGTTGAGGTTTCTACAACATATTTTTTCCAATTCCCAAGCTTAGGGGCCAGATTCAGTTTCCATGTTGCACTGGTGCCACACACTGCAGTTGTCAGGTGCAGCCTCTTGGCTGTGACAGGGCTTCGTGGGTTGCAGAGATGTCCGTAATGCCCAGGAAAAGTCAGGTGAGCATTCCAGGAGGGAAAGGGCCACAGCCTAGAAAGTGGGTACCTTTTTCCAAGGTACAGATGATCTAATTAATACAGACCTAACCATACATTGGTGCAACTTTCCTTCATTGCAAGTCTCAAGTATCAAAAAATGCTTACAGGTGTGAGACTTAATCTGAAAGCTTCCTCCTTTCCCATCCAAGAGGTTAACTCTGTCTCTGCTTGCTTTCTTGGGTTTTTCTAATTTCTTCCCTATATTTGGAAAAGAGGAAAATAGACATGTTCTGTGAGTAATTTACTATCAAATGAAAATATCATGACATTTTTGTTTAGATGGTGTGACAGCAGCTTTTCAGATGCCCTAGTGGAGGCAACAGCATGCTCAGTGCTGTTTCTCTGCTTCTCTGAGGCTCATAAAAAATTTTAATGTGGATCAATATCCTCTTTATTGAAGAAGATAAGCTCTCCTGCTTTGGAGGATTGTTTCTAGTGTGTGTTTGAATTGAGCTTGGGATTTTAAAGAGCTAAACCTCTTTTACAATGGTGTGAAAAAAAATTTATTTTGAAGTGTTTATTATTAAGGAGTTGGGCAAATCTGTATTTGATACTGAGGTTTTCATTGCACAGGCATGAATGCAAAGCAAATAAAAAAAAAGAGCTGTAATGCTTTTTACTAGGAGTGATTGGATTGTTTACCAAGTTCATGCTCTTGAAGTCTGGCTCAGCAGTGAGTCAGTGTAACTTCAGGAGCACAGCACAGAAATGAGCTGTCAGCTCATTCCAGACCCATGTTGACTGCTGGGGATTTAGAGGATCCTCCTGAGATCAGCTTTTTACACTCCTTGCAATCAACTGCAGAGAACAAGGCTTGTCTGATGTTGCATTTTTTATTGCCCCCATATTTCAGCACCTGAACCTGTCAGACTTGTGTCAACTTGTGAGCTTAAGTCTTACTCCTGCAGTCAGCTCTCTGAACCCTATGGGTACATGGAGAGACTTTGTGCAGTTTTAAGAAGAAAGCACCTTTTCCATCCACTGAATGCAAAATTTCATTAAGGACACAAAAGGGTGTGTCCAAAAGAGAACGAGAAAAAAAAAACTGGCCTTAATTTGCAAAAAATTAAAGCTCTTCAGAAACACAACACATATACCCATACACCACAGTTTAATATTTTTTCCATGAAAAGTGAAAACACTGAAGGAATTCCAATTTTTTGTTTTCCCTGGAATGCAAATTAGTTGCAGATCAGTAATAGGTAAAAAATCCAAGGGAGGTGGCATTTATAAATTCCTGGAGTTTCATTACATTTTTATAGTGTTTTATAGAGCCATGCAACTCACATATATTTCCTAGTTTTCATGTTTTGTAAAAATGTCTCTTGAAACTCTGCTGATAAGGCCAAGGACCACAGTTGGTTTGGATCTGTGGAAGATGGAAAGCTTTGCTTGGAGGTGAAAATCTCCCAAGGAGAGTAAACAGGAGCACTGGAAGAAACAGAAAACATCTTCTGGGCTGGACTCTGATTTCTGGTCCAAAGGCATCAGCTTCACTTGGCATGGGCACCCCTCTAAACATTGTCACGAGTGCCAGAGGGAAACCCCTCATGCCTTTAGTATAACCAAAGTGCACGAGACCTTTGGGGCAGCAAAAGGAGCACTGAAAACACTGTCAGAGCTATAGAGACAGCAGCCATGGTGACTGGGGTTATCTTCTCCGTTGCTATAATGTAGCATATAAATTTTGGTCATTTCTTTTTAAACTCCTAGGAACCAAAGAGACCTGTTTTCCTTTTAAAAATCACTTTCTGTAGTATTTACAATGATGTAAATGATTATCATAGTCAGCAGTAATTATGTCTTGACAATCTTTTGTGTCCTTTTTTCTGTGGCAGGTTGGCCTCAAGTCTGTAATAGAGCAATTTCCAGGCAAGCTTGATTTTGTTCTTGTGGATGGAGGCTGTGTCCTCAGTCATGGCCACAAACAGCTGATGTGCCTTGCCCGGTCAGTTCTCAGCAAAGCTAAAATCTTGCTGCTCGATGAACCAAGTGCTCACCTGGACCCTGTGTATGTTTTGTTCATTTGTTCTGTTTTCTAATATGAAATAAGAAAACCCATGAGGCAGCACCATCTAAAGAGATCTTTTGTAAATTGTCTGGCCTATTACTAAGTCTGATTTCAGTAATGTATGTTGGTAATTCTGTGCAGGGGCTCAGGGAAGCCTGGTTATAACCTTTACTCTATGGCTGATGGGTACTTTGACACCAGAGATGCAGCTGAGGCACCACAGAGCTGTGGCCCTGCGTGGAAGCTCTACAACCCACAGCCAGGCTGTTACACATGTGTGTTATGGGCCTGTGCAGTTCTGGGCATGCACATTGCATTGTTTGTTTGCCTTTCAGAACTTCCCAAGTGATCAGGAAGACCCTGAAGCATGCGTTTGCCAACTGCACGGTGATACTCTCCGAGCACAGGCTGGAGGCGATGCTGGAATGCCAGAGATTTTTGGTGAGCATTTCTTAGAGGCTCACTCACTGCTGTCTCACCACATTTAATGAACATGCAAAACACACCAAGTGGAAGTGATGTTTTCTGGATTGATGGAGGTCATTCAGGGCAGTTGAGCAACTTACCCACTGGCAGAACTGCAGCAGGCTCCTGTTTGCTCCTTCACCTGATCTGTGACAGACATCTGTGTTCAGATGAGCTGGGTCATGTTCTGGAGGTGCGAGATGGAAAATTTTGACCAGAAGGAAAGTTGTGTAGGTTATCCAGCTGCTGATCCAGGTGCCTTATATTTTTGATTGGCTCAGGAGATTCAGAAAAATCTCAGCATCTCACAAAGTATTACAATTGCAAATGCAGAGTCAGCTGTACTTGAGCAATAGGAAGCTGCCTGGGGAAGAGGAATTTCCTAGTATGTGATGATCAGAATTGCTGATTTCTTTCAACAAGCCATGTAAATATTCCTTTCATGTGTAAACAAGGGGACAAATTACTGGAGTCCTGGGGTATTTCCTTTGTTACATAAAATTGGTTAGTAAAGAAAATGCAAGTTACGTAAATTGTTCTTAAAAATTAGGTTCTTTGTATTTTTTTTTTCATTTTTCTATGGGTGGGCATCTATATTTTATTAACAGAGTGAAACATGTTTTTTGATGTCTATTTGATTGGGTGCATTAGCACAGCAGGAGGAACTGCCTGGAGTTAAGGCAGGTTAGTCAGTAGGCAGGTTGTACATCCTTTTGGATGTGCTGCTCCTGGGTGTGTGCTGGACTCAGCCTTGCTCCCAGCTGCTGTGGCAGCAGAGCCCTAGCAGGCAGGCAGCCTCAGCTCTGAAAAGGCTTCGCACCCTCCAGACCACATTTTAGCAACAGAGATGCTAAAATTCTCTCCTGTCAGGCCTGTACCCTTGCCAGAGCTGTGCTGACATTGCAGTGCCAGCAAAGGAGCCTGATTTTTCCCTGCCTCCTGTCTGACAGGGAGACTGGCACAACCCTACAGGGCAAACTTGTCTCCTTCAAACAGAGGTGGGCAGTGCTTCCTTGTTTGGTGAGAAGAAAGCAAAGAAAGGCTGGCACTTCTCTGCTTGTGATAGAAAAATTAACGCTTTCTGAACTGGGCAGTCTAGCAGTGCCAGGGAAATGCCAAGGTACTGGGAGACTTCAACAAAGGGACTCAGAGGTAAAACCAAGTCACAGGGAAAAACCAGCCAGTGCAGCAGCACTTTGTAATTTGGGCAATAGGCACCTTTTCCACATGTTCAAATTTCAATGCATGTTTTTGTGGCTTTAATTAGAAACTGCAGACTAGAAATTATAATTCGTAAATTGGGCTTTTTCTGTTAGAAGTTGTTTGCCATGTCTTCATGTCTCTTCCCTGCTCCACTAGTTGCATTAGCTGAATTCTGTCAGCACCACCACTGCTCTTCTAACAGAATGATGTTTCTCCAGGTAATTGAGGACAATAGATTGAGGCAGTACGAATCTATTCAGAAGCTGCTGAATGAGAAGAGCTCCTTCAGGCAGGCCATCAGTCACGCTGAGCGCCTTAAGCTACTGCCAGCACACCACAGAAACTCCAGCAAACGTAAACCCCGACCCCAAATCACTGCCCTGCAGGAGGAGACGGAGGAAGAAGTGCAGGAGACCAGACTGTGAGATGCTGTGTAGAGACCCTCTTTGTGGAGTGAATGGTCAGCAGTGCCCCATGATGCCAGGACCAGCACTTCTGGACCTGCCTCAGCCATGCACACATTCAGCCTTCCAGGAGGTGTTTACTGAAGCGACTGCATGAGCATGTAGGAATTGCTTCCCTTCTGTGGTTAATCATGTGCAAGTTAGTACATTCTTTGAGGTTTTGCCACTTACAGCGGTGAAACCAGATTTCCTTTGAAAAGCTGCTCTGATTGGATACAAATGAGATGGCAAGCAGAACCTGACTAGCCTGACCTAATTGTTTCAGAAAACTTTTAGTAATGTTCTTGCTGGGGTGAGAGGACTAGACAGCAGGAAGAATGTGAAAAGAATAATCAAATCTGGGTGGAAAATAGAAAAATCGGTATGTAAAAAACTTCTGTGGATTCATTTCCTGCAACTGAATTAAGGGACAATATCAGCAAGCCACAGAGAAAACTTCCTTCTCTTTGTTTTCCACGCAGCAACTGTAATTTCAGCACAGCAGGAAAGGCCAAATGCCACGTGCATAGGTGAAAATGAAGGAAGAGAGGATATTGTCTTGGAAGCCAATCAACATCTGTCATGTTGCCACAGTTAAGGGAGAATTGGTATTTCCTCTTAAAATCTAGGACACTGTTAACCTGACCCTGCACACACTCACAACTGGATGAGTGCAGGCTGACATAAGTATCCAGCAAAAGATAGGACTCCTGGCAGTGGATCTGCAATAGTCTGTATAGGTCTGGCATCTTTATATGTTTTTTACTTTGGCCTAACAAAGAAAAAAAAAGAAAAAAAAATCAAAAAAAGGAGGAAGAAACCTCTCAGAAGTAGAATTTAATAATGAAATTAATTTTTATACTCTTCTGGTTTGCAGTTTTATTATGGAACTTAATGTTCTCTAGGATATTTTATTTATTTTAATATTATTGCAAACTTTTGCTAAGGAAATTATGTATTTTAAAGAGTGATTACGTACTATAAAGAAAAATATATTTGTACAAAAGGTTTTATATTTGGATTGTTGCAGGGATATTTTGCTACTAGATTTTGATGTCTCATTATGCTAGAGCTGTTGAAAACGAGGGCAGCCCCAGAGTCTGGCCAGGTACTGTCCAAAGCTGTCTTTGTGCACTAAAGTATTCTAGTGATATACAGGTGTTTTAGATTATTTTTTTCTTTAAATAAATTTTTACAAAGAGAAACTGCCTGTATGACGCATTAAAGCCCCTCTTGCCCCCTTTAATGGGGCAGGCACTGTGGACAGATTCTGCTGCTTCCACGTCGGTGATGCTGCCTATCAAGCCGCTGGCTCTGCCGCCGCCGAGGCGGAGCGGCCCGCGGGGCTGCCCGGGCCGGCCGGGCGGCACTAGGTGGTGCTGCGGGCCGCAGCGGCTGCGGCGCTCCGCCCGGGCTGCTCCGGCCGGGCTGGGGCTGAGCTCCCCGGGAGCTGCCGCGCTGCTCCGGCCGGGCTGGGGCTGAGCTCCCCGGGAGCCCCCGCGCTGCCCCGGCCGGGCTGGGGCTGCTCGGGGGCCGCTCCGCGCTGCTGAGCCCGCAGCCCCGGCTCGCCCTGAGCTGCTCCCTGCGTCACGCTGCTTTCCCTGCAGCGCCGTGCCCCGCTGCGTGCTTTCTGCCCTTCGTTACACATTGCCTTTGCAAATAGTTTTTGGCGGCCTTTTCCCTGCCCTGTCCCTCATACTGTACTTTTATGCTTGTCTGTCTTCTAGCACCTACCTGGGTCTCTTTGCTTTCTTTCTGTGGGGGACACCTCCTTGCGCCGCCTGATTTTCTCCACAAAGCAGTGCCTCGTGCTCACAGAGCACTCCGGATACCCTTGGGTCTCAATTTCGCCAAGTCATTGTTTCTTTGCCACTAAGCTCTGCTTGATTGATAACAATGGAAAACCAACTGTGTATTGAAGTATTATCACTTTTGAATCCCATCTCTACTTCTCTTATCCCCTCAAACTGTTCCCCCCACAGTGTTTGTCCTTTTCTGATATAGTCGGCTCTCCATTTGTACAAGTCTTTACAGAGCATGTGGCCAAGGCTGGCTGGGAGGCCAGGGCTGCTGAAGTGTGGCCAAGTCCAAGGAGGCGTGCCAAGGGTCACTCTTTTTCAGGATGTTACTCAGAGTTACAGCAGACACACCAAGTGGGGGAGTTTATAATCTAAATAAACAAGATGATCAGAAAGATCAGCAGAAAAAAATTACTGTCATTAGAACTAGTGCATGCTTCAGAGCTTGCGAAACTGTTCATGTTTTGTGTCGTTGTCAGAGTTAGAAGGTAGTAGGTAAGCTGGATTCAGACTGCCAGGAAAGAAAAAGATAAATACAGCAGGAACATGTAGCAGATGGGACATATGGAAGTAGCTGATACAAACACTCAGAAGGAGGAATTTGAAGGAAAAAGTAAATGAGTTGACTGCCTCCATCCTGGGCTACAACACTCACTGAAACAGCTTCTGCCATCAGTGCCCAGCTACCACCATCACACTGCCAGTCCCAAAGAGCCCAGGCAAGATGCTGCCCTCTCAGGGCAACTGAGAGAAGTGTGCTATTTCTTTCAGTCCCAAACCACTGCTTCTGCTCCTTTGGAGTTCAGGCCGAACAAGAGGTAAGTTAGTACCAGCCTCCATGAGGAGGATGACAGAGCCTCTCCTTTCCAACACAGGCTGAGAAGAGCACGTTACCTTCTAGAGTAAGTGCTCTTGTACTTTCTGTCGGGGGGTGACAGGTCTCAGGGATGTTTGCCTGAAACTAATCTGGGAAGTTGCACATGCTGTTCATGATGGAAAATGGAGCACAGGAGAGAAGGGAGAAAAAAAGAAGCAAATGAGGCCATAAACAGTGGAAGAGCAATGACCTTCGTAAGTACAGGCTGAGCATTACTTAAGGGAATTTTTCTTCTCATGTGCTTTGCTTTGCATGCATTTGATAAAACAGAACAGATATAAAAAATACTCTTACAAGTAGCACTTTGTCATTAAAACCACCTATACAGAAATGTGGATCTGTACAAAATACATACATACATACAGCCAAAGAGAAGAGCATGCTGACTTTAATACTACATGTGGAGATTTAATTTTGCAGCCTGCTAAGAAGAAACCAAGGAAAGTTGAAAAGAGATTCTGTAACTGTCCTTAAGCACAGTGGAGAAGGGTGGCCACACTGTTAGTACAGCACTAAGAAGCTCGTGGGAGAGCAAAGGCTAAGCTAGGATAGCCTAAACAAACTTGAACTGTGCACACTTATCCATTTTCATAAATCTTATATACAAAATAACTGCACATTACTGGGAACTGCTCAGTATCTCACTGGAGTCAAACAAGTCTGCTATTCCAACAAACAAGTTTGTTTTTACAGTTGCTTAACTGGTGTCTTACCAGCTGGGCTTTATTCATTAAATATTAATTTCAAAGTCTTTCTTAAAATCCACCTCCTCCAGTTCCACAAGCCTCAAATCTCTCAGGCTGTTACATCAGAGCTGCTAACACCTGATGGCATCTACACTTTTTGAATTCTATCTACCCTGTTTAAGCAACAGGCTTAAGTTATTTCTTAGTAACTTTAGGCCTTTTAAAGCATTTTCCTGTATTAATTCTAAATTGGTGTTAATTGCTGGAGGTATTTCCAGAATTACATAATTCGTTTCATTTTATTTACCAAAAATATGATCTGGTGATTACTTTTTCCTCATTTTTCTATTATAGATTTGGTATCTTAGGTCTATAATTACTTGGCTATGATTTAACCTTTGGAAAAAAAACCACACCACTTCAGCACTGACGTACAATTGTTCATTAATGGACCATTAGTTGCTGTCTTAAAACATCTTGCAAATTAAGCAATACAATGCAATACAGTAATACATTTCCTTTACAAACCCCCATGTTCTCTAAAACCAATTTCCCGTTCCTAGGATAAACAATATTTATACTAAGTTCATTCCCCAGGGCTCACTTCAACCTCAAAATACAACCCTTGTAAAATGCAGCCAGACGTTTCTGAGTGATACTAGAGCCCAGTACCACCATACCTTGTGGTTCCTTAAAGTCATTTCTTCAAGTTTCTTGAAGAACAGCCCAATTAGTAATTCTCAAGTCTCTTCCCTATGGTTTGATCACCATAAACATCACTTTAGCTGGAGTTACGACCAAGAAAGCGATCCTTCATCCTTTCTCCAAGCATCTTCTACCTCCAGAGGCTGTTTTGCTTCTCCACTTCTACTGGAAAGCTGGAGGGTTTTGGATGTATTTTGTAAATCACTTAAACTGTATTACAGGAAGAGATGTGCCTCAGGCCTGCTGGTTTTGATGTTGCTGATGAATGTTGCTGCCTTTGTTGAATGATGGAGAATGTTTCTTCATGGTTTTAATTTTGGAGTTCATGCTCAGCAACCCAAAGTAAAAGGCAAATATTGTCTGATGGATTCAGACATTCACTTAAGGAACACAGTCCATGTTCTTGTCAAGAAATAAGAACCATAGGAGAGATGCTGAAAGCTTTTATTTTCAGGACTGGCTTGAAGTGAAGAGCTGGCATGTTTAGTACTTACCAGAGTTGATGGATGAGAAGTATCTTTCATGTTTCTCTGTTTGAAGACACTGAGATATGTATAAAAAATGTAGTGTAGTCAGACGAGGGCTAAATTAAAAGTCTTTCACTGCCCCAGTGGCCTGTAAGATGGATTCAACCATAGGAGCTTCCCTATACTTTCTGAGATACCCCTCCATGGAGATGGGGTCTCTCTCTTCACTTATGTCTTTCAAATTTATGGGATAATAGCTGGGAGCAGATGCAGCAGGGAGGGACGTGGCCCAGCACAGCACACTCCAATCCTCTCTGCTTGAGACACAGGAAGCAAGGAAGAGAAAGGATTTTGCCCATTACAAACCCAGAGTAGCTGCTATGACAAGTCACTCATGAGGAGCGGTGTTTGTAACATCACAGGAATAACTGAAGACACAGTGAAACCCTGAGCTCATGAACAGAGCCTGGCCTTGTTTCAGCACAACCTATCACAAACCAAGTGATAAAGCCAGCAGAGAAGTCAGCACAAGCAAACTGCGTTGTGGTTTTGTGGTGTTCACTCTTGGAGGGCAGGATCTGCTGTGGCCTAACAAGAGAGATTAGCACTTAGTACAGAAGAGAATCACAATTAGGAGATCTGCAAGATACTGTAAGATTATAGCTGCATGGAGATCACAGACTGTGTTGAACTGACAGACAGACAAACAAAATGATAACAGACAGAAGTCAAAAAGGTGAAAGATGCAGATAGAGAGTTTAGGACAGCAGGCTGTAAAGGAAGGATAATGAGGGCATTGAAAGGCAGTGCTAAATTTAGCAAGAGACCTAACTTTCACACCATGACCCAAGTTACTTTCTCCTCTGCAGATTTTCATGCACAGTACAGTACTGATTAATTTCTACTCTCATAGACAATATGCAGTTTTAAAATATGCCTCAAAGCATGCTTTAGGACACTGCCCAGTATATTCCCACACAGAAGCACACTGTTAACTCTTGATCTAAATCAGGTGTGACATTTCCAAGGTGTATTTTAAATGCAGAACAAATCTGGCTTAGAAGCGTGTCAGGATTTTTCTTTAAAAAAAAAATTGTTATTACAAATTCCGATGTTGAAATTTATGTGATCCTTACAAATAGTGCCTTCCACCTGTGTTCCTCCTTGGCCATGAAATCCCTACCTGAGTCTCTCACACAAGCTACCACACTGCTGCTCACTGCTTTAGCACATCAGGGATCCTTTCTTGCTCCAACCTGCAGTGCTTCGCAGCTGACTCATTTCTGCTAAGAACCACTAGCAAAGAACCACCATTTTTCAGCAAGAAAATGAATAAAAAATAAAAGTAAAAATCAGTCTCTAGAGAAATTACCTATATCTGGTTCCACATTACTAGCACAGCAAATAGAAGTCCTATTGATAACAGCAGTTGCCTAAAAACAAGGTACTTTCTAAATATATTGTGCAGGAAATTATTTCAGAAATAAGCTTCCAATATTCAATATCTATAAAGCCAAAACACACACACAAACTAAGAGAAAGAAAGACAATATGCCATACAAAGATTTTATTGACATGAATCTGGGATAACTGTTTTATATACAAAGTATTAGGAAACAGTTAATCCTTTCCTCCTCCAGGCTTATTTTGAGAAAAATGCTCTCTTGGATATTAGAGGCATATCACTGTCGTCCAAATTCCCCAAACCATCTCCCATTCACCCAGGAAAAGGCATCCAAATCTGATCTCAAGAAAAATCTGCTCTTTCCCCTGCCTAACAGGTGAGCTATCTCAACAGTACACATTTCCACATTCCTACAATTCACAAGGATGTAACTGCAACTATTGTAGAAAGAGGCTGGGGAAATATGCCCTGCATAGAAACTGTCCCTCATGGGAACATGATCTACCTCAGTGGTGGAGAGAAAAATGACAAAGAGTTAATTTTAACTGCAACTCAAGTATCATTTTATAGCAATTACATCTTAAATCCACAACAGAAATTGATAATTACATAGTAACTCATTGCTACTACATTATCTTGGATAATACTGTAGTTAAGCTTTTGCTCAAATTTCTTTTCAGTAAAATCTGTTTCTGTAAAACACTGTTATTTCTTGGATGCTTTTAAAACACTAATGAAGCATATAAAAGTTTTTACAGTATACAAGAGAAACGAAGTTAATAAATGATCACATTTTCTTAAATTCTATCAAAGAGTAAGAGTCTGAGAAAAATAACTTTTGTTGCATTTTAATTTCTCAATCTCTTTCCTTTTTTAAGAGATGAAAGTTATAAAGGAAATTCATTACATTTTAGATGAAGAGAATCTTGAGAAAAACAAAATCACAATTCAGCAGGCAGATGATGTTGATGAAATCAAAGTATTTAATATGGCTTGTAGCTGAAAGTAATTGATCTGCAATTCCAAACATTTCAGTTATTGCCACATTCACTAATTTTTCATTAAGTGAAGATAAAATGTCTTTAAAATGCATGAACAATAGCTTTAAGCCATTGTTGTATATATTGTGCAACTCATTTGAATGCAGGTTAACGTGAACTTAATAGAATATATTTATGTACAGTATATACACAAATAGAATCCTGTGGTAGGTACCCCTGAATATTCTCATTTAAATAAGTAATTTTTATATTAAAAGAAGAAAAAAAATCAACCATCTATGGAGGAGGCAAAATGCCTGTTTCTGAACTTTAAATCAATATAATTTTCAACTGATGTACATAGAAATAAAACTGTGGTCCTGTACAAACTTTACATTACAGGGTAACAGTTTGTTTTTAAAAAATATTTACATATTTAAGTACTTGGTTCTTTGCAATAGAGATTATATGAACACAAAAAATTTTAAGATAGGCAGGTTTATTTATTGGATTTTTCTATTTGTTCTTTTTTGTGCAAATTCCAAATCTCTCTTTTTGTGTTATTATCTGCCTCTATTTGCCTTGTATTACTGCTGCTGCTTTTTTTTAGTATTCTGAGAAGGCTGGGTGACTTTGCTTCTAGGAATAGGAAGAAATGATTTAACTCTTGAGACACCCAACTCTGTCTTTGATTTACTGTTGCTGCTTTCCACAGTTCGACTGCTGCTGAGAGGACGTATTCCATCCTAGAAATAAAGGAAAAAAAAAGCATTTGTGTATAAATAAGTATCACTTTTTGACATGGTTGGGTTGTGCTTCCTTCATTTCGGCCAACATTTTTCCAGAATTTTTTTTATTCTCTATGAAAGTTTTTGACCAAGTTTTTCACAAACCTCCCAAATAGCTAAGCTTGTCTACTTTCAAGTCAATATAGTAATGCCTTCTGTTGTTAGCAGGAATTTTTAAAGAAAAAAATACTAGGAAAAATGTACAATAGGAACAGGTGGGTTAGCTGACTTAGCCAATTATTCAGACATCACTACTATGTGAAGCTCTGGTTTGGGATGCCTGAATATGTGTTTAGAGAAATACTCAAAAGGAGTACACCTACTTGTGGATCTGCAAGGTTAAAATGATTTCTTTGAGTGGAGACTGTTCTATAGATTTAAACCAAATTACAGAAAATATTCTAACTTTCTGAATATTTGGATATGAAGAAATATGAATGCAAGGCTGTTAACTGATCTGACCCTGAGATTGGCTCAGCTGGTCAGAGCATGGTGCTGACTGCAGCAAGGTTGTGGGTTCAGTCCTCGTATGGGTCATTCACTCAAAAGTTGGACTCAAAGATCCTTGTAGGTCCCTTCTAATTCAGAATATATGGTGGTTGTGAAAGTCAGCTCTTTTAATGCTAAGGTGTGCTAGTTAATCCAGTTTCAGGGATTTCACTGTATGGTGAAAATGGTGTTTCTAGAAAACAATTTACTGCAGTCAGATAAAACAAGGATTGGCCTCCAAAAGACCCATATCAAAGAAACACAGAAGGCCTGGTAAGGGAACACAGACCACAGATTATGCCCTGGTTAAGATTAATTGAGCTCAGAAACTCTCCTGATGTTCACAAGCACAAAGAGCAAAAAAGAAAAGGGAACAAAATGTAACAACAGAGAAAACATGATTTTCCAAAGAATGAAAACTAAGCAGGACATAATTTCAGCTTTATATTTAGTAGGGATGGTAGCATCCACAAACAATACTAAAAATTTCTGAAAAGAAGACAATAGAAGACTTACTATATCTTCCAATATTATTCAGCTTATCTTTCTACTCTGAAACTACTATGAAGTTACTGAAATTTATTTACATAGATAACATAGCAAGATCACATATATTTCAGCAAATACTTAGGTCAAAAGTAGGAACTGAATACCCAAAAAAAATGCTATTCTTCATAAACTTTGGTAATATCATGTCTTTTCAATAATTTTGCCCCTGAGAGCTTTGACATCAGAGCAACCAGCAATTTTACATCAAGAATTTTAAAAGTGGTGCTTTTGCAAACTTACTGAGTGACATTAATTGAGAAGAAACAACAAACCCAGATTTTATTTCTCTTCATATCTGATGGAGATAACTTGTAGTGTCAATGTAATGTCAAAAATACTTGGCCTACGGAGATGGCTTTATGTAGAAAGCAAGCATATACATTCATTGTTTTAATAAATTTTTTAGCTTCTATTAAGTCACGTGAAAGAAACTTGGAATGGTAGTCTATCAAGTTTCCTAAGAATTATGACAGTATTTTCCTGTAATAAACAGGGCACTAATTCTGAGGATCCAATCAGAAATTCAGATTTGGAGAAACTAAAAACACCTTTCCTATTCTACTCATTTCACCTACCTTTTGTGCTGTTGTTTTATTTGGGTTAGTACCACTTGCTGAAAATACAGGAATGTTCTGGGAGTTACTGAACATCAGTAACTCATCCTTAGAATCTGCAATCTAAAGAAAGATAAGGAAATGGTTGTTTTTTCAGTTATTCACAGAGATTATGTTTACATTTGTCAATTTTTGGAGGCTTGATTTTATTTTCACGGTTTCTGTACAATGCAATGCAGAATATGTAAATATCCAAAGAACAATTAAAATATCTGTTCTTTACTCTTAAGTGCATTTTTAGAAGATGGGAGATCGAGATTTCATATAAACTACAATCAGAAGATTAAACATGCATTTCCAGAGTAATACTTTTCAGTCAAGCTTAAGGGCAGTATCCCATCAAATTTTACCCAGCCTTCAGGAACATGAGAGAAAGGAATTATCGTTTTCCCTTTCTCCTGCCATGTTTCTTCCCTACTATTTTTCCTTCTTTTTTTTTCTATTTTTCCTGACCAGAAAATAACAGAAGAGCCTGCTCAAGATGCTGTCCTCACTGAAAACTAGGTATTTTATCCCAGGGCAAGCTGATCCAATTCAATTCTGCAACTGCAAAAGTATTCAATCCCAACCCAGTGAAGGCAGCAGGAATATATTCAAGTGAAAGGGCAAATTAAAGAACAGAAGGACTTATTCTGTTGGCAGCCTGAAATTACATCACTCAAAGAAAGTATGCAACAGCACCCTTACCTCTGCAAGGCTCTATTAGGCAGCTGGGGAATTAACAACAGAAATTCCAGCCAAGGATGGTTCCACCCATGGTGAGGAAACTGAACAAAAGACTTGACATCTATCTCCTTCCTTATCTAACCCATATTTCCTTGAATTGTCATCAACAAGCAATTATACTTTGCATGTTATTAAACACAATTTTAAGTTGGTTACCGTTTCTTTAAGCACATCCCATTCTTTTAAGGATAGCTACAATAAATCCCTGCTAACTGACTAGTGATTAGCTTGCCAGCTTGGTGCATGTGACTCATACATGTACTGTAAATACTTTAAGAAAAACAACCCAAAACAAAGCACTATAATAAAGGGTTTCAATAAATTGGTTGAAAAATCTTTCCAAACACAGTATTTCTTTTTTTTTTTTTTTTAATAAAACTTGGTTGTCTTCTAAGAATAAACAGAATACTTAATAAAGCAAAACTAATGGAACTGCTGTTCAGGGAAACCTAGAGGATGTCATGCACAGCCTAACTGGACAATAGCCTAAGACTGGCTCTATCCATGTTTCAAAAGATATGGAACAGCTGCTCCAATATGAACACAGCCTGCTGTCACAGCCATCCACATCAGCTGTGCTAGGAAGAAAGATGAAAAAGAATAAATAGCTTCAGCCAGTATAAAAAGAAAAATTAGAGAGATGCACAGCTCCACACTCTGCCTCAACAGGTCTCCCATAAACACCCACAACCCATTACAACATAGAATTTAGCACAAAACTATGAGCCCTGCAAGCATCCTTCACCATCTTTTGCCACTGTTAAAGAACTAGGCCAATCCATCCTCTCTTGCTTGGGACAGTAAACTGCATTTTGCCTACAGAACAGAGGAGTTTTGAGCCAATTCTGTGAAGGCTGATGCCATTGTAATAAACAAACCAAATGTTCAATGCATATTAGGGAAAACTTTCTATGTCTTTATGACTACAGAACAGTTTCCCACTGGGAGCAATGAGAGCATGAAACACAACAAGGGAACAGTAATGCAGGGATGGCTGTTCTTAGGGAAGTGGTCACAACACCAAGCCTGACAGAGTTCAACAAGCATTTGGACAATGCTCTCAGGCTCATGGTGTGACTCTTGGTGTGATGCTGTGCAGAGCCATGTGTTGGATTCAATGATCCTTGTGTGTCCCTACCAACTCAGGCTATTCTATGATTCTATAGAAATTTCATCCTCCACTGCAAAAATTTTCACAAGAAAAATTGGTGAAGGTGTAATTTAAAATAGTGTATGCTAAACCAGAACACTTACCCTCAAATGTATAATATATTAGTTGACTTTGATTTATTCCCAAGTAATTTAATAGTTTTCTTCAGTTCAAGCAGGGCTTGGAAATCAAAATTTTATTTTAAACATGTAACAAACAACTGAATATGGTAATGTAGTAAATTATTTAAAAATCTTGTGTTTACCTTGCTTATATCAGGCTCAGATTTGCTGGAACACATACTTTGAAGTTCCTGAACAAGATCTATTTCATCATCAGAACCAACAGACAGCCTTTGCTCCAGATTTAATGTTCTCAGATTATCCTTCTCTGAAGATCTGGTTATAAAACCCAAACAAACAATCAGAGAGAACATTTAAATTAAGCTGTTATACAGAATTTAAAATATTATAGATATCTCAATAAATAATAATTATTTATTATTATTTATTATAAATAATAAATATTATAGATATCTCAAACATAGTAATTTTTTCCCCAAACGATGTTTACTACTACAAATAAAACATCTGATGAACTGACAGCAGTAGTTATCAATAATTATCTCATAATAGATCTTTCTATACAAATTATTCTCTCTATTCTGAAAATCTAACAAAGGATTCCTCTGTCTAGTATTTTCAAAGACTCCCCTATTTTTAAGATGCAGCAATCAATTTCATTCCACTCTGCTTTTTGGAAATAATTTCAAACACTTAAAAAAACCTCTGGCATACTGGAAGCATAAATATTCTATTTTCTCTGTGAATAACGTAGAACTGAGCTTTCAGATTGAAGTGAGGTCTCAAATGCAGTTCCCTCTAGCTAATTCATACACTTTCTCAGGGAAACTCTGTATGGTGGGACAAAAGTGTATGTACTGTACCATCTTGGATTGCCATTCAGCAAGCTGAAATAGCCAGAGGAGGTTTTAAAATATAATGCCAGTTGATAAAAGCATACGGTCAACTTTTCAAGGCAGAGTAAGTGTTACATAACATTCTTAAGTCATAGACTATTCTGTTACATAAAAAAAATATGCAGTGCTGCAAGGCTTGAAATAAAGAAATGGATTCTAAAATTATACCAAAGTATATAAATTTTATTTCCTCTCAGAAATGAAAACTAAAAATAATTCCTTTCTTCACATATGGCAGCAAAACATTACCAAAAAAATATTGATCTATTCATTATAGTGTGCTGCTTTACAACAGAATGCTATCATCTTTATTTTTTGAAAAGTGTCACAAATACCAGAAATTGAAACTTACTTTGTGGTGAGAGAAGCTCTGTTCTTACAGTTTGGTTGCAACACAGTCTTAGATTTTATACCTGCACAAAAGAGAGAGTGACTTGTTAGTGTGTTACCATGTATGTTGATTTCTTTATTCTAAAATCTATGATAAACAGGGAAAATGTCTTCCCATTTACTAACTAATGTCAACAGGGTATGTCAAAGATCAGAATACATCCCTTGAAGGTGTTCAGAGTAGCAGAGAGAACTGCTGAAACGGCAAATAGGGGATGAGTTGCCTAAGCTTTTGTGACAGAGAGGACATGAGGTTTCTGTGTTAGGCATTTCAACAACCCTTACTGGTTCTTCCCAAGAGAAATTTCTTGTCAACAAGAAAATATTTAAATGTGCTTCATGAGATACCTTTACTGTAAACAGCAACAGCATTTGATTCTGATAGTCTGAAATAGAAGACTACTAAATTTATTGACTGTTCAATTTTTAACTTATATCCACAGATGTTAACTGGATTCCAAGAACATTCTCAGGTACAAAATACAACCATCCCACTTCAGGTTATGTTATTTCTTAAATCCTCTTAGTGGGATTAGATAAGTTCACAATTCAAATAGGGAACTGGCAATCACAACATTAGAGTTGCAGTCTTCTGAAAAAGCAGACTTCTTTCTGAACAAGGCCTGAAGAAATGAATAGCTCATTTTAGTGCTGCAAAGTAGCAAGCATCAGGTATTTTGGTTCTTTGTATATGAAGTAATTGAGGCTAGAATCTTACTGTTGCTAAAGTGTACATGTGTGTGTGTGTGTGTGTGTGTGTGTGTGTGTGTGTGTGTGTGTGTGTAAGCCTTCTCTCTGTTCCTAAATCTTCTCTCTGAAGTAGTTGCCTCCTTTTTCAGAAAGTAAGTACTTTGATTTTTTTCCCCCTGAAAGTTTTTCTGTTTGATATTGTATTAGTTACCAATAATACTAAGTGTTCCTTCTAGAAATATGTCTCCTTTAGAAGAGTTATATTGCTTCTGAATATATCCATACTTTATCTTTGTTTAATAAAATGCTTATTATATGACTTATGATCTTGAGGTGAAAAGCATTTTCAAAAGTGTCAGGCACTAATATAACTTCCACATTTATACAGATGCACAGACTCAGTCATATAAAGCCCTCTTTATTGAGCAACATACTAAAGATGACTGAAAACCTTACAGTATCTGTGACTATACACAATTATTTACATTTATTTTTTGCAACTGAAGTGAAAGTCAAATCAAAATCTTCAATTTACACCCAAATACCTCTTTCTTCCACTGCAGGGCTTCTAGATTATTCTACTCAATTTTTCTGGTATGACTGAAAAAGGGATGCATGATCTGGGGAGTAATGTATTAATTTATTTCTACCTGGATTCACTTGGTAGGAATTATCGTAGTGAAGTAAGTGTAAAGAAACTCAAAAAAGTATGCATACTGTAAATCTGGAGCAAATCTAAGAAGTATCAATAAAGTAATGAAGCTTTCTCTCATCTGCTATTGGAGAAGAGACTGATTCAGTGTCATTACATAAAGTCAGAGGTGGAACCACTGCTTATAATTGCACCATCTGAGCCAATGCTCGCCTCATTATCAGACAACAAAAAGGGCATTAGAACAACTAAACTTACTTAGGACACCTCACAGTCACAAAGAAGTAATTTGTGGGGGGGGAATAAACAGTGTTTTACTGGTAAACATAAATATAAGTGTCATTTAATTGAAAAATTTTAATTAATGATGTAGGAGAAATGTTTGATTTGCATCTACACAGTTTAACCCCCTACAACTTTCAGAACTGAAAATTAAAAGCTTTATTTACCTTCAGTATTTGTCTCCTGCTTATTCCATGACTGGGAGGACAAATGGCCTGACTTTTTGCGAGGACTTGTGCTCACTTTTCTCCAAGAAGCATTCTCACTTCCTTTTTTCTTACTACAATTTTTGTAGCTTGAAGCCACAGATAAAGGAAAATTTCCTCCCTTAAAATCTGCTATATAATTATCTAGCTCTGAAAGAAAAGTAAAACAGTGTTAAGAAGTGATTGTTGCAAATGGATTATCTTATACAACTACTTAGTTTAATGACAGTAAATGTTTTTAACCCCACCACGTCCCTTCAGAACTATGGCTATGTTTTGTGGAAGTTTTTTAAAAACAGAAGGAAGCAGTTAAAAGCCCCAGAAAAGTAAAGTACAGCTACTTTCAGACAGTTCACTCTTACCTGGTCTGGGTAGAGGACAGCCATGCAAAACAGCTTTATTTAGCAAGATACTGAGAGCAGCTTTAACAACAGCCTGTTGCCCTTGGCTAGGATTTTTTTTGGCTATTGCTTGTCCTGGTACAGATGGTCTTTTCACAGAGGCTCTGGAGAGTATGGCTTCTTGTACTCTGGGAGCTATTACAGCATTCCATAGCTTGGACATCCACCTGTGGTACAAAACCAATCCTTTAACTTCAAAAGCAGTAATCAAAACCTGTGATTTCATACTTTGGTAACGTATCAGATTTTGCACTTTAAAGAAGCACCCCATTTCAGAGAGGGACTGATTTTATTTAAGGAAGAGTTTTACTTGTTTTTTTAATATTAAACTATTTGATCTGAATTTGTTTCGCTTGCCTTGATAAACTTACCACCTAATGCTTTTCCTCCTTCAGATACTATAAAAAATACTTCTCATTTTAAGGTTTAAAAAATGTCCCAGAAAGATGCATGTTCATAGGTATTCAATTTTTTTTTTAAGTGCATGGAGAAATTTCCTTGCTTGCAGGTATTAATTCCTAGCCTATTTGCTGCCAGTGTGGAAAAAAGGAGGTATTCACTTGTGGTTGTACCCTTTACAGTATTCTTCAATTTCCAAATTTGTCCAGTTTACAAGACATTTCTATTCATACAGCTGCCTTGCTCTTACTCTTTTGTGTATTTGATCTATGATGAACTGTGTTTCTGGGATGCTGTGGATATTCCAGATTATCTGGGTCTGATTTTTTAATTCAAAATTTGATTAAAGGATCTTCTGGGACTTTTGCTTTTCTAACAGAGAAGCATTATGTTGTATTAGCAAAGAAGTGAAAAACTTTTGTTAGGGAAGAATAAATGCTATTTCTCATAACTTAGGAGTTCTCTGGGGATAAAGGCTAGAAATTTCAGACTTAGAGCTCAGCTCACATCTACAACAGACACTGAAACAATCTTTTTTTAGATGAACTCCTACTCTTTTTGTTTATTCTTATACCCTCTTAAAGGAGGAAGATGGTAAGATTCAGTCAGATGGTTTATATTAAAGGTCTGTAAGAAACTATAAGCTATAATGCTGTGTTCAGCTTTGCAGAAATCTATTCAGAAAACAAGAAGGTTAAAATGTCTGTTTGACTTAAATGGATGATTTTGCCTGATACATTGATCCACTGAAGCCATCTCATTACCTAAATGAAGCCATCTCATTACCTATGATGACTTTTTGGGGATTTTTTTCCATTTTTTAAAAGTTAGAATGCATTAGTTATTTGAAAGATATTTTTTGGTCAGTTGTGAAGCATAAGATTGAGCTTTTATGATATATAAATGCTCCAAGTGCTTTTAAAAGCTTGATAAAGTTACATTACTTAGAAAAATAATTAGTACAGTAGTTAAAATACAATGTAAAATGTGTATTGCAGACAGATGGTCCTTGAAGGACCTTGAAGCTTCCTTAGCATAATGTTGTAGATATTATTCCATATAGTTACAGTCTGTTTCTGCTAGCTAAGCTACCAAAATAACAATACCAATTGCTTGTATTTTAGTCATAAAGAACTCTCACTTTTCAATTTCTGCCTATGTAAGCTTTCAACATTTTGCAATACTATCAGTATAAATGGTCAGAAATGAGCACTGAAAAGATAAAATTAATTGAGGCCATTCTAATCTAATAATTAACAATGGATGGGCATGCTCTCTAAATAAAATTCCAACCTGGTATTTAAATTCAGTTTTATGTTTGTGCTCATTTTGATCAAGTCCCCCATTCTTTGATATAGCTGATCCTTAGGAAAGGTGTAACACACCCCTGCCCCTCAAAAAGGGCTGCAAAGTGAAAGGAGTTCCTGTTGGAACATCATCTTCAGTTCCCTAAACCTAAACCAAGAAAAAACGTAGTTAAATTTTTCTTCATTTATTCACTCTACTCACCAAAACAAGTGAAACTACATGAAACACACAGCAGGAAACAATTTCCTGCCACACATTCTCTTTACCTGCCCTGCTGCTGCTTCTTCCTCTTGTCTCATGCTAACACTGAGCCCAGAGTGAACCCAATTTGTATATATCTGTCCTAATGAATTGGACTGACTCAGAGAAGCTTTACTAAATGCAAAAGGCAGCAGAATAGCACAGTGGAGTGGAGAGGCAAGAGGAAAGGAGTGGTTAATTAGACTGAAATAACAGCAATCAGTGAGCTGCTAATTAAAAGCTATTTATTACATGACCACACTGTTAGCCATCATGCTGCTAAACTAAAAGTGTCCAATAACAGCTCACTGGAGCTGTGCTTTTAAATTGCTTATTAGTGGACAAAAACTACATTAAAATGAGAAGTCAGATGGCATATGGCTACAATAAAGGACATTTTAGGGACGTACTCAAAGTAAAGCATTGTGAAACCAGAGTTATACTGAGAAGAAATCCAGACTCAGAAATATATAATTAACATATCTAAACAATAGTTTTTCTGTCCTCTATTAATGCCACTGCAATAAATAAATTATTAAAACATTTCACAGGACATGATTCAAGAGGAAGATGGGAGATAGATGCATGGTATGCTTTATTCTTTTTTTATTTCCCAGCACCCATAAAATTTCAAGTCAATCTTACATCCACATTTAGACTTTAATAATTACTCTGAAGAATAGCATCTAATCCATACTTTTCAAGACTAAAAATGAAAATGAATAAGCAAAATATATCAAGATCTGCAGACAGACCATGAAATGAGACAGCCTCTGCACATGCTAAGCAAAGGCCTCTCCTTCATGTGTTAAGCAGAGACCCCTGGAAGAAGGGTCAGGAGAAAACAGTACAAGAGAAACAGGTCAGAAAAGGAATAGAAGGGGTGGCCTGACTGGTGAGAAAAGTTGTGTCACATCTCTAGAAACCAATGTTATTTTCAGTTCTGAATAAGTTTGAATCATTACCTGTTTGATAAAGCCAAACAACATCTTAGTGTGAAATTAATATAATTTAAAATTCTATAATTATTTCTTTTATAATTTGCTAGCATTTGTGGAATGTGCTCAGATGTTTATGCAATTGTAGGTGAGAAAAGCCAAAATTTTCAAGCAACATTATTTTTTAATGTTACTTGTCTGCTAGCCATATGTGTGACTAAACTTATATACTAAACTAACTAAACTCATTGACCAGCACTGAACCCACCACACCTCCCTACTTACTAAGATAATATCTCTAAACTGTGCGTATGTATATTTTAAAATTATACCACATACTTAAAAAAGCGAGAAATCATTCTCCAAACTTCCTTTATATACAAACTCAAAGGAGAGTTTCCCAACTTTTCTTGAATCTTTTAACCTTTGTGTCAGAAAATAAATGAAAGATCACAAGAAGACTGACTTTGGTGCAGTGTTAAGACACCCATTTCCCACTTGTGTGCTTCAGAATTGCCCTTCTAGTAATTAAATAGCCAACAGAAGTTTAAGACTTTCAGCAATTTCAATTAAAATGCTTTTTTAAAGGTTGCTGAGTCAGCAGGGTTTTGGGAGAAATACAACTACTACATTTGTGGCACGTATCTAGCTGGCACTGAACAGCATCAAACAGGAAACAACAATCTTACTTGACTGTTGCTTGGCTGTGCCCTGGAACCACAGGACAGGAGAAGAAATGCTTTGGCCCCATAAGTGCTTCAGGTGCTCCTAGGCGTGATAAGCAAGAGTTCAGCTGGTGCCAAACAGCAAGAATCCAGTCTATGATCTTGCACACGGGATCACATGGAGGAGGTAGTTTGCCTCTGAACTGCAGGGAGAAAAGATGTTTGACATGGCATAAGACCTGAACTGTGGACACTTTCCTTGACACTCCAGGAAGGCTTGGGGTTTTTTTTATTGCATGTGTTACTGTTAAAAGACCAGAAACAGTCAAAAACAGATTAAACCTTTTTATAGACTATATTGAAATGTTGCTGTATTAAAACTTATTTTCCCAACTACACTTCAAAAGATATATCCTTATCAATAAACTGACATGCCTTTATTCTTGTGGGAAACTAAGGCAGAAATTTTGATGGCAGTGGTTTTCTACAGTGTTTAAGGTTAGAATTAAAAGAGATATGTACCATATACAATGCAATGTATATGATACAAATAAGGCATTAGGAAAAAATGCCCAATTGCACTGAACAGGAATATCTGATCCAGACATATGCCCAGTGGGTTTCCATATTGATTTTAGATCTAGTAGCGGTGAAGGAAAGATGTGTTCCCCTAAGACTTGTGGTTTTAGTCTGCGTTGTTAAGAGCAAATTATTTAGTGCCAGAAAAATCTCCTGTTTCCTCTGATTTCAAATTACAGTCTTCATCATCCTAATCCTAGGATTATCCTCTGTAACATCTTAAATTAAAGGAAGCATTAAAAGATACACCAACAGCAGTGAGGCCACAGACTCTTGATCGAGTTCATAGGTAAACTTAAAGTAGAAAAACATTTAAACTGTTTCCATATAAAATAATGGTTCAAACTAATGGGAAAAGAGCATTGCACATGAACACATGAATATTACAGCATAAGGAAGGCATCATAATACAGAGCAATGATCTTTGAAATAGTCTATAGTTCTAACAATAAATGTGCTTCTACTTTGCTTTAAAGTTTTACAGCAGATTAATCTTTCTTCTATTTTTGACTTTTGCAATCCACTATTTTAAGTCCTGTACCAACTGGCATTTGAGATTACATATGGCGCACATTGAATGTGCGCCACATGTATGAAAGTATGAATTTCAAAAAATATGCTACCACACTGGGCATTTCAGTATTTAATTAGTGAAGATACAGGAAGACACATGGCTTTTTTCTCCAAATAGCTACCATCTGCATATATGCAGAGAAATTAAAACTTAATGAGATTACTATCCAAATTCTGTTCAATTTCAGTCAGAGGTAGAAGCCTATTTCATTGTCAAATTTTTACCTATTAGACTAAGGATTTCTTTCAAGCCCAAAAAAAATAGCCTGAAAATGACATCTGTTATATGATGCTGCAAGTTCTTGTTGCCAAACCAGTTTGACAGAGTAAGTCAGATGAACAAGTCATAACTTAAAAAAAACATAATCTAAGAAAAGTAGTCTATTAAGAGTTTCATAGATTTCCCATGATTCTTTTTTTCTATCCTGTATTCTGGTTCTTGCAAGTAAAGAATAATTAGGAGTGTTTCTAAATTTCCTCATTATCCTGGCTGAAATGTTCAATTACCACACATTTCCTCTGCAGGATCTCTGAATCAGTAAGCCTTTATAGATGAGAACTGTGGCAAAGGGTACAGGAGATGGCATCCCCAAGGATAACCAAGACACATCCAGCTGAACACTCCAAACTGACAGTATGTCTGTTGTCTCACAACAGGACTCTTTATTACTGGCAGTTTTTTCGATTCCTAGAACAATGTCCCTTTTTGAGCCTGTTCAAAACTGCTGCCAAGATTATTTTCCTTTGCAGCTGTTTTGATTAAACTCCCTCTGTAAATGTCTAACAGTGCCTGGCTGTTGGTAATAGCTGCTATCACACTCAAATGGTATTCCAAATAACTTTTGGAAGTCCACAATTCTTCTTTTGCCTACATATTTCTTTTCATTTCCCATCTTTGTTTATTTATTAATATTAAAATAGAATTCCCATCTTTATTCTCTTTTGGACTTGTTTTCCAGCTTCAGCAGGTCTATTAGCTCAAAAAAACTTTTCCAATTATATAATTTTCCCCTCTTTTGATTTGGAAATCATGGAAAATATTTTCTGCTTAAAACTTAGACAAAACACATATATGACTATGTTATTTTAGATACTGAGAATAATTTTTTTGAAGAAGACACTATCTAGGTTTGTTGAACTGATTTTTACTGTAATTCTCAGAAGAATGAAAGAAGAAGTTGAAAAAAATTACTGTAGGATGTTTCATGCAGTTAATAGGCAAGTAGCCACAGTATCATTATTTGCCACCAACCAATGGTTTATGCCAATTAGCCATGACCACACACCTTTCTGTGAGGCCAAGCACAACATCTCCAGATACACAGCCTGTATATTCCCAGGAAGGAATGATTTTTTTCCAGAAACAACTTATCTACTCTGGTTTTGGCATTACCATCGTACATATTTCACAGACCTGGTAACTGCTGAAGCTGATTCAAGTTCTTACCTTGTTTATTACTTTTCTCCTTAAAATCCTCTGAAGCAAGCCTCGCATTGGCTCCCCATCCCACCTAAGTTGAACCCAACGGAAATGCTGCTGAACCAGCAGGTCAGAGCCATGAAGATGGCACTTTGCGATGGTCCCCAGTAAAAAGCAGTTCTCATGAAAGTAAAAAGCACCAGAAACTCCATTTGCTAAAAGGAACCATAAAATACTTAGCTGAGATACTCAAAGTCTTGGCATGATTTCATACAGAAGCAAGAAGCAGTGACATAATTAGAAAGGAAAAACAACCCACAAAACACCATAAATTAACTCAAAAACATGCTATCTTTGTTAAGGACAACTGTTCACAATAAAAGATAAAAACTGAACGAATTACATTTTTCTCCTGTTGCCTGCTTGTCATATATTACAATAAAACTGTACTGTAGTAAAAAAATCTCTGCAAATCAAATTCTTTAAATACCTCTTTGAATAGTGCAGGGATTTTCTGAACTCCGATTCTCAAGAGGTGATAGAAAATCTCCAAGTAATTCAGATAAAGAAGCTCTCTCCAGATTTTCTAAAATCACAATTGTTGTCTTGTTTACAGGAGGCTGTTTCACTGGGATCAGACAAGCTGAAATACAAAAATCCCATTAATGTATACTTAGGAAAATTTACTTCTATTTATATATACAGAATTTATTGCCAATAGTGCAACAAAGAATTTTAAATTTTTTTAAATGTTTAACTTGTTTACATGCCAGACAGACTGGATAATAAGTTTAAAACTGAAAGCATAAAATCAAACAATAGAAAGAATATCATACTTTATATTAAGAAAAAAAATGAAAGCTATGATTAAAATAAATTCTTGAAATTGCTATTATAGAATCTTCATAGATAGGAAAGATTTCAGTACACTGAATATAAATACAACAGAAAAGAGAGTAGCAAAAAACTCTTTAAACATTTCTTTCATTTGCTGTACTACATCTTAAACTTAACATGTAGTCTTTATACCATGTAGTAAGTGATAAAAGGTTTAAGAATAGGACATGTTTGTAAGAAATTTTATCATTCTATGAGATAGTAAAAAACTTCTATGAGAAGTAGGCAATCTTCTCTTCGAAACTTCTTTCAACATCTTTAAGAATCACTCAAATAATCAGAGATAGTATGCGGCAAACCCAGTAGCATATGAATCTAATAGGCATTAAAATGACATTGATATATTTTTTAACATTTAAAATATATTCCTTTAATTTTCCTGATTTTTACATCTTATTGCTTAAAAAAGACACAGCTTTGCAAGCATTCTTGCGACATTAAATCACAGAATGCTTCTGTAACACATACATATATATAAACACTTATCTTGACTATATTGTACCCTGCACTGTTTCACAACCTTTTGAAGGTGGTAATAACAATGGTCATTAAGGAAATTGATTTGTAATAAGGGAAAACTTACAGCAACTGATTGTATCTGATATTACTATTTAGTTGAAGTTTCCTGACTATTACTGCACTCTTTTACTAAGAGGCTACAGCTTGAAAGGAGGGAGGATAGATACCCTCTCTGTGTCTGAGGGATTCATTTAGAGGAGAAATGCTCTCTTAGGAAAGGAGATGCAGCAGAACAGTGGAGAAAGAAGCTGACAGAAAAAAGAAACACAACCAGAAGCAACAGGCTGAACTGCAAAACCAGACTATTATAAAGAGTGTGTTGCTGATACAGAATAAAGCATACAAAAGAAGCAGCTTTCCTAAGAGACAGTGGCCAGTAAACAAACCAAACTATGAGTGACATTCTTGCCTCCAGGCCGAGCACCAAAGCCTGGCTGACTTCTGACTAAATGGTATCTTCTCCCCCGCCAATGCAATGGCACTGAAAGTGACATGTGGGAATAATCACTGGCACAAGCTATCCAGGGAACTGTGACCAGGATTTCCTTAGAGAAAAAACTGCCACACACTGAAGTCACACCAGGCAGTATGAGAACAAACAGATCAGAGCACTGCATGGCACTGTACACCCTGACAGGATGGCTTTGCTTTTGTTCATGAGCACACAGAGCAGACCTTCAGTTCTGATCCAGTAGATCTGAACCAGAGCAATCAACTTTTAAAGGATCACAAAGGGAAAAAGAATGAGACAGAAATTAATATTTAAAATGACTAGTTTTACTTAAATGGCATGAACTTTTGACAGAGCTCCTTAATGGGAGCTCTGTCATGCTCAGCTCTCTCTCAGTTTAGACTCACACAATTGGCCCCAAGCACCTGAACAACTATGGGCTCCATTAAAACATGCCATCCACTATGCAAAATGGTTTTACATATTTCTTTACTTTGCACCATTAAAAATTTTCCTACAAGTCACCAAATTTAGTCTTTCTGACATAATCTTACCATTACTGATGAACAGTTCTGCAAGTTGCTCCTTGGAGAAACCAGCATCCACTTCAACTTTAACAATCTCACATGTAGATCCTCCAGCCACTTGCTTTTGCTGTGTTGAACATTTACATATTTGGTAAAATAGTAAAAAGTCTGGTTTATGGACTAATTCACTTGATATGTTTGTGCAAATACCTTCATGCAGGCCGCTATCTGATATGCTATGTAATCTTGCAAACTTCCTTCTGGACCATGGAAAATGACATTACGGTATTGTTCAACCTACAGACAGATAAATATAAATATTTATTTAATAAATAAATTATTCTTGGAAGTTCAGACTTGGATTTTTTTTTAACCTACATGACACAATCAGCACCTAAAAGACAATTTTTTTTGATTTGCACTACAGGAGTTGATAATCCTTATTATACTAGTTTCAAAGTAGACATTATTTGCATACATCTTTGAAATATATTGATAAATTTATATTCTAACTTGTAAACTACACAGCATTTTGTAAAACTACATAGGTATTTTGTTACAACAGACTTTAAAACTTAAAACAATCATCTGGAAAAATAAAATTTAGCAATCACAAATATTTTCTTGATCTTGAATTAAAATATATACATCAAAATGATGTCAAAATCATCAGTTTAAGTCACTACTAAGTTAAGGATTAGGACTGAGGACTTTATTTGCAGTAGAAATGGGATCAGATTATCAGGATTATCAAGGACACAGCAGAAATTAAGCAGGTTCAAAACTTATTCTGATTTAATGCAATGTTAAAAGAAATGATCTATGCAAGTTATTTCATATTATTCAATTATCCTTACATTTTGAGGTATTAAATCAGGTGTGTTACAGGAGATTTCTACATGATCTAATAATAAAATTCACATCTCAAATAATTGCTTACGTGAATGTTATTCTAATTTACTTTCTCCTCAAAAAGTGGAATAAAATAACTTTGGAAAGCAATTAAGACGTCAGAGAGCTTTTAATATATTTTTAAGCAGTTTAGTTAATCAGACAGAAGCTATTTAAAGAAGAAAGTTAATGCCCTCACAAGACTAAAGTTAAGCGTAAATTTAGCGGGAATTTTATTTTATAACAGCTTTCATCCCATTTAATTTTTTTAGAAGTCTTGATGTTCTTTCACAGAGCAAAAAAATTCCAATTTTACTCAGCCCTATTACCAAAGTATTTTGACAAACAAATAGCATGCAGAGAGAAGCTAGCTTATTACTGACCAGGCGGAGATAATTCTGAAGTGTCTGAAGATGGATCATGGATGCATAAGTCACACTGTTTAAACAGCCTTCTTGAGGTCCTTAAAATGAAGACATACAAATAACTTTGGTCAATTTCTCATGTTTACATGCATGTATGACTGATACACATGATTTTCATGCAGTATTCTACAGTGACCTTTTATAATTAGAGGCTACGCAAACTAAAATGCTCAATAAATAAAAGACATTTATCTAGCACCATAGGTTCATGGGTATCCATGACATAAGCAATATATATACCACTATGTGGCTGAAAAAGGCAGTAAGACTTTTATGTGCCAGCTTATTTTCTAGCACAGAAATGCCAGAAAAATGTTGTAGACACTTTAAAATCTAGTTAAACAACTAAATGGATATGATGTCTCTGAGAATCAAGCAACACTGAAGAACAAAACCAGTAGCAAATGACTCTCAAATTATGTATTTCATATGGAGTGTCTTAACATTCAAAACTGAAAAATTATGACTTGAAAATTACCAAACAGAAACACTGTGATATGCTCAGCTCTATTGTTCTTCAAAAAGTCCCATGGTAGCTGGGGAAAAATCTGACCTGTTGACCATGTAATGTTTCCTGTTAAAATAAAAAGAGAGAGATATTCCTTGTATGTATATAAAATGTCCTACACTCAAGCATATTTGCTTGCTTACAAAGATTACATACATACACTGAAAATTTTGTCAAACAAACCAGTCCCGTGTATAAGATGTACCAAATCATGCTATTTGATATATAACTGAAGTTATTAGTGCTTTCTCCCAGTTGGCACACAAGTTAAACAGCTAGTTTTGCTGATGGGAAGGTAGAGGAAGGAGGGAGATTTAAGATAAGTATATGGATTGTCAGAAAACTATACAACTGTTACTAAGACCACCATACTTTGGCCAATTTTGCATAATTTTAAAGATTTCTTGTTTGTACCTCGCTAAGTGAAGTTATGTAAAACAGCAGTTCTGTTTACCTAAGCCAGTGATTTACAGTCAGTATTTACTGTATATTCTGGAGGTACTGTAAACAAGCAATGTGGGCTTTGAATTCTATTTGTAGAACCATAGAATATTCTGAGTTGAAAGGGATTCAAAAGGATCATCAAAGTCAAACTCCTAGCTCTGCCCAGGACATCCCAAGAGTCACACCATGCGCCTGAGAGCACTGTCCCAATGCTTCTTGATCCCTGTCAGGCTTGGTGCTGTAACCACTTCCCCAGGGAGCCCTTCCAGTGACCAAAAACCCTCTGGGTAAAGAACCTTTTTCTAATATCCAACCTAAACCTCCAAGACACAACTTCAGGCCATTCCCTCAAGTCCTGTCACTGGTCATTACAGAGAAAGAAATCAGTGTCTGCCCTTCCTCTTTCCCTCATGAGGAAGTTTTACACTGCAGTGAGGTCTCCTCTCTCTCCTCTTCACGCTGAACAGACCAAGTGACCCCAGCCACCCCTCATATGGCTTCCCCTCAAGCCCTGTCACCATCCTCATGTGTCTCCTTTGGACATTCCCTCATTGCTTTTTCTTACATTGTGGCATACAAAACTGCACAAAACCCTCAAGGTGAGAACTTAGTTTCACCTGACATACAGATTTCTCCTCTGGAGTACTAAAAGTACCAAAAGTCTAATTAGCATAGGGCCTCATGATCTCCAAGATTTTATTAAAGTGCATAATTAATTGTTCCATACACACAGGTAAAAGTAAGAAATGCTTTAATGCCAGCACTGTTCAAAGTTTCATATCTAGTATTGGTCTTTCTTAGTCTATGCTTTAAAAGATGCAGTAATTCAAAAGTATTTTGATCTTAGAAGATTTCACAAATTTGAGAACACTCCCAAGTTTTGCTGTTATCATTAACACCAATATTGATACCTAGTTTGACAGAAAATATACTGCTTGCACCGAGGCCAATGTTGGATTCTGCAGCACTATTAAATGACAGATCTTCTAGGCTCCTCCATCCATCAGAAGTGATTGCTTGGAAATGGTTTGTCACTGCCTGACTCACTGCTTTTGAAAAATCATCCCATGACGTCTGCTTGCGGATATTTAAAGCACATATTGTATCAAATTCCTCTGTACCACAATGGACTGGTTCAATGCCACTGACTGAAATCCTTACAGGTATGTTAAGAGCATCTGTTGAAAAACAAACACCAACTATCAGAAAAACTGTAAAACTCAAAATAATCCCATTATTATCAAGCAATAACATCCAATATTACAAAGGAAAGCTACAAAATAACTCCTGCTACAAAGAAGGAAATGGTAAAGAACAGCACAGATCACAACCACAAAATCAGAGCAGTGATGAAAATACCAAGGTATCTAAATATTTTTACAAAAAACAGTTAAGTATTACTATGCTTAAATAACAGGAAAGAAGACAAAATTTATTTAATCTTATATTTCCTCTTTATAGACTAATTACTTATAAATTAAGACAGATGGTAAGCAATGTCTTAATTTTTCAGTTCATTGTGTTTATGCACATTTTTTCTTATCAATGTGGGAAATAATTTTCTGGCACTAGTGCACAAGTGGAAAACAGAGCTGAGCCAAACACCTTTAAATATAAAGCTAAGAGCTAAGACAGAAAATGCACTTGAAAGGGTATGTATGATTTGCTATAGAGTAAATTGACAAAATGTTAAAAACGGAAATTTATATGCACATTCTAGAAACTATGAAGTATTTTAAATCTTGCTCTTTGGAATACAACTCAACAGAAGCAGCAGTCTCTGGAGATCATTTAGATGACTAAAACTGAAAAGTAAACTATCTTCTAATTTTCATGCCGAAGAATATGTTTCAGAAATTATTAAATTAAAATTAAATTTAAAAAGTACACCATAAAAAAACCCCACATCAGATTATCTTGAAGACTTGCAACATGCTCTTTGTTTCCCTTTTGCTTCCAGAAGCCAGATCTTCAGCTGATACAAACCAAAGAAGTTTCCTGATGCCAGAAAAGTTCTCATTTAAAACCACTAGCATATCAATGGGAAAAAATTATTACTCAGAGGCATCCTTCAGATGTGGAATTGTGAGAAATGCATCAAAGACTTGCCCTTCTGATGGCCCGACCTCAGGGAAATTAGCAGAGACTCTAAGGAGTACAGAGTTTTCCACAAGGAAACAGGCCCCTAGGACAGAGGTACAGAATATGCCTAAAACTTCAATGCATGTGACCTCTAAGGCATAGCTGGCAATGCTGGCCCCAGTCTTTCAGATCTGTCAGAGCATATGTCCTGTCCTACAGTGGAAACCTTACTGGAGTGTGAGGAAGGCAGAGCATGGTAGAAAGACACCTTACCCAAAAATGCAGTCTTGGCTTATGGTATACAGAAGAAGAGAAGGGGAGGCAAAAGGTTCTGACCTGACAAAAGCTGTTGGATGCATGACAAGCATGACCAGAGACACAGGGTACTAAGACTGATGGAAATAATACAAGCATTAATTTAACAGGCTGCAGATTCAGCCACCAGAAATTTGCTCCAGCCTGATAAATATGATCATGGAGAAGGGTCTACTAGAAAGTGAGCTGTGTACCCCTCTGAACCTGCAGTAAAATGGTGCGAACTGGGATTTAAAATAGCTGAAGAGGAAAATCAGAAACAGCAGACAGAAAACTTCCTTAATTGTTGATAATCAGTGAACTTAACTACCCACATCTCTATATCCCACACAAACACAAAAAGGAGTGAAAAAATAGAGAGCATACAAATCTACAAATGCTGTAATTCTAACCATGCAGAGAAATATAGTTATCTTTCTCTGTATATAAAAATACAGATATATCTAGATTTATACAGTGATATAAAAAACCACAAAACTAGTGAGAGGATGAATTAAGTTCTGTCGCAAGAAATACACAGATGAGCCAGCTCTACTGAATTTTCAGAAAACTTACAGAGAAGGAAGAAGATTACAGGTTTCAACAGAAGAGCAATCTTCTTACAGAATTTACTGATGCTGGAAAAAAGAAGTTCTTTGATGTTGTCTCTAAGACATATTTGAAGACTCAAACAAATAATACCCTCACCAAAAAGTGACAAAATAAACTATGCTCTAAAAAGAGATTCAGATATGACTAGATGATCATCTTAGCCTGAAGGAATTTGACAGGTACCATTAAATGACTATTTCTGCAGGAATTTGAATAAAAGATAAGAGGAGGGCAATAGCTTTTGAAAAAGTAATTACTAATATTAAATTCAGAAATTTTAAGAGAATATGGACATTTGCAAATGTACAGTATGTATCATCTTTCTGAATGGTTTAGAAACAAAGACATGAGGAATTTAATAACCTCCAACAAAATTTTATCATATGCTTTTGCAAAATTTGGAGACTAGAAACTTGCTAGATCAAAATAACTTAATATTGTGGTGCCAAAAAAGTGACAACTACCCTTTTTATATTTCTCAATTTTGCCCCAGAAGTTCTTTACTAAAAACATTTTTATGCAGTGCTGATAGCATTTACTTACTTAAGTTTTCTAGGAGATGTTTGCAATCATCAGTAGCAACATCATGCAATGTTCGATTACACTTATCTTTTCTCTCAGCCTCTAGTCCACCATGGCTACAAAGGATTTCTAGACAGTTCTGCAAAGGTAGGAACTGTATTATTTACTTGTTCAATTGCTGCACTAAACCATACTACTAATATGCAGTTAGATTCCTAATTAAAATTTTTACACATGCATTTTCAAAGACAATCAGCTACCGAGTTGCTATATAAAATGATGTTTCTCACAGAGTTGAAAGCCAAGAGTAAAAATATTTTATAGCAGACTTTAAAGTCTCATGACTTTAAAGTCTGCTATAAAATCTCAGATATGCTTTTAAAGATACATCCATATTGTAAAAAAAAAAAAAAGTAAGCCAATGGAAATTATACTAGTTAATATTGTATTGATAATGTTTGGGGTTAACCATAGCAGAGAAACCAAACCTTAAAAACACAGAGAAGCAGCTATTGAATATTTTGATGTGGAATAGTGGCTAGTTGCAGGTTGAGATAGTGTTACCTATTTTGTAGCTTTGTCAATGTATCTGATACACTCAGACCTTTCATAAATATAGCAATCATTCAAGGTATATCTACCTGTGAGGTGAAATTTTACCAGGCTGTAGTTATAGCACCTAAAAGTACTTTTAAAAAATGTTCAGCTCACTAAGCTTGCCAGAAGGATATTAAGCAGAAAAAAGTACATATTTTCTTGCCAGGTTAGTTAACACTATCTCTCAAATAGAAGCAATGAATAGCAGAACAGCAGAAGGTTGAAGACTGAACTGTAAGGCTGAAAATGGGAGTGAAGCAGTTAGAAGTGGGACAGAACAAAGAAATCAATCTTATTTCCTTAGTAAAATGAGGATTTTTGTTGTCTCTGTTGCCTGTGAAATAATAGCTAAGATGTCCTAGCAGAATGAATCTGTAAAGAACGGCCCCTACGTATCTCAAAACAAGAGGATGCAAGTGTCAGCACTGCTTATATGCAGCTATCATGCACTGGAATGAATGACATGCAGTGTACATAATGGATTAGAGAACGAAGTCAAAGTGTTAACAGCACTTGGAGATGGCTATTAAGCTTTTTTAGCTTTTAAACATCCCAAACATGTCTCAAGTCAATAAATGCATTAAATCAAATATAATTTTATAGTCTCTGCAACATCAAACCAGGAATCTGATTGCCAGCTGTATAACACCTTCATCACCTAAGATGCTCCCCTCAACCCCAAATGGAGATCTTACTAAACAGTTGACTTGGAATGTGCTTAGAAACTCAAACCCTAGAGTTATTAATGAAAGACAATGTGAAGACTTCCAGTGTCAGAACTTTCAGAGATCATTAGACAAAGCAGTTTTAGACAGCAAATGTTAAATTAAAAGTTCCTGATGAGTATATTATTGCAGAAAGAGCCAACATAGTGCACATTATTTACGTATTTGAAGACTACAGCAAATACCTTAAACTCCACCTAAATTTGTATGAGTGGAAACTGGCATGAGAATCTGCATCTGCCTAACAGACACTGGTAATGGAACACTGACTAGTTGCAATGCAAAATGCTGAGTAAGCTGTGGCTGTCCCTAAAAAAATCCCCGTAACTTAAACTGAATCTTAAGTCTGTCTCTATTTTGAACATATCTATTTTGAACTGAAATTTATCAGGAAAAAAAGCAAACATAATGATAGGTATTGAATTAGGCATGTAAACACAAGCTGATTTTTGAAGTTTTGGACTGTATTTTCTTAAAATTCACTCTTCTGTGTTTAGCACCCTCTATTTTCTTTCTGGGTAAAAATTTTACAGTGAGATCTGACTGACAGCTACCATATAAAAAGAAGTCCTTTAAATGGTCACTGTTATAAGTGTATAGCTTCTGATGTCAAGAATTGATATTAAATTTACAGAAATCCTCCTGTTTGTCATAGGTAGGACCTGTCAGGTCATCCTCCATGTCATCAGCTATCCCAACCTTACAAAAATGTTTCATTGACTCCTAAAAATGCTGCCCAAAATAATACATTAAACAATGTATATCTGCACAAAACTGGTTCTCAAATTTCTTCTTCTCCCCTCCTTCACAGAGGAAAAATTTTTCCTAGTGAAATCATTCCTACACGTAACTCAAAATTATATCCATCTAATATCTATAAGCACATGACATCCAATGAATTGGCATTCAGGGTGGGATTCATCTCACTTTAACTTTGAAAATTTCAAGTAATGATGTTTCCTCTTTTTACTAATGTCCCATAAGAGGTAGACATTTACCTATGATAATTCACTCAGTCTGACACCTGGATTCTGGGACAAATTGTCCTCTGTCTCTGTTAAATTAAGTTGGCCTATAAAGTCAATAACAAACTTAGACTTGACATCTAAATTGCAATTCTTTAAAGATAAAAGAAAAGCATTTATTTTGCCTAAATTCTATCAGGTTTCTGTAACTTGTTCACATGGACTAACCTTAAAGCCTTTTGATGCTGCTATATGGGCAGCAGTCCAACCCTCTTTGTCAGCATGGTTGATGAGATCTGCAGAAACAACAGGCTTTACTCTACTGCTATAGTCATCTTCTCTCTTCTCCAAATCAAAGTAGTCTAAATTAGGCTCTGCATCCATTAAACAGTTCCCATTGTTTGGCTCTCCATAGTACATAAGGAGCTTGAGACTTTCAACATTACCAGAATCCACTGCTGCGTGAATTGGTGACCAGCCATCCTAAAAAAGAAACCATGATCAAAAAGCATACTGCCACCAAACACATAGAAAATTGTTTGCAGACTTGTATCAGCAAAGAATGTGAATGGAAGGCTCTGTCTTGAAATTAAGAAGACAAGCAAGAGTGACATAATAATCCTCTGGGAACACAGAGTTGCTTGTATGTGTTTTGGGCAGAAAAGAGGGAAGAAAAGCTTTCTCCAAGGACAATCCAACAGATAAAACCTTCAAAATTTTTAGAAGAGTCTAAGTGATACAGGGCTTAAATGCTGTTAGTAAACTGCTTCTTTCCTGTGCATCAAACAAAAATTATTCCAATAATCAATATTGTTTCATGTTGCATTAATCCATTTATTAGTTTCACAGTTTTGACATCACAACTTTCTTTTATTCCAAGTCAAATATATTTACTTTCCAGTTGCAAAATAAATGAAAAATAAAAGATTCAGTTTAATAATTACAGGAGGGGTAGAATGCTCTGTGAAGCCACTACTCTTTGTGCTGTATTTTGGAAAGAACCTATAACCCACATTTATTGTCATAAGAATCTCCTGACATCAAAGTCATAAAAAAACTTCAGAACAGCCACTGAAAAAATAAATTATGTAGGCACTAATTTTGAGACAGTCCTCCTTTCCTTCTCCTCTAGATATGACTTTTTTTGGCCCTTTTCTGCCATTTGTGGTACATGAGACTTTACATACTGGCAAGAAAGTTTTGGGGTGTTGTCTCTTCAAGGACAACAATAAAGCATCCTAACATAAAAAGTAGAAACATTTTACAAATCTAGTGGTGAAGAAAAGCTGCATCAAATTGCCAATGGAACCTGAATTATGTAAAATGGTATGAAAGTCACATCATTTAGGAGATTTTAGACAATATACAGTTTAAAAAAAAACCAGAAAGTATTATGAAAATAACAGAATAATAATTTTAAATTATATGGCTTATTCCAGCTTTTAAGAAAAGTTTAAATGTTTTAATGCCAATGTTCAGTACTATACAAGGTACTGTAACTTTACAAACTATTTTAACTTACACTGGTTTTTATTGTTCGATCTGCTCCACCTTCCAACAGTAGTTTAATACAATCATTATTTCCGTTTTTGCAGGCCAGGTACAAAGGTGTCTGTCCTCTTTCAGCAGCATGGTTAATATCAGCCTGATACATAATTAATAATTCTGCACATCTACAGCAAACAATAAAGCAATAAAATTGTCTTATGTTAGACATGCAATGCCTCTTTATAACTTAAGACATTTAAATATTTTAAATAAAGTATTGGTTTTACAGATAAAGATCTACCTGTGATCAACCCATATACACAATATAATGTATAATTTTGTACATAGGTATAAAGACAGGCTACTTTAAATATGTAAATCTTAAAATACTGTAGCTGCCTTTAAAAAATGTGAATGTAAACCACTCAATTTCACGAGACTGATAAAAACTTGATGACAGCTGCTTAAGAAAACCATTCAGCTGAGCAAAAAAAAAGAAAGATTTCTGACTATTGAATTTAAAATAGAATTGAAAAGGGAAAAAATGAAATGGACTAGCATTAGCTTTACTAGTAAAACGGACACTCATCTAGGAAAGTAACCTGGTAGGGACAGCAAAACAGCTATGGCAGCACCTGGCAGTACATACTATTCAGATCCCTGAATGGGGACTACTCTGAAGAATTGCTAGCAGCTACTGGGTTATGGAGGATGGAAGATTAGATGGAGTGCTGAAGAACAATTCATGTGGGGCTGGGACATTCAGATCCAACTTCCTGTACTTCCTCACAACTTTGTAGCAGTAGGTCCATTTTTTTCCCAGTTCTTGTGCCAGGGTTGGCTATCTTTCCTTTTCCCAACCTACATTTTCAACAACATCTAAGACCTTGCAAAAATCCTAATACCAGTCAATTCACTCTACAGTTAAAACGAGAACTGTTAAAAAAGTTAAGTTTCCAGGTCTCCAGCTCAATATTTGTCAGTCCATAAAAATAGAAAGCGTATCAACAAAAAAGCCTCAAAGCAGTTAGTGCAATGCCAAATAACTACAGATTAGGAGACCATATTGTAACAAAATACACTTTGACAAAATATTTACACTGATGTAAGGTATATATATATAAGAATGGAAGTATATAAGAAACTATATACTAAAAAAATCACAAGTATTTAAGAATATAATTTTTGATACATTTTTATCCAGTCAGAAAATCAGTTAAGTTCAAGGTAAAATGCACAATTTTAGAGAAGAGTAAAACACGTAGCATTGATATGAATTACTTATTTATGCTTTCCAAAAATGTTTAATTGAACAGAAAAAAATACAAATAAAAATAATGTTTTGCCTTAACAAATGTTAGACATACAGTTACAAAAATCATCTTAAGAAGGGCTCCACAGAGCAATTCAAGATTGAATTTTAAGTCTGCTAGGTTAGAAATATCTGGTTCAATACTTTACATTGTATTTGGTGAATATTAAAAAGCTGTATCGACTTCCCACCTCAAGTTCAGGGTCATCCTGGCCTGGACCACACAGAAAATGATTCTGGAAGTTTCTCCTAAAACCAGTTTCTGATCTGGTGGTATTACTGGACCAGCCTCAAAACCTAGGTTTTTTTTTTCCTGACTTTTTCTGACTTTTTTTCCTGACTTTTTTTCCTGACTTTTTTCTGACTTTTCTTTCTGACTTTCTGACTCTCTAGAGTTAGAACAACAGTACTGTCTTGGCTCAGGAACAAGGCTAATGAAGATGTCACAGGGGACTGGTTAACAAATCTCTGACAGATAACTACTGTGCAACTCAGAGCAGTTTAGTGCTGCCATTAACCCCACATAAGGAGACAGACAATACTGTTGCCCCATATTCCACCTATTACAGATTTTTTTCTGTGCCTGAACTTTGAAGCAACCAACAAATCAAACAGCCTGAACAATTTGTAGTCTCTCTGACATTTTTGGCTAACCCTGTCATTCTATGTTCAATTTTACAATTCAGTTCATGTTCAGTATCTAAAAAAGTAAAAGCAAAAAATGTGTTTAGGGATATCATATTACATAAGTCAGTCTAAGGCAAAAAGACTTATGAAGTCTGCAATACCACAATACAGCCAATGATACATAGCAAAGTGTTGTGAGGGTAAGTCAGGGAAATAAACAGCTTTCTATTCAAATGAAGTGTTAAGATATTTATTTTAGTCAGAGAATATGAATATTATAAAACTTAAACTTTTAAAAAACCCTTGTTTTGTGGTGTAAGGTATTTCATTATATATCACTCAAGAGAAAACTCAGGTGTTCATATGCCTCTGAGTATGACATTCATACTTTTCTACACTTGAAAAAAAATCAGTGCAAAAATAATTTCCTTCTCCCTTTCTCTGTTAATCCTATACTATGGCTGATAACTCAAAGAAAATTAAGAAATTCAGTGGTATGATGCCCATGTAGACCAGTACCACATTGTACTTGCTGAGAATACATGCTCAGCAACCTTAAGAGCTGAAATTGGAAACAAAACAAATAGAATATATTAAAATCAGAATGGCATAAGAATATGAAATTAAGTAGATATTTTCAACAAATTAGTTAAATACACTTATACATAAGAATGCAACAGTAATGTAATGAAAAAGTATATAACATAAAGATAATATAAAATTGAGTCACAGCTGACAGGCAAAATCTTAAAGGCTTCACTTACTTGACATGTCCCTGAGCAACTGCTGAACACAAAGGTGTAAAGCCATTTTTATCAGCAGCATCAACTTGTGCTTCTGCAGCCAGCAGCAATCTCACACAATCTATAAATGAAGGAGAACCATAGAATGAATCAACAAGATCAAGTGGCAACAATCAGCCAGTCTTTTGGACTACACATCACACCTTAGGGACTGAAATAAAAGCTCAGGAAGAAGTTTGCAGGAGAGAGATGAGAATTGCCTCCCAGGGGCATCATCATCCTTTTGCAAAAAGGGCTTGGGTTGGGTTCTACTGGGATTCAAATACATGCCCACTGCAGGCAACTCCCACAGTTATAGCTATTTTACCTCCCAAATGGGGAATCTGACTTATGCAGGAATCCCTAAAGGCATCACTGCCTACTGACAGTCATGACAAATATGACAGCCACAGGAGAGATGTTCACAAGTCACAAAGACCTCAAGCAACACACTGGCCAGTCTTATTTCAGGGCACTGACTTGTGATTGCAATGACAAATAAAATAGGCTGAAAAACTGAAACCTCCCCAAGCCATTCCCATTCACATATTTCCAAAACCACATGCTAAAAATAGTACCAGCCTGATTCCATCATCCCTACAGCTAATTTAAGATAATTAATTACATAGTAATTAGACTGCTTTTCATCCACAAATTGGAATATCATTTGATGCAATTAACTTTGAAGAAAACAGTTGATCTATTCCTCATTCTTGAAATTGGCTCCAGACCAAAATAAAACAAGTCTTTTGTAATTGAAACTACTACTTGGAAAATAAGCTCAGCTACAACACCAATTACAAACTCCTGACCTGATTTCTGAGCAAGCTTAATATATGCTGTTCCATCACTCAGTAAAATCCCAAAGCCAAGTTTTCTTTGTGAAGTTTAACTCTAGATATCAGAACCAAACATATATTAAGAACGACTTGGATATCAGAAAAATATATTAAGAACTAGTTAGAAATCTGACGAGCCTATACCACTCTTCAATGTATTTACTCCTGTTACAATTTTTTCAAATAATTATACAGATGTTGTAGAGTTGATTGAATAAATAATTTAACATTAAGAATCAACATTTTAAAGCACTCTAAGTTATTATTTTGTAAATTTGGATTCTTTAATTTTGAAGTAAGTAATCTTATGCGAAATTATTTTTTGTTGTTGTAAAGTTGGTTGTCACGGTAAGTTACTAGGACTTGACCTGTAATTTATTTTAAGTCATAAAGAAGCTCTCTTACCACATCCTTCAAATTGTAAGATAGCACCACTTAAAATAAAATTATATTTTCATTCACTTTTTAACACAAAAATACTCTGCTAAGAATAACTTTTTTTTCTCCTTTCCATGGTCAATCCTGGTCCTATATTAAGTTATTAACTTGAAAATACAGATTCCTGCTTGACATCCTAAAATACTTTTAAAGTTTCTAAGGGATGTTTAAAAAATTTTCATGTAGAAGTTTCAAGTATTTGGCTAGAATACTCTGCTGTTTATTCATAAAGCGTATGTTAGCCATGCAAAAGCCATGAACACAGAGAACAAGACTACCTGTCTAGAAAGGCATGGTTAATTCACACTTATTGACTGGCAGATCATTCAGGTGGTAGGTTATGTCTGTATAATTGCTGTTTCTCATGCAGCTTATCTCTGTGAAAATACTGCTTCTGAAAACAGCTTTTTATTCTTAGGGGTAAGTGTGACCATGAGGAAATACAGCTACTTGTATAAGGCAAAACATGTGAGCTAGGTAAGCTCTACATGACCTGTTCCAGTGGCATATAAAGTAAAAGAGCAATTATCTCCAAGATGCCTGGGATTTATGGATGGAATTTTTATGGGGATTTGGAGAAGGGTAATTTGGGTCAGTCCAGGCTCATTCACTCTGGTTCACTCTGGTCTGCCATAAAAGTAATAAGCAGTGGGGAGTACTGGGTGGAAGGGCAGGCACTAGACAGACATTGGTGCCACTAAGTTAAAAGTTTTAGTCATAGCAAAAGCAAAACATTGAAGCAAATTAAGATAAACACCTGGAGATTTTACTGTTCTCCACCACAGCTGGGTAGTTAGTTCTTCCAGAGTGATGGCAAACATCATGCAGATACATCCGTGGCTTGACAAAGCTGACTCCATGTAGCTGTATGTCTCTGCACCTCACTCCTTTCTACTTCCCATACCATTCCAGGTTTTTTTCTATCAATCAGGGTGCCACAGCCTCCAAATACTCAGGATAGAAGAGAATCAATTACACCGTAAATGCATATGATTAGCACATAGCTGAGTCCAAAGGATATTATTTTCTCCACATCTCTCAGGTTCAGGAACTCCTACTGTTTCATTCTGTTCTTCTCCACCTCTTTGTTGTAGAGAATGGTCATGATTTGCAACATCATACAGCTATGCAGATCTATTAGCTATGAGAACTACTGTTATTAAGTGCACAATAGACCTGAAGAAGTTTGAATGGTAAAACCAAGACAGACTGACAAGACAACCTGTTCAGCTATTCCAATCTAGTGGTTAAATAATGAAATTAACAGTTTCCTCATGTCCATTCAAATACAAAGAAAGTGTGTATTTTTAGGGAGCATTTCTTTCTCTCAGACCTACAGAATTAGGGACAGTGTGTGTTGGAAACAAAGCTTCTGTTAGTAATTTCATGTGCTGGAAAAACCCTCTGTTGCAGCTCTCAAAAGGCAACTGTTTCCAAACAGGAAAGCTACACATTTTGCAATTAGGATAGATTAGGACAGAATATTGTGCTCTTTTCTTGTGTAACTCAATTTTTTCTAGAGAAAGGGCTGAGATCATGTAACAGCTGCTGCCACCATGCTGGTTACAATGTGCTCTACCACACTTTAGTTATCTACACATCTCAAATACTGTACTTCACTGAAAATTTGTGGGGATAATTCAGTTTTCACTCTTCCCAGAATCTCCGAAACATGTTTTTTTCTGAAGGGAGGTACTCATTATGCTTGCTTTTATCAGTTCTAAAGTTACTCTTTTCTTCTTGCGAAATCTTCTCCAGGAGAAACACGAAAATCTGTTAGTTGACTTTGAAATCTCAAAATCCATTTAGTCACTAGACCCATGTTAAAATATTCTCAATAAATTAAATCATGGTATGATCACCCACAAGTGTAGGCTTGTGTTAAATCTTATGATTAGACTGAATGATCTTAAGGATCTTTTCCTATCTAAGTGACTGTATGATTCTATGGGGAAAAAACTCAAACCAACAGAAACTTATCATTGACAACACAACTCAACACATTTAAAAATATGAACAATAAATTATTTTATCCTTAAAATGACAGCAGTATCATTTCTTTCCCCTAGCTAGTTAAGAAGAGGTATTAGAAAGGACTTTTAAAAATATTTACTTTTGTACATCCATTCTTAAGCCTATATAATTTAAGTAAACTTGTTTTTAAAAGTCTCCTCTTTGAATTGCTACATATATCCATTTGAGAAAAAACTACAAGTAATGAAAAGGTATTTTATATATATATATATATAATATAATATAATAAAGTTAAGCACGAAAATATTTCTCCAAAAATTTTACAGATCTATACCTTTCAATTTTCATATAATTTATTCAGGAGACATCAACACTGCTGTTGTGTGATTCTCTCATTCAGAGTTCATACAATCCATTTAGTTGCTGAAACGTGATGATTTGTACAACCAAGTATTTTTCACATCCTGTCAACTATAGATAGAAGAGCAACACTATAACCTCTGTAATACATTTTTTATCTCAAAAAATAAATCATACTAAAAATTACAGGGTGCATATGCATATGTTTGTTTTTATTGCTGTGTTTGCACAATTCTGTCAAGTGTCTTTCTTATTTGAAATTTTGACAATAAAACAAGACGAAATTGCCCTTGCTGTCAGTAGGAGCTGCTCAGTAACTGAAAATCATTTGCTTGGATGCAGTTTTAGAATATAACATGAATAAAGAAAAATTGAGTGAATTATGGTCTCCCACAAATATTAGTAATGATAACTGCATGTAAGCCTAGAAGAATAGACCAACCATCCATTTAGTGAAGGAAGAACAATAAATCCAACAATATTACCAACTTGGATTCTTAATACTGCAGATAAATTGAAAAAAGAAAAAAAATCACAAAAGGGAAAAAAAGAGTACTTTTTCACTATTTAAAAGTTTTGGCAACAGGAAATAAATTCAGGTGAAAAGGACCATAGTTCTACAAAAAAAAAAAAAAACCCAGAAAACCAAAAACCCATAGCCCCTAGGAAGCAAAGACAAAATATACCATTTTGAACAAAATGAAAATTCCTCCTTCCTTATGCCTGATAGCAAAATTAACCCTGAATATGTGAGAAAAATGTACACTATCTGCTTAGCTGCAGATTCTGTATCCTAACTTTAGTTTTATTTTTTAAAATATTTGAAAATGATTATGAAATAGCCTATGTACTATCTGGAACACTGGATCATAGGTCTGTAATTGTGACACTAACAAATATTTCATTAAATAAAACCACAAAGTACTCTTGAAAGCAGTGTCTTTAATGGGACTATGTTCCACCTTCTACTCTGAAATAAAATTATGACTTTGCTAAATATTAAATGGAATATATGCCATTGGTACTGCTGGATTTCATCTTTAGTGTTCAAAACAGCATAATGATATCACCTGCAATATAAGAATCTGGAGGTTTTTATGTAGGCAAAAAAAGCTATGGTAATGTGCACTGGACTTTTAAAACAAACTGCTGTTTGAGAGCCTTGTGTTAAAGTCCCGAAATTACTGCTAGGAGTTTATATCCATGAAGTGCCTATCTGTTACTAACATACTTGCTGCATTCCATAAATATATTCATAAAATATGAAGAGTGACCATTGAAAGGCTCAGAAATGCTACTTCCTCAATACAGAGGAGGGTTGGGGTCATGGCGAAAGAAAGAAAAAACCTTTTAATTTTCTCAGGAGAGACTAGGTAACAAATGAAGGCTATTTTATTCAGTTAAAAAATAAAGACAATTCATTTTATTTCCCAAGTAACACACTATTCTGACACTATCTTCCATAATTTTCATTGCTGCTGCAGAAGATTAAAACCCTGATGACCACCTTTTTTTTGCTGCTTACTCCCTGTAGAGGAAAGTTCTTTCTTTCAAGCTCCTATTGCTACAAAAAATCTTTAGTGTTTCAAAGAATATGGGGTGATAATATCTGGTAGCTTTTTATATGAAGAGAGTGGAGAATTAAAATAGACGTTCCTGCAGAATGCTACCAACTTTTTGTGTTTCAAATGCTTTCCGAAACCAGAAAATTCCAAAATTCAGCTTGAAGAAGCATTGCTTACATATATGCTATAGCATGATTTTGGTCATATAATAAATATATCCCACTTTCAATTTCACATTTTTAAGAAGAATGCATTTGACTTAATTGAATATTAAAACCTTATGAAGTAAGCTTTCACTAGTTTACATGGATGCCATACTAGATCTTAGTATCATTTACCTGTATGTCCATTTGTAGCAGCAGAATACAAGGCAGAATAGCCATCTTCACAAGAGTAATTAATATCCAGTCCTTCTTCATTAAGCAGCATTGATAATAAAGTGACATTTCCCTGGGCAGCAGCTTGGTGAAGAAGGGTGGGCCTGCCACCCAGGGGGACAGGACCACCACTTGTTAACAAAGGGGTTAGGGAGGAAGACCAGCCTGTGAGTTAAAGCAACAGAAGTTAGAGACATATAAATAAGCCCTGCATTTTCTGTGCTCTTTTAAGTACTAAAAAGTATCTTCAAAATTACTGCATTTGTTAGTTTAGCAAAAGTTTTGTGATGGTGCTTTGTCTACACATTAGAAGGTATTCTGAAGAATAAAAACTGCATTGAGGGGTGACACTTGTTAAGACAAATGAACAGGACCTTCCTACAAAAGGTCAGTGTGAAACTTGTAAATGGCAGTAGCATCCAGATGTCTCAAAAAATTTATATTAATAAAGACAAGTTTCAATTTATTTGCAATATGCCAGGGAGTTTTTTTTTTTAAGTATCTACAGAAAAGTTTCCAAAACTAAGTACTTCTCTTCATATGTAATTTTATCCTTCTTAGTGTGAACTTTAGTATTTATATATTTAGTATTTATAGAACTCACATGTAGCTATAAAGATAAATTGATAGAGAGCCCTTAAGGCGCCTTTCAATAAGCTTGAAAAAACATGTAGAAATCACTTACATAAATAATACAGAAAAAATATATTTACTATTGAACTGTCCATTACGATAATGTTCCTTTTGTTCAGTGATACTTAAACAATATATTAGAAAATGCTCCAGTGGGAATGAATAACAGGTTATACAAAATTAATGTATGAGAGCTTTCAAATCACTCCATTAACAAAGAATATTCAATCCAAAACTCTGAAAGCTTAGGAGTTGAGGTTAAATGTTCTGCTGATTACTTATCAGCTTTAGTAGGGACTTTGTTAAGAATATGAAATTTGCTGCATAAGGCATGGAATATTTTGTGCATCCTTCCTTGAGCAAAGACTGCAAGAGAAAACAGGAGAAAGGCTGGGTTGTTTTTTTTTATATTTTCACTATTATCTTTAGAAAATACACATTGTATTTATCTATTGAATATATAGCTTTGTCTTTAGTGGCCACAAATCAGCTACTACATGAGGCTGAAATTTGATAGAAAGCAAGTTAAGGCAGCTTTTAATGCAGTTTTGCAATGCCTGAGACTGAAGAAGAGCTGCAGGGCATTAGCTTCAGTTCCATTCAAACTGGTAAGTGCTATCCAACATCTTGAATTAGAAAAAGTATGTGGTAGTAGCAGTACAATGCTGGGATGGTCTGCATCACATTTTGGAAAACAAAATGAAATACAGAAATTCCCAACAGAATTCTACAAAAACAACAGACTGGGTACCTTGTAAGATCTTGATACATTTTAATTAACATCAAGACTTACACAAGAATTCATCATCTGAGCAACACCAATGAATACATAATTTGATTCCAGGTAAAAAAACTTCAACAAAAAATGCTTGGAGTATTTTAATATTTGTTTCTAAAGTAAGCTAAATTTGTCAATTTAAATTAAGTTTACTAGTGAAGTATCTAAAGGAAACACCTCTTTAGTATTTTCCCGATATTATCAGCTAATTATTATATTTTTATATTCACTGTAAGAAGTCATCACTGCAGCTATGAAGTTACCTTATAAATCCAAATTTAAACGGAATTGTAAAATTAAATCCATACACCTTTTTATAGCTTCAATTCTGAAGCTACCTCCTGACTATTAATACTCTTAGTAATACTTATTTCTCCAATACTTTTAATCAGGGGATTTTGAGGGTTTCTGAAGTTTATTAAAACAACAATAAGCAACATACAAAATAAACTGTATACTTTAAGTGGCAAAAAAATATACTATCTTTGACTTCCACCATTTGAGAACAGTTAACTCTTACAAAATTCCCCAAGGTCCAAAGAAAAACTTGCGGTATTCCTTTCCATTGTGAAAGTAGTTTTAGTTTTCCAGCCTTTTATTATTCTTTGAAAGAAACTTTGAAAGTAACCTGCAGCTATTATTTGCTGTGTAACAGCAAATAATATACTTTGGTATACATGTATTAATGCTTCTAAATAGTACTTGTGTAGTTTTTACTGTCTTCCTGTGGCAGTTAACTGATAGTTGATATTGCCAAGGTGGCACTACTGGTACTAAAATTGTTTATCCAAGTAACACTGGAATTTTGCTAATACGAATAGTATTTTGGGTTTCCTTTCCTTTTAAAAAAAAATGCAATTTTTGACGTAGTTTATTTGCTTGCTTGCTTGCTCTTGGGGCATCCTTAAGAGAAATGCCAAAATGAAAGGAATTTTTTAATGTCACATCTTAATTTTCATTTCAGCTCCTTGAAAAGAAAAATATGTTGTTGCAATTCAGTGATGAAATTAATTATACTAGGTTAGCATTCAATGAAAACCTTCTATTGATAAAGATACAAAAATATGTAATAACATAAATCTAACTTTACATTCTATTATCCATGTGGAGCAGTAAAATAAAATTCAATTCATCCAATAAAATGCACCAACATTAGAAGATACCAATAAATAAGGGACACCATTACAGACTCAAAAAGTTAGGAAATGTGAAGCAATCTGTGAAAGCTTGTTGGGCATGCGGTGATGAAGGGCAGAGGGACAGACAAAAACAGCTTCTGGCATCAGCTTCAGAATGTGAGATGGTTAATTTCAGAGCCTAGATCAGTCCTTCACCCCCCTCGCCACACACACTTTTATCTTCAAAGCCAATTGTAGAGAGAGAATAAATCAATCATTATAGAAATGGGCAAAATAAAAAAATATATTTCATTCAAGAGTGACACAGAAAGCACAAAAGTAAGAAGAAAGTGAAAGCAGAAATCCCAGGGATATGATAATCCAAACGCCCACATTTGTTTCCATTTTGAAGTCTCACAGCCATTGAACTGCAGAAATCCAAACAGAGCAGAAGCATTTTGGCACTGATTCAAAGGCTGCTGAAGTTAATGAAAACACTGCCACAGATTTTGAATCAGGCCATAAATGTTCATTGTAATGTCTCTATGTGCAGTCTGCTTAACATTAATGAGGAAGGCCCACGTCTTTTCCTAGCAGGGAAGAAAAGAGCAACATGTGGTACAATAGCCATTTCTAAAAGAAGATACAATCACATTACTTTAGCAGAATGTCAAAGTGACAGGGATCAGAGCTCCCGTTTTAAGTTTGCTTTGAAGAGTTCCTTTTCCTAGAACCAAGACACTTCCTCACTGAAAATCAGGCTGTAAATATGTTCCTAAATCAATCTGAACTCACTAGGAAACTCTACTGAAAGTAATAAATATAATACTTTAGTGATTAGGTTAGTATCAACTCTTCTGACTCCACAGTACGAAGAAAGAAGCATAAATTTACTGACCAACAAAAAAGTATGAAAATGGATTCTGTCAATGTCCTTTAATATGTTAAAATTGTTTGTCACTGTTGTTAAAAATATTACAGAATTCTGACTGAAGATCACTACTTACTGTACAATAAAATATTAATAAATTTAACCATATTCTGCTTGAATGTAAAACTGAAATTCTAAACATCTCCTGAAAAAAAGTAAATAAAACATATTGAAATCAACCAGATCATTAATAAAACTGATTTCATGCCTAGAGGACATGCAAATGGGGAAGAGGTTTCAGAAGCACTTGTAGTTTTTAGATGTTTCTCACCTCAAAGAAAGTAATACTTAAAAAAGAAGCTGAAAAAGGGAATAAGTGGCATGAATTCAGGTATTACTGACCACATTATCTTAACAAAACCAGTGTTATTAAATTTGGTTTATCTTTCTATTTCTATATATATTCTATTTCTATATATAAAATCTATTTTTTTCTTAGCATATAATTTTGAAGGAAATGTTTTCCATACTTGCATAATATCCGTTGCTCTAAATGTAGTTAGTTCTGCAGTTTGCTAGAACACTTGGCCAAAATAGATTAAATTCCCTTAAAAACATAAAGAAAATGAGATTGAAAAATAAATGCAATGAAATATAAGCATTATTTTGGGTAGAACACAAATACCTCCTGAATATTTATGTGACTATTACAGATGAAGTCATTAAGGTTCTTTGAGCCTGTATGTAACCAGTAAAGGAGATACTGAAATAACATCTCTATATTAATAAAATAAAATAAAATAAAATAAAATAAAATAAAATAAAATAAAATAAAATA
>QUSF01000009.1:8284370-8443769 GCA_003676055.1 Chloebia gouldiae | reverse complement strand
TAAAATAAAATAAAATAAAATAAAATAAAATAAAATAAAATAAAATAGCGTACAGATAAGTAGAGTTTAAGTAATCTTTCTTAGAGAACTTTGGATCATGTTTGCCATCTGCAATGGCAAACATTCCTGAAAAACAGTGTCACTTACAAAGTACTAAGATGAAATGTTCAGAGTAAGGATTATAATGGAATTAAATCAACAAATATTTCCATGCCTCTTCAAAAAAAAGTGAAGGTAGTTAGAGAAAGAAAACAATCTTAAAAAAAAAATCTAACAATTTTTGACAGTACTGTCTTTGTTCACTTTAATGCCATTAAGAAGATTCCCTGAAGCTGGTGGCACATCAGACACACCAGTAAGTCCCCACCAAAATGCAAAATGAGTAGCAGATACACACATTGACTCCAGATTTAAGATTATCAACAGTTAGATTTTAACTTTACAACGGCAAACTTGTGCCTATATCTGTTGAAATAAGTCTGTGAGATGCCATGCATGAGTATTAACAAAGCCTACAACCAAAAAAAGAATTATAGAAAAACAGAAGTAAAATTAAAGATATTCTATAGGCATGTAGTACAGGAAATTGCACTGTTATACAGGCAATTACATGTCTTAACATGCAACCATCTACTGCCATAGCAGAATACCATAGCCCCAGCTATTCCCTATTCTTTAAAAGATTCACATAGCATCGAAATACGTATTCCATGGAACATCCCCCGAAGAGGTAATATTCAAAACATCATTTCAGACTGAGGAAGTCCAAAATACTAGCATTAACCAAAAATAAATTTTAAAAAATTTAAAGGAATCTGTTTAATACACTCTAATCTGCAGCTCACTTACTTCAAACATTAGTCCTCTTTAAAAAAGCCTTCAATATGGAGACTTCCTTGAGGAAGCAAACTTATTTATAACATTACTAAATCAGCAAAAGAATTCCCATATCCCTGGAATGTGGAAAAAATATACAGGAAAATTTTAGCTTTTAGAAAGTAAGAAAGAGAAAATTATATGACAAATAAACCAAACAAGACATATAAGTTAACATATAGGTTTTTGAGGAGAGTTTGTAGCATATCAATCCCTTTACCTGATGCTGTTACCAGGAGGCTGTCTGAATCACATGGTCTACAGGATGGATCACTAACAGGGTTTATGGAGGAGCTACAGGCAATGGTGGTGGGAATGACAAAGGAATTTTCTGAACATGCAGGTTGGTTCAGTCCAGGAAAGTGGGAAGGCCAGGCACCCACCTGAGACGAGGCTATGGCTGGCATGGCACAGCCTGCATGTGCCACAGATAAATCTATAGCAGGTTTTGGTGGCAGCTGAGGTGAGGACTTAGAAATAATTTCCTCATTTATTACCCTGATTCCTTGTGGTGAACTTGAAAGAGGTGAGGTCATGGTTTTGTTGTCAGTTTTTGCACTTGTATTTGGGGATCGATTACTATCAATTAAAACTTTAAGCTGTGGGTGTGGTGGAGAAGGAGCTTGTGAAAGCCCTGGTTTTTTAGGAGGAATAGGTGGAGGGTTTCCTCGGTCAATTCTTGATACACTTGGAGTCTTTAAAGTAATTTTACCAACTGGGTTGTAAGTGCCAACTTCCACTGAATGTGACGTCCCTGGCCGCGACGGAGCACTACTCTGAGGGCTTGTAAATCTTGAAAGAGCTTGAGTGACAGTATTCCGAGCCGCCTGCTTGGCAACAAGGTTGTCACGACTAGTCGGGGATACATCCCTTGAGGGAGGGCTTTGGGTTGTGTTTCCATTTTGGTCTTGATCATTTGTATTTGCCTGAAATCTAAATCTAGCTGCTTGGACTCGTGGATTTAGGCCTGGATGGCCAGTAGTGTTGGCAGATGGTGAATGCAAACTGTGTATAGATGAAGAGAGGGAGGAATTCTGAGCTGTGGCAGTTGGTGTGGTAGGGGTGCAAAGGGAATTACTATTTGAAAAAGGGGAAGTGCTACTTGATAAATCAGGGGATGAGCCTGTACTTGGTCCATTTTCTTCAATTCTGTTTTGATTCTGTGCAAGAACAGGAGTTGTGGGAGGGACAAGTTCACTAGATGAAGATTGCCTATCAATGACAGGCTTCACAAATGCTGCATTGGCACACACATTCATTTTTGGGTTGCCAGACACTAGCGGGTTCACTGTAGAAGGCTTTATAGAGACAGTCAAAGGCAACTTCTTAGCGTTTTCTACACTGCTGTCCATTGTTACTGTCTCTGTTTGACAAGCAACAGTTCTTGAACTTGGCTCTTCTGTTTCAACAGAAATAGAAACAAGACTCCTATCGCTATCCTTCTGAGAAAGATTAACTTTACTTTCATTCTCCTTTTTTAATTGCTCAATCATTTTGATCATTTTATCTCTTTCTTCTCTGAGGTCACTGGTGTGTGTTTCCTCTTTGTGAAGTTTGGCACGCAACTGCTCTCTCTCTGTGTCAAACTCAGACAGCTGCTTTTCCATTTGAGCTTCCATTTGTGTACTTCTTTGTTTCTCAGCTGCAAGAAACTCCTCCAATTCAGTAGCCTTTTTCTTTTCCTCTTCAAATTTTGACATCACTTCTTCCAGTTTCTGGGCTTCTTCTACAATTCTGCCAGACAACTGTTTACACTCTTTCACTAGCATCAATACTACATGCTTATTCTTTCCACGTTCTTCTTCAAGGCGAGCAGATAGCTTTTTGTGCTCCAGCTCAAGATTCTGTAACTGATATTTTTCCACTTCCAACTGTAAGAAAACAGAAAATAATTCTCATTAACAATTCTCATTTCATAATAACCTAGTATTAACCTGACACTGACATTTTAAACCTTTGAGAGTATGACTAAAATGAACCCAGGAAGGTGATTTGTGACATCTAACACAAGTGCATATAATCTTATACAAGTAAAATAAAGAGAGAGCCATCTCTTATACAAATAAAATAGAGAGCAATTTAGAAACTAAGCAAACTCTTTTAATTTCCTCCATTGACAAGAGAGAGACTCTCCAAAGTGTTAAATGCTTGTGATTCCTGAGTGATGGAGCTACCTGTTCTCCAAAAATTTGACATAACATAAAGTCATCTCAGTAAAGGAACCAAACACAAGTAAGAGATGAGCTTTGCAAAAAGTCTTTGAGGACAGAAATGATGGGGTGAGGTTTTATCTCTTCTTCCAACTGAAGGAGATTAAGTCCATCATGAACATAATTGGTATCCTGGATCTTGTTTTAACATTTAGAAATATGACAACTTTTTGGCACAGTCAGAAATATTTACCTGTACTTACTAATAGTGAAAATTCTCATTGACATCAGTGATGTATAAGCTGTTATTACTAAAATACAGCTAACAGATGAGAATAATTTTTCCCCTTATTCAGATAGCCATTGCCTCTAAATCATTTTGCCTACTGTTTATGCCTTTATTCACATATCCTCTTCTAGAAAAGCACTGCAAAAACAGGGTAATACACCATTTTATAAAACACCTTTGAGCAAGAAACCATTGTGGGAAATGATACCTACATTTTAAACATAATCTTGGTTTCAAATACTTCAAAACCTGCTTAGCAGCATAGAGGCTGCACTGGGGTTTTAGAGCTTTATCCCAGGTTGACACTCTGCACAGTGCTTTTCACAAAACCACACCAACCCTTTATTAAAAATGGTACAATAGACTTATAGAACAGTTTAGATTGGAAAGGGACCTTGAAGTTCCAACCTCTCTGCCACAGGCAGGCACACCCTTCACTAGACCAGGTTGCTCAGAGCCCCAAAAAACAGTGCTAAACATACGAAAAACAAGGTATGGCATTATCAATCCTTGCTAAACTGTATCAGCAGCAATATCTCTTCAGTTCTGTTAAAAGTAAATACAGCTGCAATTTAAATTAACAAAATATTATAATGACACTGTATTTAGGACTGGTACCAAGCATAGTTTACAAGTGAAAAAAAACTTATTTTTTTCTCAATGATTTCACTACATTTTCAAACGATACAGCAATTGCATGGTTCACTAGAATTTCAAAACAAGTGGAGCATCCAACCATCTTGTTTCTTTTTTAAAACAGGTACAAAAATCATGAGAAATGTGTACAATTTCTAAAGCTTGGAGATGTATAAATATTATAGTGCAAACATTTTTGTCAAACTTTTTATACTTTATTATTCTGCTATTTAGTTTTCAGATGAGCTTCTCATTCTATGAATTAAGTGCTGTGAAATTATATTACTTACGAATAATTACAAACAGATTTTAATATTTAACTGGCTTGAAAACAGCTTACTGTATTATTATAATACCTTATTTGTAAGCATTGCATCTAAGGGATGGCTTCCTAATATAAATGTAAATCCTCTATTTGATTTCAATATACAAAAGCAGCATTATTTTCATATTTTACATTGTCTCCTATGTCTCTCTCTCCTTTTCCTCTTGTTCTTCTTTTGGCTGCATCATCTTTAATAGGGAAAAGCTTCTGAATATTTACATGGTATTTTTCCCTTTAGATGACAGATTTGGAACTAGCTGCAATTATTTATGAGTTTACAAACTAACTAGAACCTGATTTTTGCAAAATGTACTATATGCTTACACTATCAAATCAGTAATGTAAACATCTGGAAATGGGTCCAAGAAGGATTTGAAAAGGGGTAAAAAAGGCTACTGAGAAAAAATATAGTGTCCCACAAACAATTAACCCCATGCTATCTCTCACCTCTGAAGGGCAAAGGCCCTTCAGAGGTGACAGACAGCATGCCTTTTAAGAAAATGTTGAGGAAGCTTGGTGTGCACAGTTCAGTGAAAAACAGACAGAAAGATAATCTAACAGCAACATCCTTTTGAAGGGCCCTTACAGTGATGACAAGAGTCAATTTCATCTTGGTAACAGGTGTGGCTCCATAATAAAAGGTTACAGAAAAGGAAACTTGCCCTTTGAGAAGCTCAGTCTCAGAAAAAAATTCTCCATAAGGACACCAGTGCAGAAAATATGCAGTATTGCCATTCCTGGGGGTTTTCATGACTAAGCAAGACAAATTCACAGATGACCAGATGTACTGATGATGATGATAATCTGCTTTAAGCACAGGGTTAGAATAAATTACACTCACAGGCCTTTTTCATCCTACACTTGCCTTTCCTTGAGCATGCATCCCAATACTAACTCCTCTGCAAACTCTCAACAAATCAAGAGCTGTCATTTTGATGATCTGTTTTGTGTTCCCAGGAAAACTCAAAATTAATTTTCACAGCAGCTCCAAGAAAAGCATTCAAAGAGATGGAAGAGGATGGAGACTTAATACAAAGCAGATGCCATCTGAGAGTGTGATGTTTGTATGGGGTAAACCTTACAGTCCTTTGTGCACCTCCTTGATTTTTCTACATGCTGGTATATTTTTATGCCTTGTTTTTTGTGATCAAATAAAAATTTTATTCATAGAATACTTTTGAGGTGTTTATATTCACAGATATCAAGTCCCCCCTGGAATAAGAGTTCACTCTGCTTAAAGTTCAGTAATACCCAGAGAAAATAAACACAGCTGTACACAGACTTCATTCTTTAGAGTGGAACAGTGAACCAATTCCAAACACGAAGAGAGAAGCATCACACATTTAGAGAAGGAGGAACCACTCTTGGAGGGAGAGGCAGCCGCTGGCTTGTATTTAGGTTACATTTGCCTAGGCTGATTTTTTTCTTACACTGCGTCACCCTACCTTGTTGAACATTTTTCGAAGTCCCTCAAAACACCTTCATTACCCTCTTCAACAGAAGGATTTGAGAGATGAAGAACAGACAGAAAAGTGGAGGGAATGGAGGGAAGGTAAAACACCGAATGAACAGTCTGTGAATGCATGGAGATGGTTGAGAGATACATCATCTGTTGCCACAAACCCAAGGAGTTTAAGAGTGTCTTGTACAGATAGAATTTATAATGAAGCTTAAAAGAGGAAGATGTAATTCAGTAGACAGTCATGCAAACAGCTGCTCAACACCATGTAGTTTGATTTCAAATCCTTAAAATTAAGATTTAAATATAAAAAAGCTCATGTATTCCTCTAGGAAGCAAAAGACAAAAGCATCCTTTCCTGTACAAACAGACTTACAGATACAAACTCTGGTACAAAAAAGGACAAAAAAGAGACAAAATTTGAATTTACATATTAATATACTGATATATTCTTAATATTTGAGCCCATCTTAGGTGGGCTTATGTATCTGACCATATAATAAAAGCCAGAGACAGATGAAGAATTTAGGTACAAGAAGAGACTTGTGGCCATGCACTGAAACAAGAAACTAATTCAACTGTCCTGGCAGATGTGTCAGGGTTTCTCCCAGTATCCTTTTTCAGTCAGAACAGGTAAGCATACTTTCAAGTAAGCCCTTTCCTATTTTTATATTTACCGAAAAAGCTTATGAGAAAGAAAATTAATACTTAAGAGTTCTCAGAACACATGTGAAGCACATGTAATAGCTCACTTCATATTAAACTGTTTAAAGACTTACATATCATAGTGATATCTTTTTTTTAATCTATTTTCCTGAAGTCATAACAGAGCGATGATGTTTAAATGAAACTAAACAACAGAGGCTAAAGTAACAACAAAATGTTGGTTGGTTTAATTTAAGCATGTATTTCCAGCAACTTCCAGCACTTCCACATGCATGTTCTTTCCCAAAGAGCAATCATTACCAAAATCAATTTTATGTCAATTGTCTTAGCCTGTTTGTCGTTTGGGGCTTTTTAAATCAATCTAAATCTAAGTCACCAAAACCCTGTATCACAGCAGCAGAAGACATTCTATCTTATATGCAGTGAAGATGATTAAACACATAGAGAGCGTTTTTTTTCTATTTATTCAAAAATACTTTTCATATAAAGGGTCTCTTTCCTCTCTAAGACCCTTCCCCAACATATGAATATTTAGCTATGTTTAAGAAATGTATGTCTTACATACTGGTGAAATACATGCCATCAACTAATCATTCACTTTCAAAATGACATTGTTTATCTTCAATCTGGCATTTTTTTCTGCAGCATAATTGTTCAAAAATTATTTTATTTTTACAGTAAAGGTTCTAAATATGCAAAAAAAAAGTATTTTTAGAGGTATAAAACATTTTTGCTGATTTATGAAATAGAGCTACCTAATATAAAATTAAAAGCAATTATTTACTTTATTCAGGTTAGAATGAAAATAGGCTCTCAAGGCTCCAGCAGTATTGGTTTAAAAATATCTTGTGATGATGCTCATTTCACACTGAGCTATCTACTTATATATCAACTGTATCAACTTGTACCAGTTATATTTAATTTTTTCCATAAATAGAACTAAATTCACAGAACAAATGAAGCATGGATACAAAATATCACCAGAAAACCAGCACCTCACCCTATATGAAAATTAAGTGGCAACATTTGAACACTCGTAATATTAATCAAGACAAATATGCAAATTAAAAATATGACATCAAAGAACAAATCACAAGAGGGAAAAGGAAAAAGTCAATAGCAGGATACCTTCTTCTGTCTGTTTTCAGCAGCAGCCAACTGAGCTGACATTCTTTCTTGCATTTTCCTGCAATGAGCCATAACAGCTTCTAAAATGGACAGAGGGTTCATGCATATTGGCTTCTTTTCTTTATCACCAGCACCTGCCTCAAAGTCTCTCTGAAGAGCCAGAAATGGGTCGCTCAGATTAAATCTTCCATATCGCTCCTGGATAAAAACCTCTTTGCGCCGGGCCTAACAGAAAAAAAAAGCAAACTAAAACCAGAGAAATAAAATGCATTCTTTGAAGTACAGCCACACAAAGAAAAAACTTACACTATAGGGAAAGCAATATACGTAATTTAAGGTTTTAGAATATTTTCTTTAGGTATTCATTTACAACCCCTAAAAGAAAAATATGCCTCAAAAAATCAGAAAAACATCCAGAGTGCAGAGAAACACCATCAAGAAAAATAAATCATCGAAAAATAGATAAAAACATTTCTCTGTAACTTGTTTCAAATCCTGTTTTGAATAAAAAAAAAAAAAAAGAAAAAAAAAAGGAAGGCTAAACCAGTCTGAGATACAAAGAGGAGAAAGAGACCAAATACTTACCCAATGGGTTAGCACATCATTTGGAAAGCTTGAAGTTAAAATTTTAATATATGAAAAGTTCATGAATGATAACACACATTTCAGGGCATGAGAAAACAAAGGGGAATGTAAGAACTATGTTAGAAAAACCCCTTAAAGACTTAACTACAAATTACATACCTTAGTGAATTCTCAACTTTTTTCTACATATTGTTGACAAAATTGAAATGTTCTTATAAATGAGAACTTGTCTAGAAAAGAAACAAGTGTGCCTATGTATTCTGATGCTTGAAATACTTCTAGTTTGTTTTTCATTGTGATAGGATAAGTAGAACATCTTTATTAAAAAGACCAGGACTTTGGAATGTAACTTCAGAAAAAGCTGACAGAATTCACTCAGACCTAGTTTGGCTTACAAAGTCAGGCAGTGACTGGTTGAAGAGATAAAAATAATAGATAGAACCTAATTATTTTTTATAAAGTGCCTTGCAAGTAACCCCCAATTAGTCTAATCATTCTAGTATTTTAATCCCTTAATTTATAACTTATAAAATAAAAAAGCTAGTTCCAAAGGTAATATTACAGAACTGTGAAGAGGGGCTGTATTTGTAATTTGTGGTTCTATAAAATGAAGTTACAGGACAGTATGTAGCTTAGGAATTCAACCTTCATGGAAAGGAAACCATCAAAACGAAAAGCCTTACCATAATGGATTACACTGCTAATCAGCCAAGTAAGATGATAAATCCAAGCAGGTCAAGAATTTAAATAGAGAGGAATGCACAGTCCATATATAAATTATCAACAACTTAAAATCCACGTAGTTTATATAAGGTGAGTAGTCAAAGTAAAGGGAAAAAAAGATGTAGCAGGTCTGCTGTAAGTCCAAAAACAAGACCAACAAGAGCCCTCATTGTTAAATCCAAAGAAAAACCCAAGATGATTAACTGACTTTAGAGGAAAAGGCATAAACTGTGCCTTTATAGAAACAGATTGCCAGCCAGTGAAATAATGTGTATTTTCCATTTTTTTCTATGACCCATGACTAGCTGTCCTCTTGGCACTACTAAATGCATGTGATATGAATATATTCTTTGAAATGTTTTCTAACATGCAGAGCAATTAATAGAGCAGGGCAAAAAGACTCAGTGTGCACCTGCCAAAACAGCAAGATGACTGGGGTTCAGATTCATTAACCAAGAAAAGGATGAAACTATATAGTAGGGATGCCCTCCATCTGAATGAAAATCAAAATCAGAATTAAAGTGGCTATAGGAAAATGCAGAAGGTAAAAACTGTGGAAAAATCAATAAGTCTCAAACAGCACATGGCTTGGGATGACAGAATGGCTGAAGCCATAACTGCATAAGGTCAAGCACATGGGAAAACAGACTGGCTACTCTCTAACCATAGACAGCAAAGCCATCTAAAGATGCTTCCAACTCAAAGGGGAACAAAATGTATATTAAAACAAATGTTTCCAGGTCTTTATACAAGGAGTATATATAAAAAATACAATAATTGGATGATTTCAAGGGATGAAAATACATGATTTAAAAAGAAGGTACTAGAATAAAAGACACAGCAGAAACTTAGTAGAAGCGAGATGATGAGCATTTTCCCAAAACTTAGGCACAAAGTGATAGAAAGACAAACTAGGCTTGAGGATTTTTACAGGATTTCTCTAGCCTCTAAATAATACTTCACTAAAGTGAATTAACATTTAACATTTCTCTCCATATCAAATGGGAGAAATAGAAATGTTAGAATCAGAATTTTTTCTTTTATATTGTCTTTCTTTACTGAATTTCAAGTCATAAGAGTCAGTAGCAATATCATAATATCTATTTTTCAGGAAAGTCATTATCTGTGGAATATACAATCTAAAATCATACTCCTTTAAAAAAGAGTCTGTGTAATTTTGTGGTTGTGGTAAAGCAGCATTAGCAGTGTCTCACATATAACTTCAATTGCGCAGCAATATATAGAGAAATAATATTGAAACTATTTATTTGTGAATAATTAACTGAAATAATTTTCAAGCACAACATTTTCAAAAATAGAATATGCACCCTCTATAGGAGGTCATTAGGACTACTGTATTGTGAAAGGTGCTACATGAATTTATAAACCATCAGCTTCAGTTTTCTGCACATACTTATTTGCTAAGCAATGAACCTTTTAATGGAAGGACTGAGATTGGAAGTATTTAGAAGTATGAAAAGATGTCCATGGGAAATTATACCTTTTTCAGCCTATGTCGGTGGTACACAAAATAATGACTTAAGATTGGAGCTAAACCCCCCAACAGGTAACTGCTAATGAAAAGTCACAGAAGGCACACACAAATCAAAACTAAATATATAAAACCAAAGAAAAAAACCCTTTAAACAGTTAATGCATGAAATTCACTATGGCAATAGAGCAAAATATTAAACTTACAACAGCTTTTTAATTCAGTCAGTAAGAACACCACATTTATATAGAACTTTTAAATCTTTACACAAGATCTGAAACATTGAAGAGGGAGACTAAAATAAAGCTACTATTTTTAAAAAAAGTAAACTTCAAAGTTTTTTTTATTGCTGATCTGTAACATTATGTTAGCTCAAGGATGGACTACCAAAAAACTAGATCTGAAAAATATCTTCAATGTTTTCATTTTGATAATTTCAAAAACAATCAAAAGGTAAAACACAGCTTCTCTTCAAGGAAGAGCTTAGTAGAGGTAGGACTTTTCAGTGTGAGAGACAATCAGGAAGAAAAGTGCTTGAGGTCTGCAGGCTGACAGGACGAGTGACGCTTGTCCCACGATCTAATAAGGAAATTTTGAGTTAGACACAAATTATTTTCACTGAGAGCAGCTAAACACCAGAACATGTTGCCCAGGGAAAACAAGTAACTTCTATCATTGGAAGATTTCCCAAGATAGATTGGATAAAGCCATCTTCAACTCAGTCCATGTTTGACCTTACTCCTGCTTTAAGAAGATTGGACTGAATGATCTCTTCAGGTGCCTTTACACCTACATTACTGCATAATTAGTGATTTCTTCTAGGACTGTCATGTATTTATTTATTTATTTATTTATTTAAGCTTACAGATGCTGGCAATCTTGTCAAGTAATAAATGACAAAAATGAGTTATCAGAGGAAAGAAAAAAATCAAATATTGGTAGAACAAGCCTTATGTCTTGCTTTGGATCAAGACAATACTTTTTATGACCTGGGAAACAGAACTTTAAGTCCAGGATATTTTCAAAAATAAAAAATCAGTACTAAAAAATCACTAGGGATTATGCTTCTATATAATACAAAGGGAATGTTTATTCTCAAGTTTTCTCTCCTAAGTCTGTAGCTAACAAGAATCTGAAGGGCTGTTAATATAAACTGCTTCTTTTAGGACTCTCTCAGGGAGCCTGTCTCTTACCACATACAGAAAGACACCTCATTCATCCTACACCAACCTTTTTCAAATTATCTCAAATTATCTTCAAGGTACCTCATGGAAATTTTCACATCTTAACCTGACCTTTTTGCAGTCACTGATCCCATTTATCTACTGGCAAATGAAGATGGGCAGTGGGGTGTGCAGGGAGAGAGCAAAATGAAAATATAAGAACTGGTCTGTAACTATTTGTTTCTTGCATTCCACTTCAGAAAAAAACCAAAAATTTATTTTCAGTAACCAAACTGAGAATTAAGAAGTATAATCAGACTTCTTCCCCCTGTTATTGAAACAAGAACGTTAGGGGGCAAGGAGGTCTTCAAATAGTACACCTCTTACTGTGGACTTACAGCTAAAAGAATAAAACAAGGAAAAATACATGTGATCAATTAATGTATGTAAGGAATACATCAAATAATGAAAAAAATAATCACATAAGCTACATTATTAGTTTTATAGCCTTAATAATTTATGCTGATATTAGTTGCATACATTCATTTAAATAAGTTTTCATAATTAGCAACATAATTCACATAAGCAACAGAACTTTTTAAGGTTAATACAGTATCTTTCCCCCTATGTATCTCAGAGTTTCCTCTTAATTTATCTGCCAAATTAAGAGAGCTCAGCAGGTCCAAATCTTCCATGCAACTGATGATAAACATCAAAAATAGGACTGCATGTCCTACACTGCTGGGGAACAATGGAACTGTATTAAAGCTGCCCCAGAACCCTTAAACAAAATTTCCTTCCTTTCAAGAGCATTTGTTGCTCTGATTAATTTCCTTTTCTACATTTATGATAATTGTTTCAACAGATGTTTACAGGTTCATATTAATATTTTCTCTTGACATATGAATTAGGGAGTGGTAAAAAGTTTTCTAAAACTAACAAGTACAGAAGAGAAGGAAGTAAAAGCTTATTTTATATATTATGTCAAAGATGAGGGTGAGCCCTTCATTCTAAATAAAACTACAAGGGTAACTGAATTTTTTAAAAGAGGAAGATGTCTGAAAGAGAACACACTTATAAATTTTCTTCAGTGAAATTATATAGTTTCTTTAAGTGATTTTTTGTAGCTATTCAATTAAGCAAGAGAGAATTATCAATGAGCATATTCTCACAATAAAAACAGTACTTTGAGATACACCTGCAAAATACCAATAACTGGAGGGTATCATGCCTTTCTATGATGAGTTAAGAATGAGTCTTTAAAGAAGGCTACCAATTTTCATACACAGTTGAGTCTGGGGTCCTTGTTAGTTTTTTTTTAGTTGCTTTTTTTTTTAATTGGGATGTAAATTAATGTTTTCCAAGTATCGTAAGATGCTACTTCCATATAAACTTGTATAGGAAAAACTAAAAATAGAAATGTAAACATCAGTGACTGAGGAAATGGTATCTTGCAGCATGATTTCTGTCAATGAACATGTGATGCTCAATTTCTCCTTACAGTTTTAACTGCAGTCTAAAAGTGACAGTGACAGGGCATGCCCATGCAAAATTTACAAGAGAGTTAAATTTTACTGAACTCCATACTATAAGAAAAATACTTTACCAATACATTACAAGTGTTTGTTTCCATGTTAAATATCAAGTAGGATAAGACAAAACCTTGTCTGTCCATTTTATGGATAGAAAAATAGAAATTGCTTGGACAAAACTGATGATCATAACAGGCCACTAGTTTAAAAAGAGTGAAACCAGTAGAATTACAAAATTGGAGGATACAATCAGCAAGTTAAACAAAACCGGCATATAGGTTAATTACACTCTGACAGACCTACATATTTGTTCTGTACTATAAAGACATGCTCTTTATGGATGACTGAGCAGGACCATTAAAGAAGTCAAGTAATTTGGTAGAGGTACTAATAGGAAAAGAAAACATACTCAGTATAACATACTCAGTATAATGTGAGACACAAATACTCAAAAAAAGCATTCAAACCTATCTTGAAGAACTGTCTCATAACAGCCATAAGGCATGCAAATACATAAATAAAATCTGTTACATTACAGTAAACTGCATGAGACATAAAGTTTTCCTATGAAAGTTATCCCAAGCATGAAACTTGGGATAATATCCAAAGCATGAAAGTAATATCCAAAACTGCATTATTCTCTCATTTAAAACAACACACAAAACTTAAAAAAAATTGTAATTTGCAAAGTATCCCTGTGCCTCAGAATCACATAGCTTTAAATCCAAGTTTTTAAAAAAACATTTTTCAAGGTAAAAAGACAGCTCTGAATAAAAAAAGCTATTGGGTGTTGTTTTACAAGGCTATTCACAGTATCCTTAGGAGTTCCTCTATTTCAGGCAAGTATCCAAATATTATAGTGCTTTTCAAAAAGCTGTATAATTCTCTCTTCTCAGCTTTAAAAAGCATATTTGATAAAAGCACAAAATGCCAAACAATTAATTCAGATCTCTATGTATAGAAGGATAAACATTTAAGTAACAGTTAAACAATCCTAACAAGTACTGAAGTAGAATTATACAACCAAGGTAATGATCAAGCCTGAATTTTCTTAGGGGCCTAACTCCATAAAAGGAGAGTATCATCCAATTGCACCAGATTATTATTACCACATTGAGAAGTAGCACAACCTCCTTCTTTTTCTCCCTCTTACTTGACAAAAAAACCTCCAGAAAAGAAAGAGTACAGACATTCAGGACAGACAGACATATGCTTCCAATTCTTCATTATTAATTTTCTCCCTTAGAGTAATGAAAACTCACTATTTTTGAGGCTGCAGATTTCAAAAGGAAAAGCCGTATTACAAGGCTAAGATCAGTTACTAAAGATCAGTCCCAACAAGAAAATAACCAGTGCAGTGAATATAAAATATTCTTCACTTCACACAATGTAAAAGGTGAAATTCAAGCCTTGCACTAGGATTCTAAATGAGGAAGAAGAAAGAATTCAAGCCATTAAACAACATATGGTTTTGATTGAGAAGAGCCATCTAGATATTCCATAGAAAGATTACACTAGACCTTTTTTATGACAGCTTTGTTGTCTGGTGCTTAAACATTTGAAAATTATAGGCCAATATTTTGTCAGGAAATATCACTGTTTGATGCTCTGATTATCTAACCGCCAAGACATTTATTTCTGAAAATAATACAGACTTTCATACTGATAATGAGTGTCAGCTGATAGAAGAGACTTAAGCTCTCTGGTTACTTTAAATAACCATTTGTCATCTATACTTTTTTTTGCATGTTCAAATCTATATTTAAAATTCATGGAAATCTGTCAGAAATTCTTCTGAAGTGCTGAAGGAAATCTGACTTCATCTCTAACCAAAATAGAGCACTTTAACCTTCATGCTTAGCAGTTAAAAACAAAGCTTCTTCAGCTCAATAACAAAACATACTAAAGACACAACACCAAAACTTTTACTAATTCAATCTGTGTTTCTGTTTGAATATTTAGATGTTCATATTTTCAAGCTATCAAAATCTCAGTTACGATACCACCCCATATTACTGCATGGCAATTAAACTATTACCAAGCTTTATGTATTTTAATTAAAAAGTATGCAAGTTATGTATTTACAATGTCGCCATCAGGCAGAATCATCAAGGCTTTACAAAGGGAAAGGGCTGTTTAACTAGTTCCGTATCTTTCTGTGTAACGTCAACCACCTCACGGCTGAAGGGAAGGCAGTAGTTGAAGTTCTCCTGGATTTTAGTAAGGCTTTTGATACTGTTCCTCACAGCATCCTTCTGGAAAAGTTCTCCAGAACCCTATGGAACGAGCAGGTTCACAGTGTATTGACTGAAGAACTGGCTGAAGGCTTGTAGTGAATAGGGCTTGTAGTGAATGGGCTGTATCTGGCTGGTGACTGTCATTAGCAGTGTTCCTCAGGATTCAATCCTAGGGACAGTTCTCTTCCACATATTCAGCAGTGATCTGGATGCAGGAGTCAAATGCACCATTAACAAAGCTGCTGATTGTACCAAAATGGGAAATGCTGTTGACTCTCTTGAGGACAGGAGCAGCCCTGCAGAGGGATCTGAGGGGCTGGCTGCCAGCAGGATCGGGGTGAGTCAGCTCTGTGTGCCCGGGCAGCCAAGAGGGCAAAGCCCATCCTGGGGGGATCACACACAGCATCACCCCCAGCTGGGCAAAAGGGGTGATTATCCCACTCTTTAGCTTTGGAGCAGCCTCACTGGCACTGCTGTGTGCAGTTCTGGGCTCTGCAGTTTCAGAAGGATGTGAAGGTGAGTGAATGCATCCAGAGGAGGGCAACAAAGCTGGTGAAAGGGCTGAAAGGAATGTCCTGTGGGGGGGGGCAAGGACTCTGGGCTTATCGGATCTGGAGAAAAGGAGACTGAGGGGTGACCTCATTGCTCTGTACAGCTTCCCCAGGAGGGGAAGGGGGGACGGAGGGGCTACTCTCTCCCTGAGATCCAGTTAGAGGATACACAGGAATGGTTTGGAGTTGCATCAGGAGAGGTTCAGACTACACATTAGGAAGCATTTCTTTACGAAGATGTTGAAATGCCAGAAGAGGCTTCCTAGAGAGGTGATCAATGCCCCAAGCCTGCCAGTGCTTGAGAGGCATTTGGACAATGCCCTTGAAAACACACTTTATCTTTTGGCCAGCACTGAAGTGAGTCAAGCAGCTGGAGTAGATGATCATTGTTCATATCCCTTTCAACTGAAGTAGTCTCTTCTATTCACATTATAGATTTATCTGAGGTAGATTATGAGACTTCAGTGTTTCCAAATTATTTTTAATATTCACTGGAAGGTAAATTGTGAGAGCAATATGTATTGCCTCCAAGAAGAATTTAATTATTGATACTACCCATAGCAAAGAAGATAAATGAGCAAACACATTTTATTAAATTATTTTGGTTGATAGAAAGGAATATTCAAAAGTAAAAACCACTGAATTTTATTTACATTTTGGATTTTATGCTGTTTGTTAAAACTTTAAAGCAATTTTTCAGCTAGAACTCCTTTTATACCATTACATTAGCTATTTTAAAATTTTCATGTAACAGCTTATATCTTCACATATGCAGCTAAAATTTTACTTTGCTCCCTCAGTGCTAATTCACTATAATCACTGTTGCTCTATTTTCTCAAATTTTTCATTTATTAATAAAAATGGAACTCTGTCTGTGGTAAGAGACCTACTGGTAAGTATATTACTACACTGCCAGAGCTTCTAAGACAGATGCCTCTCTCTGTGAGAGAGGTAAGTGGAAGGACCTGTCCACCAGTCAGAACAGCATCTAAATGGAGCGTGAGGGAGAAATGCCTGGGAATATATACACCCAAGCACAACAAAGGTAATCAAAGCTGTGTGTTTTCAAAGGTGTTGAAAAGGACTGCAATCAAATCTCTTGTCTTAGTCACAATTATTTTTTACAGGTTATTACCATATTTTTTTGGAAGAGCCAAGAACAAACCTTATACATTTCTTCTTAGCAACACTAAATGAAGAGACACACAAACCAAAGAAAAAAGTTATGTATTCAGTTGCATCTGAGCATTGCTATCAGCGAAATTACCTGTACCATTTATTGCCATAGGGGAAATATGTTCCCTGAACTAAAAAAATTGAATATTTTGCGTAACATAACACAGATAATAGATGACCCAGTTACATTTCTCATTGTCAGCAATGTGGGTAATGATGGCAAACAGATAAAGCATTTAAAATAAGTCATATTTGTATAATTCACAAAGATCACAGAAATGGATAAACAGATTAACATGACATTGTATTATTTTATTATCATTACAAATAATGTGTGTATCTATCTGTACCCTCAAGTTTATTTTAGATTATGCAGAAAGATCAAACAAGGGTAGAAGAAATCAAGTGGGAAAGGCAAAACAATTATCCACATAAAAAAATCAGCAGAATACTTTTTGGTAAATTGGTAGTATCATGCCTGTCAACAATAAAAATATTCAGATCTTATGTGAAAAACAAAAGGAGACTATGACTAATTTAACAGTCACTGCTGGAATAAAGAGTGAGGAGGTTGTTTGCAATGCAAGGCCACAGAGTATTCACACTAGAAAACAAGCCTCATAGTTTCATACTTCAGTTTTAGGAGAGAATAAAGGTATTCACCTGAGCAGTGAAGCTTAAGCTTAGTGAAGCAACACAGATATAGGACTGATTCAAGATGGTTTAGCAAAGGCTTAATATCATCCTTTGGTAAACACCAGATAACTATCACAATAAGTGATTTAACACAGGTGAAAACTTAATTTGTCAATAAATTCTAGAAGTGGCCTTTAAATGTGTCAAAATACCAGGATCACTCAGATCAAAGTTACTTAGTCCAGGGATTTCTGCTGACACAAGCCCAACATCTTTTGGAAAAAGTGAGACTTCACTCCATTCATAACAAAGTGTACACTTACATAATTGCTATTACAAAAAAAAAAAAGAATATAAGTAAATATAACACAATATAAACTAACAGAAGATATAAACCATGAGCAAATAGGGGCAAATCAAAATCTTAACATTAAAGCTGTAATAAACAACATGTTTTCAATTAAGTTCAAAGAACATGCTTCATTACTCTAATACGTGAAATGACCAGATGTAAAAGCAGTTATAATGCTATAAAAAAATAATTTAATCCAATGACTTATCTGAGGTTTATCCCTATTTCATAACTTCCTTGAAATCAATTTTAAATAGCTTGCAATAGTGAAATACTAGTTTTTGGGAACTAGAAAAAAACATCCCAAAAAGTACACTAAACTCTTATTAAGGAAGTAAAAATTCTAAGCATGACCAGACACATTGGACAGGTAAAGACAAACTGTATTTAAGAGAAGAGAAAATGCATACACAACTATCATTAAATTCAATAAATCAAAAGTAGTTAACAGATGAGCAAAGACATAATACGCAGAGATAAGCAAGGACAATCTGCAGATCCTTAGCTCTCAAAAATTTATTACAAATTAATTTTTATGCAAAGAAATTACAATATGCAAAAATGACAATGTAAATAAGGCATTATCAGACTTCTATTTCATGGTTCACTTCTGCTACCAAGACCAACAACTACCATCATACTGTCTACAACAATAACCTTCTGTTACACACAGCTTAACATCTTCTGCTCCTCCTTCTACAGAGTTATCATTTTTCCAAGATGCCTGGCTACAAAACAGGCTGCCTTAGTGGCTGCCAGAAACCTCCAAAGCCACCTTCTGTGTGCTGTTACTCCATTCTGGATTCACAAGATTCATATGCATAGGAGAAATTCAAATTCTCATTTTAGAGTCCCAACTGAGAACAATTACTGCAGGTAAGGGTCTATAATTCATAGTATTTGTAGCTCCCTTTGACAGATTAGACTTAATATATGTGTAATTTTCCTCCCTATCAGTCAATTTGAGAACAACTAAATTACAAGGATTCATTCCATTTTTCCTGATATCTCCCAGATTTCTTCCCTTCTAACCCCAAAATTCATTCAAGAAGTCCTAAGTCTTACAGTACAATTCTTGCTGACTTTGTGCAGTAGTTCAGGATAAAAAGCTTTATTTATATACAATTGACAGTTATTGTGTCGGTAATAACTCTATTTTAACGTGTAACTTTCAGTGTACAGGCAAAACCAAGTATCACCCCATGAGAAGATGCAAAAGACAACAAATAACATTAAAAGATTATGGAAACTAACTGATAAATCCCATTTTTTAAACCCAAAATCTCAGCCTATAGTAGGCAAAAGTCTGTCTTGGCCAACTGAAGGAAGCCCTTTAGCTAGACAGGACGCACTGGTAAGGATACAGGTCAAAGTAGGCAAGTACAGCTCGCAAGGATCTACATCTCTCCTTGCAATTACTTTTTTTTTCCCAAGGAACAGCCTATGCATTATTGAAAAATGCACCTGAGCATGAAAGGCCACACATTTTGCAAAGAAATTCCAGTATCATTCCCAATTAGCCACGAAAAATCTAACATAATGATATAGTATACTCTTGTGACAAACTATGATAAACTCAGGGTGTCTTAAATATTGTTTGAGTTATACATTTGCTTACTAAATTGCAGAAGTGGTATAGAAATACACCTACTTTTGACAATTATCATCAAAACAGTTCATGTTTTCAATGAGATTAAAATAAAACTATATTGTTCAATGTTTAATCATTGTGGGTCAAAATTTAAACACCAGTTTACTAAAAAAGCCTTCCACAGTGCCCAGCTCAGGACTTGAAAGCAGACTAGCTTAAGCAAAATATGCAATCACCCCTTTGGGAAGAAAAAGACTCCATGTGCCTGTGGTCCTGCTTTTTGGAAGAAAAAAGAAGTCTTAGGACTAGCTGCTGTCAGTTCAGCTGACTCAGTCCAAGAGCAGTCTGTGAGGCAAATCAAAGCAAAGTTAGGTGGAGACAAAGGGGACAGTTTCTTCAAAAGCATGTTCCTAATCAGAATGCTAATCAGGTTCACTCAAGCAGTTAATTCACGCACACTTATAACAGATACGTAAAAATGGCCTTTATTATGAACTCAAATATCTTATAAGCCATCCAGCATTTCTGAAAAAAAATCTCATAATTCTAAAACAAGCGAGCCTTCTTGTGATCCTCTCTTTGGGAAGACTTGTGTTAAAATACTGAATTTCTCATGCAAGTGAATACTGATATCCCAGTAAGTCTGAAATTATTAACAGGAGAGCTGGAATCTGAAAACTGGCATTCAACATACTATGCGTTAGCTATGTCAAAGAAACATTGTGCAAATCTACACAATAATCACTATACTCTCTTAAAAGCTTTTTATCCTTATTTTTAAATCTTGCATTTTTAGACGGTAAGATTTTTAAATAAAGCTAATAGAATGGGTCACTAAACTTGAATGTAAGTATGAGGTATTGTTACAGGATGCTTTAATTTCTGTCTTTTGATCTACCTTTTTCATTACATTAATATCTGTAGTTTCATTATGAAATACTTCAAGAACTCATACTCTTTTGCTAGGGTAAATCACGAATTATCTTACATTAATTTCTACTTGGACATAATACAGAAACGATGATTTATTTGTAGCTCCATTGATTAAGCTGCACACTTGTCAAAATGCTTAGATTCAGGGAGATAAAATGCAGCCAGAACTAGCTTCTACAGCAGTGATTTAAGCTCTGAAAAAAGCTCAGTAATACTGTAGTCAATTTTAATTAACAAAAATATATCCACTGTTGGTATTGGCAGTTCTTTTAGACATTTAAATTCATTAAATTCACTAGTGATTTTTCTCAACAATCAAATAAAGTTGTTCTAAATCCATGTAATGTGGTATATTAAAAAATCTAGTATGGTAAGAATTTGCCTTTTTTTTCATATAAATAATATCTACCATGGACGCAAGCACACATTTTCAATTTACCATTTACCACCTAAGGAAATCTACATAAGCAAATAAATATATTTTTACAATAAACAGAAATCCCAACAGAATAGGGATTTAAAATTTTAGATTAAAAAATAACCTACAAATGATTAAATGATTTAGATTAAAAATAACCTACAAAATAACCTTATGAGACAATTACCACAAAAAGCAGTATTTAGTAATTACAATTCTATTCTTGATAGCTATTACTATCACATCAATTCCTCATATGAGGGTAAAAAATCCTCTAGAAAATAAAGTGACAGCAACCACTTTTTTTCTGGGGGGAAAAAACCCAACGAATGAACACTGTGTCTGAGATCACAGTTGTGGGAGGCTAGACCTGTGCTTTGAAAATATGGCCACATTACCTGCACATCAGGAATAAATGATTCCCTTATTACTGGCAGACAGTTTATTTGGATAATTGAGACAGATGGAGGCAGCAGCTATAGTTAAGTCTCCCTCCATTTTCAACTATATGGACACTCAATGGCAATTAATCAGGAAGTTATTTCTCATTAATGGAATAATTTTAATGCTTTAAATGTTAATCTGAATCTATTTTTAATTGCAGCACAACCATGATCATGAAGCTACTAAAATACAGAAATTACAGGTTCAAAAAAAGAAATATCATGTTAATCATTTGGTGTAGTGGTTATACAAAATCAGAGCACTAATGAGAAAGATTTACACAAAGATCCTTTGAGGTGAATCCTGATGCTCTTCTCCACAGTAAATTAACTTATGACTTGGAGAATAAACCTGGAAATTTGACTCTAAGCATCACAAAGGTCTACTTTTTCATGTTGGTTTTCAAAGGGCTGAACTTGTCCAGCAACTTAAATTGCCCTGATTGATAATTACTGTAACTATTTCACACAGGAATCAGTTGTGCATATTATAAAGGAACAACAATGTATTGTGGAAATGTGGAAGTAAACAGATGACATCTGTGTATTTCTTATAAATTTCTTCTTTAAGTTTTGGCTTTGTTTAACAAGTGATCTTCAAGGTATCCAAAATTTATATAAAATCCAATGGAAACTACAGCACATGATGAATAAAAGGCACAATAAAAAGAGTCAATTGTTATACTGGATTTGATTCTTTCTAATTTATCATGTGGCACAAATTCCATTACCTTAATAAAAATCAACACTTTAGTTAGTAAACTTATCTTCCTCCCCCATACTAGCTCCCAGGATGACCATTTAATTTAGCAAGATTTTTTCACATAATCTCAAACTTCTGGCCTTTCACTTAAGAGGAAAGGAAAAATACACATTCTCTACTATAGTGTTGGAAATTATCAGGCTCTGATCTATTATAGAAACTGGGCTTTGAAACAGCCCTAAACTACTAGTAGGGTTACAGAAACCCCACAACAAACCAACTCCTCCAACACACAAAAACACACTCACAAACTTTTCCTAATTTTGAAATGGCCATCGTCTCTTTTTGAAATAATGTTAGTCTTTTCCCTTATATGAAAACAAATTCTTTCTTGCTTTAAGGATATGCAAACTATGTATACATGTTTGTTGCAGCAAATCAAAGTATCAAATCTGACACAATTCCACTGGAATTTTCTTGTTTTAAACTTTTGTATTTGGCTACCTAGTTGGTTTTGGTTTTTTTTTGTGTGTGTGTGGTGCTTGGAGAATCCAGCTGCTAATACTGCTTACTTGTGGCTTCCCAACTAAAAAGCCAGAAGATCCAAAAGAATCATACTACACCATATCAGCCTACAGTTCTTCAGCAGGTATGGCTTCCAAGTTTCCCAGTACTTGTACTGCTAACCGGGCAAGCTGCCAGGAAGATTTGAGTTACACACAGATTTTGTTTAGAGAAACTAGAAATTGAGATGCAGGAGAAAAAAAACCAAAAAAATACCGAACAAAAATATCCCACCCCCCCACAACTTTCAACATTTAAATACCTTATGTGAAATTGAGCTACTTTTCATATTTTTCTGTGTTAATCATCAAAACCCACTGTATACATAATAGCTATTTCAGCAGGTGCATTTGAATTTCATATAGACTTTTGTTCTCCTGGGATGGCTCTATGCTGAATATTTAATGTTTACTATCATTAAATGCTTGCTGCATTTTTATTATTTTCCCTTTTTTTTTCTCCATTTTGCATCATGCCAAATATGTTTCAATATATACTTTTTTAATATGCATAGTAGTTTGTTCCTGAATATTTTCTAGAAAAAAATTGACTGAATATTCAATTTGCATTCCTTCAAATTTAGAAGACACAATAAAAGACATTCTGGATGTGCTGTGCACACTATTTTCACTTTTACAAAACTTTAACTGGCAGACAGGGAAAATAAAATTCCTAGTCCAGGAAAATGAGCCGTGAAATTGTGAAACAGCCAGATGAAAAGGCAGTACATTTCAGCATATGTTTATAACTGAAGGGCAAACACAAAATAACTTCAAAGTGCATTAATACTCCAGAAAAATATTGCTCCTAGTATCTTATTGTCATTACAAAATGATAATTACATTTTATAAGAGAGATTTATACCTACAAAGCCTTCAGTTATTAATTCATGTACATCAATGACAGCTACTTTAAAGCTCCATTTGCAACAGGTGATTTGAAGACATCACAAAACAACTTAAAACTGAATAAAAATGCATTTACAATTGTTGCTGTGACATTTCAAGTGGAAAATGTTCCCACACTACTTGATAATCATTATACAAACTACTAAAAATTAGCACTAGATGTATTTTATTACATTAAGGTTTTGCTTTACAATACTTTCAATACCTTGAAGAGTACAATTTCCCCTTATTCAACCATGAAGTTATAAATATTTTTAAACCATAGAATACTGTTTTTCCCTCAAATCTCCAGTCTATTTGGCAGCTCTGTTAAATTATTTTCTTCCGGATCAAAATTAAAATCAATATGGTCATTAAAAAATCATATTTTAATTAAAGTAGTTTTGTTTGTACATTTCCAATAAGCTAAGTTGCCTTTCAGACTACAATCTACTGAAGCAGAAAACTAACCTTCATATGTGCCTAACAATAAAAATCTAACCAAATACTTGCAAGTGCTGTTAAGAGCATATATCTTGTATATCTTGTAATTGCAATTATATATCTTGTATTTCACCTTATATTAAAAAAGGCAAACAAACAATCCAAAAAATATTTCCCTAAGTGGATATGATCATCTAATTTTGTCCCTACTTCCATCTCACTGAAAATGGAAGTACTGAACAGTGTATGACCGAATATAGTCCATGAGAACAAATTACAAATGGACTAAATTTTCCTTTGATATTATTCCTTTCTTTCACAAATAACAGACTTTAGAATGTAAAAGAATTTTAAAAGGAAGCAATATCACAGGTTTCTCACTTATTTGCTTGAAATTTTGTTGGTGTTACATAGAATTACCAAATGGCTACAACAAGAACATATTTTGTGATTACTGAGATTCAGTCAAGCAAAACTTTAAAAATCACAATTTACTCTTCCACTAACAATATTCTATGTACAGTATAAAGGAAGTGGCAAAAGAGAATTTCAAGAAAAGCCTAAAAGCAAATCACAACAACCGAATAACTTACCCGCAAGGCTTCGATCACCAGGTCTCTTGCTTCTAATTCTCCTTCCATTACACTCAAAAGCATTCGCAGTTCTGGCTTGCTCAGGTTATCCACATCAAACTCTCTTGTCTGTAAGAAATAAAACACTGATGAGCACACTGACTACAACAGTTACTGTAATTTTGAAACACAGATGTGTCAATATTCATCTATAGTGGTTAAAAGTTGGTGTCTTTATTTGTACTATATAAAGTCAACATTAATAGCAAATAGTCTGATTATTTTCTTTTAAGTGAAGAAATTAAAGCCCTCCCATATTGTATTGTTTCAAATTGTTGCAAGGGATCAGGCCTGCAAAGTCTTGTAAATGATAAAGGTTAAATGGTAAAGCAGCTAACTTTGTGACTTTGTTCCCTTGTGCAGCTTCACAGAGGCTGAAACAATAGAACAGATGTGAAATAGCACTACCGGGAGGAAGGCAAGAAAGGGAAAACATCTTAACCACAGCACACCTAATGCACCTGTGCAAACAGCTACTAATTTACCTCCACACACTGGGTTGAATGGGAACTTTTGAAGAACAATTTGTGAAAAGACATTAAGTCTTGTGTGCATGCTTTATTTGCAGTCTCATTTGTTTGGCTGGAGGGAACAGTTCTGGTTTAAGAGGCACTAACATTCTTAGCAATAGTATCTTTCCACTCCACAGTCAGTAAGAACGGTGTAGGTCTGACTGCCACCCTGAGCGAGACAGGAAAATGAGTTTATACTGATGAACAAAATCATTAAGCACATACTCAGTGTATACTGGGAATATCAGCACAGATTCTGCAAAACCAAGTTCACCTCACAAACTTCTACAGTTCTGTAACAATGTCAAAAGGCGTATGGTAAAGTGGATCTACTGGACACTAATGTATTTGAATTTTCCAGAAGTTTTGGACAAGGTACTGTATCCAATATTATACAGAAACTCCTATCCAAATGTATAGGAATAAAAGACACTTCATGGATAGGAAACAAACACCATGGGTAACAATCACTCTCCAAGATGGAAACAGGTAAGCAGCCTTATTCAAGTTCTTAATCAATAACCTGGAAAAGGGTAGAGAAGTGGCAGAGACAGCTATTTCATGTGGAAGCTGGTACATAATTCTTTACTTACAGGTGTACAACCTCATTTTACTGGTATATAAACCCCTGGTAAACCCACATCTCAAGTACTGCATAAAGTCTTTATCTAGAAAGTGTAGAATTGGCCAACTAAAAGAATGAAGAGAAAAGAAATAAGTACTATATGAGGAAACACTACAAGGCTGGAAGTCTTGATTTTGGAGGTGTGGTGAGGGAAATGTTATAATATTTAAAAAATCACAAAGGTAGATAAAATTAATACAAAACTGTTTTTCACCATCCACAACACTCACACAAGTAGGCACTTAATAAATTTAGAAGAGGATTACTTTCAGGGAGAGAAAACCATTTTTATTTCATGTGCTAGATTCAGCTGCCCAGATTGATTTTCAATATGCTATTATTCCCTGTAAGGTAAACACTAGACTCCTAGCTATGATGTAGATGTGTTTACCAGAAAGCCCTGCAGAGCAAACACTCACCTATCTTCAGTATGAAGTTGCCAAATTAAGTGAGCAATATATCTGGATAAACTATATTTTCCCCAAAGCACATGCAATCTTAACATTCAGCTACTCAGGAACTTAATTTCAGTAGAGAAAAATCCACTAAAAATTAAGGCAAGTACCATTTCTACTTTTTCAAGGCTAGAGGATGGCAGAACACTTGTTCATCTCTCAGGCTAGAAGGCCATAGATCTAAAATACCCAGAAGCTGGATCTGATAGTATTACTGTGTTACACTTTTACTTTGCAGTTAAAACATGCAGAGGTGCACAAATGGCAAGTGAAAACTCCGTGTCCAAGCTTTAGCTATTTACATGCAATATATGTTGGATTGAGCTTCTCATTTAGGTGAAGAACACAGACCAAACCTCCCTACACAAGCAGGGCCATCCCAGAGCACACGGCACAGGATTATGTCCAGACAGATCCTGAATATCTCCAGGGAGGGAGACTCCACAGCCTCTCTGGGAAACCTGTTCCAGTGCTCAGTCAACAGCACAGTAAAGCAGCTCTTCCTCATATTCAGGTGGAACTTCCTGTGCATCAGGTTCTGCCCATTGCCTTCCTATGACTGCTCAGCACCACTCAGCTCAGCGTGGGCTCCATCCCCTTGGCACCTTCCCTTCAGATACTGATAAACATGGATGAGGCCCCCATTCAGTCATCTCTTCTGAAGGCTGAAAAATTCCCTCAGTTTGTCCACATAAGTAATGCTCCAGTCACCCTATTTCTATTGAGCATAACTGTTTTGAAGATGGGGCCATCCATTCTAACCAGAACTTTAGCCTGAACAACAGTTATCTTCTATTTTTGCTGCCTGGGTCAACTATTCTTGCAATCCAAAAAAAAAATAGCTCTTACTCTCCATGCCAATGAATCAAGAGAAACAACCAGTTTCTCTGAAGGCTTTTTTCCAATATATGCTGCAGCAGCCTCTCACAGTGCTCCTCACAATTCTATATAATGCTCACTGATCTAAGGACACATATAAAATGAAAAGTCACTAAACTTATACAGCTCCTCACATAATCCAGTGTCAGTAGAGTATATTTGACCTTACTGGCTGCAGCAGTTTTCACACTTGGCCCTTCTAATTGATAAATTTAATTCAGATACATGGACCACTTATCTACCATCCTTCTTCCGTGAACCACTTCACAAAACCTAATTCTTCAAGGATAGGAATTGGTTTCTCCATACAACTTCTTTTATAATAGAAAATAAAGTCTCCATTTTTCAGATGGAAAACTAATGCAGGGATTTTTTTTCCCAAAAATAGAAAGCAAGTAGTAGAGGGGCATCCACAAAAGTACAGTACACATATAAAGGCAGATCTTTGTCAAAAGACTGTCCATCACTGTCTAATATCTGCAGTCTTTCCTAAGACATAAATGAAAACATTTCTAACAAACCAGAGACATCCTTCAACATATGTGATGCAGTGATGAGATTTTTAACTAAGCATCTGATTAAGCAATTACATAAATTTTGTTCAAGTGTACACCTTGAACTAGAACATAACAAAAGACAGGAAAAACTAGCAGTTAAGTGTGCTCTTTGGTAATTTATGGTTAGAAACTTTAACAGAAAGACATTCCAACAAGATATTAAAATTATTTTTTATATTTTTAATTTTAAAATCATGAAATAAGAACTAAGAAAACCACTTCATATCTAAACAACTCCAGCATGAGGCTAAAAACCCACTTACCCAAGCATCTTGTCTCCAAAAGCAGCCAATAAGTGATGCCTTGAAATCAGGACTATAACAAAACAAGCCCATAATGATACAAAACAAGCCCAGAAATACTCTCTCAACCTCCAGCAATTTTCATCTTGTTCACCTTCTGAGCCAGAAATTGCCATTTTGTATATAGCAGCTCTCAGCTGACATATCTGTTGTAAACCTGCTCCCTTGCTTTTGAATCTTTATGTCATTTTAGCATCCACAGCATTCCACAATTACACATTTTGTGTAGAATCACCACCTTTATTGTCAGTTTACTTCTGTTTGATGCCTTCTCATTTTAAAGTACGAAACTGTCCACAATCAACCAGAAGAGACACATAGAAAGAAAAAGTGCTTTTTAGGATGAAAGAGATTGCCATCATTTTTCTGGTCTTGTTTACGAATAATTTTATGCTCACTGAGGCTTTTTTCCCCTCCAACTTTATTTGACAGATTCTGAAATTGGAATGACTACTTTTTTTCCAGTACTTCAAATGGTTCACTATGGATAAGCAACATCGAATCCATTCACACAGGATAAGAGCCTGCACAGCAGTCACTGAACATGCTACTATATCTTCTCCCCATACAAATCTCTGAATTAGCACTCATGGAGCTGCAACATACCCCAGCTGCACCAAAAGACATAGTTTAACCATCTGAAATATTCTCAAGCACAGCTGTAAAAATGTCCTAAAGACTTGACTTATGATGAAATAAAACTATCCTCCCTCTTAAACGTTCTGTGCCATCTTCTGGGCATCAAGACATCAGTCACAGCAGGCTTGCCCCAAGTTTTAGTCAGATGGAGCACTGTTTGGCCAAGTCACAGAAAAAACTGCTGGTTAGATCTAGAAAAGTAATCTTAACATCTTCCAGTGAAACACTAAGTCTTAGATCTCCAGAAAATAAAGACTGCATTAATAGCTCATGGCTTATGTGTCACCTGAGGTATGGCTACAATAACTGTGGCAGAGTGCCAGGTTGTAAAAATTTAACCACCAACTTAACAACTATGTAACTAAGCCAGCCATTGTATTGGTTTTATAACAGAGATATGGGAATATGTTGCCTTAGAAGATATTTCATATATACAGCCAAAACACAAGAGAACTTTTTCCTCTACCTCTTTCAGATTTCAAAATGTTTGGTTTATTTGATCTGTAAGAATAAAGTACCTTAAAAACACTACTTCAGTTCTCTCTGTCTCCAAAACTCCAAGTTATTCTTCCAGATCAGTTTTGTAAGGGGTGCATGTTGTCTGGCAGCAAGTGCACCAACAATAGAGCAAACTGCTAATTAGCTAAAACTCATCCAACTACCTGCATGTGCATCACAAAAACCATACAGGCAAAATTATACCAGCATTGCTAAAGATCCCAAAAAGCTCTGCCAAGCCAAAATAAAAGAAAAATCCATCAATTCTGAACAAGAGAAAAAAAAAAAACAAGAGAAAAAAAAATTGTGAGATTGGTAGTGCCAATAGTTTGGTTTTGCTGACATAGCCCACTAGATAGTACTGGCAACCTCAGAAACTAAAAATGCTGTTCACTGTGCTATTGCAACCACTGTTAAAAACTCTGCTGCCTTCAGCAGAAGCTGGAAGAGATAAGTAAAGTATAAAAGCCACAACTTTTTACTTTCCCTGAACATAACACAGGTAAAAAACTAATTAGCTGTGAATTAATCATAAATGACCATAGGAAACAAGCTCCTTTTTGCTCAGAAAGCTTTTTAAAAGATGGAGCTGGGTAATAATCCAGGACTTCGGGGAAGAAACCCGTGGAGCATAAGTGAGGGCTGGAAGGCAGAGAGTGGGGCAGGGAGAAGTATAAAAACAGTGCAAAAAAGACACATAGGGAAAAGCTGTCAAAAGTTAAAAAAGTAGTATTTTCAGAAGGGAAGGGAAAGGTACATATCTACATTTATTACATTTTTTAGCTTGAGTTCTCATCAATACACAAGCAATCCTCTTGAGGATTCACATAGCAGACTTCCCAGATAAGGTTCTAAAAATTAAAGAGGTTTTAAAAATTACTTGTTAGGCCACACAAAATAAACCTCTAGTATATTGATGGCCCCACATCTGCCAGACCCATGAAACAACTACACCAGAGAAACACAACCTTGGTTTGTATGTTTTACAATACCAAGTATGTTGCCCAGGTACAACTCATCTGATCAAGCATAAATATCTATTTTCACTAATTCTCTTTAATTTCCTATAGGGAACTACTTATTATGATTTGAAATGTCCCAGGAATCAGAGACAGCTTTTCTGGGACAGGCAGATTTGATACAGAACTTAAGAGAATCATCCATGCCAACTGGACTGGTAGAAGAAGTCCAGCTGTGATGTCCCAGAGTATCACATATGGGCCACTAAAGGTGAAAATCTAAAGGTGTGTGTCTTGTATGTAAGTGAGGTATCTAATGGTACCAGCTATGCAAGCCAGCTACCTGATGTCCCTTTATTTTCAGTGGAGTAGAATCAGCCCAGTCAAACAAACAAAAAAGCTACTCAGCTAACCACCAGCAGAATGACTTGCTCATGACTCCACTGACTGTAATAAGATATTAAATACTGTGCATACACATAGACACCTAAATTTAAGTGTCTTGAACCCATTCACACCTCTTCTCACACCTTCAGGAGCCAGCTGCCTAAATCACGACTCAAAACCAGTAAAGTTCACAAACCTGTTCCTAAAACAGGTTATTCCTTCTAGCCACTTACTTCACCCCACTAACTATAAAAGGAAGTGGGTATGTGGTAAAATGAATCATAGCCCTTTTCTAATAAAGAAAACTGCCAACAGAGAAACTGCTAAAAGAAGTAGTTATAATATCCACATAGTATTCATGAATACTTCAAGGAAAACCACAGTTTATTGCTTTGCCTGTGGAAGGCTTGTTCTTTAGTCTGAAACTAAGGTAAGAATCTGTGGTCCCCTGCTTCACCAGAAATTATCTCATGCAAAAATACATGTCCATTTCACACCACATCCAAGATGAACTTCAGAAGATAAAACCTTTAGGAAATTTTCTTAGTAACAGAAACAGGTATAAAAGCAGAGAACTATCTTTCAAGGAAAAGCAATGTCATTGAATTTGCTCCCCAACTAATACAGAATTTTTTGCTGAAGAGAATATCATCTGATGTTAACATTCTAATAAGACTCATAAAATTTCATAGTCATACCTAAGGGATCATAAGGGTACTGTATATGCATTTAATTATAACATCCATTAGCTCAATGACTTTTATTGGATTGTTCACCACAAAAAGTTACCCACTTATTCTGCCCTCCTCAAGCACACCTCCCCAGCCTTCTGGGCTTATCAGAATATTTTCTTTAAACAGTACAGGGGAGGTTTTGGTTAGCTATTGTGGGCTTTCTTGGCTTCAGCCAACAGCAAAACTTTTAACAGTTTCAACATTAACCACAAAGATACCTCAAAGCTGGGAAATTTGTTTTGGAAACAACAACAAAAAACTCCCAACCAATCAGCCCCCAACCCCTACAAAATTTCTAAGACACTGACCTTTATACATACCCAGATATTGTCACAGCTGTTACAACATTTCTGCAATCTATTAAAGCCACAAAGATACTTCACCATTTTTTAGTTCAGTGCATGTTAGGCTTCTATAAAGATTGAGGCCCACAAATCTATAATCATGTTTAAATTCTTATATTTAATGGGAAATTTCTGTTCAGCAAGTTGCTTTCAAATAAGTCACTTGTAAGGCAATTAGTATATGATTAAATACAGATATGGGTACACACTGTTGAAGCTATCTCTGTTTTCCAGAATTTTACACCTTACTTTGTGCTATAAGAGAACCAAAACACAATGCCCAAGAAAGCCTCAACTTGTGCATCATTTGTACATACCACTACATCTTCTCTAAGCCTACTTGACAGGTTGTGGAGTAGAAGGCATAGAAAGGGCAGTGCTGTAGCTCCGAGAAGGAGGAGGAGAGGAAGAAAGGAGGTTTGAAGTGTCACCCAGGATGGATCAAGACCAATGTCTTACCACAGAGAAGCAGAAGAACTAGAACAGACAGAACTGTGCTGTCTCTGCATGTCACCTATATGTTGAAACACAATGGCATCACACATCTGACTAGAAGAAAATAACTTCTCTGAATGATAATTCAACAATGAAAACTTGTATTCAGATGAAAACAGGGTTCCTAATGGTCCTTTTGTAAGTGACCATTTTTTAGGATGTAACCTCTTGTAAGAGATACAGTCTTTGCTTTTCAAGGCTGTGGTCTCATTTTCTACTACTTGCAGTAGTTTTCAGATAAGAATCTTTCCAACTGATCTAAATCAGCCTATATAATTGCTATGATCAAGCCATAATTTAGCATTTCACTATATTGACCAGCATGGCAGTTCTACTACGAATATTCTTACAGATCAATAAATAGTGAATACACCAAGCTAGGCATAAAATACCCCACAATGTCACCACAAAGTATAATGGAATTTCTCTCAGTTTTTTTTTTTTTTTTTTTAGTATTGATAGTACTGTTACATGACCCACAGCAACCCAGAGTGATCCTCTGGGGTACGCACACATTCTCAGTGCAATTTTGTAGCAACATCCTTACTCATTCCAGTGGAGTCAAGATACCACTCTATCAATATCCACTATACATACAGCTTTAAGGACAGCAGAAGGTACTGTCTTTGAGGGAAAAATAACATTTATGCTTTTGATCATGGGTCAAGCAAAATCAAATGCAAAAATTTTACTGAATAATTTCAACAGAATTCATGTTTGATATAACAGGCTTTTCACAGGCTTTGTTAAAACTACACTGAAGCTAAAGTGTGTGACAAGCCAACCCTCTCTGCACAGCAGGCTGATGTTCAATGTTTCAACAAAAAGACTGCCAAATTGCATTATTTCTTGATATTATATAATCATTATTGGTAGACATTAGGCAGATGGAAGTCATTCCATGATGTTTTAAAACACACACATATGTTTTCTCTCAATTCTAGTCCAAGCTGCATCAACACAATATTTCAGTGACTTCAGTGCAATCATGCTGAGCAGGTATGAAAAAGGACCAGAACCACTCCCCTGCCATTTTTGCCTGTCATCCTTACCACCATAAAAATACCAGTATTTTGTGGGAAAGAAGCAATGGGCTCACCAAATGCTGTGCTTTATTCTAGGAAACTCAGAATAACAAGATTAACAACTTTGTTCCTAATTGTAACATACTATAGAACAGTCTAGGCTTTTTCAGTCAAATTCCCTGGTAAATCTAAAGCACTTCCCCTCCTTTTCTACAGTGCTTCTAAAAAGAGCAGAAAGCCTCTTTACTTTCCAGTTATGCTATTGATAGTGTATCAATACACAAGAACAGTATTTAGTATCAAGAAACCTATTGTACTGTTCTGTGCCACACACCTTCTGCTTACAGCATAAAACTTACACATTAACACGTCATCAATAAAAATACTGTTTCTTCAGAACAAGCCCAGAAAAGCTCACAGCTTTTTACTGCACCATTTGTGCAATCAGAATCCTGAGACTAAAAGAAAAAAAAAAATACAAAACAGAACAAAACTAAATCCCAATAACACTCTAACCTAAAACTGTACTGAAAACAATATTTTGTTGTAAGTTGAGGTTTAGTATGACTTATAAAATAGTCATCTGAATGATTACGGTCATCCAAAAAGTAAGCAAGATGATCCAATTCATAATTCTCCATCTCCATTTTAAAAAAGCTATTCATACTAAAAAAGCTATTCATACTAACTCTTCAAAATAATTATTTAAATGTATTCTTTTTTAAATTTTCATTGCACAGAGGTTTTCTTTTTATTTTCCTGTACAAGAGGTAAAATTCACCAACAATAAAATGTTTATATTGGTAAGGAAAAAAACATAAAAGGAAAATTCGTGACTGAAGGCAAATTAAAAAGTAAAGCAATAATTTAAAAATATCTTGTTATTGCTCAAGTAGCAATTATTTTTGTTAGGGAGAAACACAGTTTACATCCTAGCATCTCTTCACTTTTAAAATGAGTGTGCAGTGGAGAGCTAGCCCTCCTACCTTTCACAATGAGAACACCAAATTGCATGAGTGGCTCCATTGCCTAACAGTGCAATATTGAAGTGATACTTGATTACAGGCTACTTGTTTGATATGTAAAAAATGAAAATTAAGGTAGTATTAATATGAATATACTAAAGAATTTAGTATAAATAATTTTGGTGAAAAGCTGGGCTTTAAAGTATTTAAGCTTGCTTTTAGTAATTCTTACCTTAATATTCATTTATGCCATGGTTATATCAGTTTTAATAGATAGTGATGTTATAAATATGCACTGCATAAGGTTTGCTTTTTTAAGGGAAACTGAATTTCCACAACACTGCAGATTTTAAGGCACACAAGGACAATTACACAGTTGGAACAAGGTTTCAGATCAGAACTAGTGCCTGTTTGGAAGTAAACAAGATAATAACAAATAAAATGCTAGCAATCACCTAAATTTCAGAGAAACTAGTGCCCCCCCCTTCGGAGTCATCCCCTTCAGGAATGATCCCAATCAGAACGGGTACCACCGCGGTTTTGCTGCCCTGAACTTCGCATGTGCCTACGAGACCGAGCAGCTCCAGCCTGACTCTGGACCTGCGGCCAGGCGAGTACCTAGAGCTGCTTGGCCCAGAAGTCCCCAGACAGGCTGGACCACGCCAGGTCGGGGATGCACCGGGAGAGGGAGAGCCGCCGGGCCGGTGGAGGTCTGCCAGAGCACGGCCGAGGAGCCGCGGCCCAGCAGAGGCGCAGACCGCCCGACAAGACAGAGGAGCCTCGCAGCCTTGCCTGGGGTCGTGCGGAGCAGGAGAGCGGAGCCTCCCCCCGACACCGCCTTCGCCATCGGCTGGCACCGCACCGCATCCCTCCGTCTCCCTCCCAGCCGCCTCACCCACCCGCACCGAGGACACGCCGGCAGGGAGGGCGTTCTGCTCGGCTTTTGAGGATATTTCAGGCGGGGAGCCAGATCCAGCGCCTGGGGCGCGGGCCCCGGAGCCGAGACGTCTGCACACAGCCGGAGCGCGGGACGGGACTCGGCGTGGGGGAAAAGGACGGCGCCTCTGCGCCCAAAACGCCTCACGAGAGGCAGGCGAAAGCCAAGCGCCTTGCGGGCCTGGCAAAGGGTTAAAGAGCAACATTTCCCCCGCCCGGGTCTGACAGGTCCCGCCGCCCCAGCCGCGGTCAGCACCGCAGCCCTCCCGGAGAGCCGGGGCGCAGCGGGAAAGGCGCTGGGTGCGGGAGGCGAGACGGGGAGCGGAGCCCCCTGCATGCCCCTCAGGGGCGCCGCGCGTTCCCCGCGCCGGAGCAGCGGGAAGGAACAATGGGGGCGAGAACCCACCGCCCCCGCTGAGGGAAGAGGGAGAGCCGCAGGGAAGGAGACCCCGCGCCTCTCTCTGCTCCTGCCCGCGGCGGGACGGGGCTCGGCGGCAGCGGGTGCCACGGCGAACCCCGTCCCGCCCTGGGGGAGAAGGAGGGCGGAGGGACGGAGCGGCGGAGGCAGGTCTGCAAGCACCGCTTCGTCCCAGCCCCAGCCCTCCTCGCCGCGGCTGGTCGCACCCTCCTCTCCCGCCAGGCCGATTACCGCTGCCGTGGCCGCCGAGTCCTCCCGCCCGCCGGAGCCGGGCTCGCCGCTCGCTCCCTCCGTCGCCATCTTCCCGCTGTATCGGCTCCGGCGCGGAGCGCGGCGCGGAGCCGAGTGGCGGAGCCGCCGCCGCCAGGCGCTTAACCCGCTCCCCGCCGGCAGCGAGCCCGCCGGCAGCGGGGGCGCTTAACCCCTGCGGCGCCGCGCAGGCGGGGCTGCCGAGCCCAGCCGAGCCGCCCCCTGCGCCGGCAGAGGCGAGCGACTCCCGCCGCCGGGCGCTCGGGCTTCCCCACCCACCCGGTCCCCGTCCTCCGTACGTCGGCCCGGAGACGGGCGGAGGGGGAGCGGGAGCTCGCCGCGGGCGGCCGGCGCGCAGTGGTGGCGGAGGGGAGTGTCCCCGCTGCCGCGCTGCCCGGGCCCCACGCACGCATCGCTCTCCTCCCTACCCACCCCCGTGGTTTAGCAGCAGGAGAAAGAAAGGAAAGGTTGTGGCTGGGACGAAGAAATAGGGAGTTGCAGTGGGTTGGCTTACCTGATCCGTGAGACCTTTAAACCAACTGAAGTCTTCGAGGGAACGGCAGCTGTACCTCTTCCTTGCTGGGGTGCTGACTGGAGGAATCACCTCTCCCTCCCCCTCTGTGGAGATGTTTGGGGGAACATTCTGCTGCCAGCCATTGCTTGACTGGCTTATTTTCAAGGCATGTTTTCAGACCTTGTGTGAGGGTGGACACTCAGCCAGGCCCAGTGTTTTGGCGCCTCTCAGACGCGGTACTGGAGCCCATCCTGGCCTGGGGCTGCCCTTTCCCATTTCAGGTGGCTACAGAAGTCAAATCCTGTTCAGGATTCCTTCCAGAGGAAGGTTTTGGCAGCTGAGCTGAACCCACCACCACAAAGGCTCAGTGTTCCCCGCCCAGGAGCACCCCCGCTGCTCCTCTCCAGGGGATGTTCCTCACGGGCTTGCTGTACTGCTTTGCCCCAGCAATGGGCACAATACTAAATCTACATGTACTGCCTGGTGGAACCAACTCATCTATTACAAGCTGAATTTGCAACACTGTTTACTCTGCAGCCACATAGAGCTTCCACCACCAGCAGGCTCCTTTGAGCCTTGCCAGGCTCTTGCTTTCACAGGGCTGCCTCAAGTCTGCTGAAATAAATCCCTTGATACCAGGACCAGAAATGAGCTGATGGCCTTGATCAAAGACAGCATGTTCTTCTATGCATGCTGTACGGAAGGATGGAAGTAAACCCGTATATGAATTTTTTTCTCCTTTACATTACCAGAAGAGGAACTGTGATTAAATAGAATTAAATAGAATAAACTCCAATTGTAAGGTAAACACATGCTGAATAGAGCAATAAGGCGGCAGTGTATCCGATCCACTACAGGGTACATAAAATCCAGTTAAACAGATGTTTTCTGGTTTAGGGCTTGTTTATTCTTTCTTCTTAAAAATGAGCTCTCCTGCTCAAGTTTTATGTTTTTATAACTGTAGTGTGTGCTCACATCCCTTCTATCACTAAAGCTAAGCTACAGTGATGACACATAGCCTAAAAAAAACTTGTTTTTCTCGGGTCTCAGCACGCTAATACAATTTAACTTGTTTAGGACAAATTGTTGCTTGCCTTCTTTATTGACAGCAAAGGAACATACATTACTCATAATTATTATTTATATAAATTTGGGAGCTTATTTGGTGCTTTGCCTTCAAGAAATGTAACAAAAGTAATTTGTTTCCTATGAACTCTGTCATACTCCTCTGTAAAATGGATTGTAATACTAAAGTTTTTAGAATTGCTTGGGGATGTCTTTTCTCTTACTGATTCCTGTCTACCATTATCATTGCCAGTATTTCCAGTATTGTGTTAGAATCATCTGCTGTCCCTCACAGTTAGCTATGTGTCTCTGAGTTGGTGCAAAGCATGAACACAACATAACTGTGTAAATTACATTTTTTAATGCCATATATGTCAGAGCAATGATGTAGCAAAAACTGCACCATTTATCTCTTGCTCTGCTGAGATCATTAACTGGTTTAGCTGATATTTTATCAATTACCAAGTGTACATTTATCAAAATAACAATGAATATTATATTAGTCATAGCTTGCCATTTCAGCCTTGAGAACTGATCTCTCTTTCCTCATCCGAAGATAAATTTAGAATGATTTCTGAGAGAGATGGGAGTGCTCAATCTCAGCTGGCAAAGAATTAATAAAATAGATGGACCAGCAACACTTCAGTTAAAAGCCTATCTCCAGACAACTAATATCCAGCACATCATCCAAGTGCTAGAAGTAGTTTGACCTGCTGTTATGGTCAAAAAGATGACAGATATGCTTTTGAAGGGGGAGTCATCTATGCTTCTTCTTTATGTCATGATATGAATCATCACCACATTTTGAAATTACTGATGTTTGTAATCATATGAGACTATACTGCATGTTTGTGGGTTTTTTGCTCTTTCCCCTAACGGCAGCAACAAGGCTTATGGTTGGCATGACAGCACTAAAATCCAAGCTAGATATTGCCAGTCACTACTGGGAGTAGATTCTTTTGCTGCACAGCAACCACTCTGTGATCAATGGTGGTGGTATGGTCCAAATGTCTTTGAGGTTTTGCTCCATGAAGAACACCTTCACACTGGGGATCATCTTCAAAGTAGAAGATGTTTTTTCCTTGATTGTTTCTACATCACTGGACAAGGTCTTAGTTATTCTCTGGTTATTTGTCTTATGCTACTGACATCCTCTCTCAGAACTGGCTGTACAGCATCTACACAAATTATGAATGACTTCAAAGTGAGGGACAGCACGAATTCATGACTGCTGTCATAGTGCATGGTCATTTCTATGCCCTCATTATACAGGGAGAAACAGCATTTTAATGCATGTGTAAGTCAGAGCCCTTCTAGGAGAAGAAATTACCTCTGCTTTTACAGACAATTTTCTTATTACAGTAAGGCAAAGGAGTTACTTCTTTCAGAGGAAGGTGCTCACTGTTTTACTATTAGCATGTAGCTGGCAAACTGAATGCAATTAACTGTTTTTTTGCTGTTACAGTTTTATTTGGCCTGAGTAACATAAAGAAAAGCCCAAGCCTAGAAGCAGGCCTTAAGTGTATAGAAGCAGGCCTTAAGTGTATTCTTAAGTGTATTTCTTTTCTTGGATTAGAGAGCTGGCATAAAGCAGTGGAATATGTCCACACTTTACAGGATGCAGCTGCTGAACTGAATGGTGCTTATTCCCTCCATTAGCACACTACTACAGTGACAGAAATGCCTCCCTTGGTTTTACATTGACAGGGAAACAAATTGTGTGTCTCAATTGTACAGTGTATTGTGGCTTTCCTGCCTTGCAACAAACAATTTGCATGGGAAAACAAACAAAAAAGTGTAAAATATTTGCCTTTATAAACAAACAGAAAGCCTGTGTCTGAATTTAAAGCAAAGAGGAGATGTTGAAGTCCCAAGATAAATTTTTGCAGAATATTAGATTTCTGAAATAAAGTAATTAATCACAGTATCATCAAAATCTTTCCAAAGGTCATCCCAGTGAATTTCTTCCGTTATCTTCATCTAGGACTCATCAAGCCAATCCAAACAATATAATTCAAATACTGCACTGATTCCCTCTTCAGGAGACTTTGGTTTTGGAGATCTGTGTGCAATACAGAGCACATGGATAACTCTGAGCATTGACTTGGGTTGCTTTCTCTGAAAGACAGCACACCACTTTCTAGGTGAAATTCAATAGAAAAAGAGACAATATTCTAGAGGGCATGTTGGCTGCTTCTGGGGATCTTAAAGTAACATTAAAAAGAAAGGTGAAAAGGAGGCAAAGTCAAAGCATTGAGAACAAAACAGAATTTCCAGTAAGCATTCAAAGAAGAGATGCTTTAATTGATTATGCAGAAGGAGCACAATTAATGAAGAAAGTGTTGGAATGATTGATTTTTGAGCATAAAGTCAAAACTGTTGAATATTACTATAAGCTAATGATGTGATTCACATGAGTGGAGTGTTGAAAACTGTCTATAATCTGCTTAGAAAGGGACAAGTGCACCAAAAAAAGGGAAAAATATCAAAATAGAATGTTCTGTGTGTCAGCATTACTGACATCGCAGGAAAGGTTATTTGAATGTTTATGTGCCGTGTTTTAATGTTTAAAACATAAAATGAAGTATTTGAATTTACTGCAAACCTCACATCACTCTAAAGAACAAAATGGCAATATCCTCAAGTATCTTTTGCAAAGGAAGAGACAGCTGCTATCACTGAGACTATGCTTTGAATAACATCATTTTGCCATTACTGTAACATTCTGTAAATGTCTAAAAATTATGGGTGTCAATTCAAAAAGTTAACCTTGAGCAGGAAGATTCTAAATGAGACATCCTTTTAAAACAAGAAGAGGAGAAGGTCACTCCAACTGGAATCTAAAATTTTCGTGTTTGCTGGAAATCTGAGTTCTGGAAATCTGAGCCCAGAATGGAATCTGGAAACTAAAAATGGGTACAGCTTATGAATTTGAAACATTTACTTAAAAAAAGTCTTGAATTCTGTGTTATGCAAAAAGATCACACACTGATTTTCTTGGAGTTGAAATACATAAGCTTTCTTATGAGGAAGAAAAAAACCCGATGACTTATTTGCTGTCAAGACAAAAAAGGAGTGTTTACACTCCTTACACTAGAGAGCTTTCTAAATACCAGAAAGGTATAGAACAGTAAAAATCATCAAACTGGAAATGTACTAAAATATTCAGAAAAGGTAAAATCTATATCTTATTTCTCTGTTTCATTCATCTTCTCTTACTGGTGGGTACCAGTAAGGATAGTGAAGGAAGTGCAGAAAAGTTTTCTAACTAGAGCAATAAAGGTGCAGGAATCAAGAATTCTCAGAATGAGTTTCCCTAAGCAGGCATGATGACTAATATGCTTCTACAGGCATCAGCATTTCTAAGCAAAAACCCCACTATTTTTTTCTGGACATGGGAGAAATGCTTGCTGCTGTGATCATATTGGCTAGTGGCAGGAGGCAGGAGAATTCATGCTGCAACTGCCAGACGTGAAAGAGTCTGTTCCTTTACTGGAGAATTTATGCAGTGATCTGCAGTGCTGGGAAGTGCACTACCTCATTTTGGAATTTAACTCTTTGCCCACGAATCACCACACCATGAAATTAATATTTTTCCGTGACTATTAAATCATTTTATTACATAATCACTTCTCTTTTTTTAATTTTTTCTCTCTCTTTTTTTTTTAATAATCCATTGATTTCTGAGCCTATTGTTTTAGCTTTTGCTTATTTTCACTGTACAAAAGGTTAATTTTGAAATTGCCTTATGCTGCTGACATTTTATGAACAAAATTGGATACTAAATGCCCCCCGTGATGATGAAGCTGTGCCACTGCAAAATGGACCACTGTATCCTCAAAAAAACTCACCTGGAATTGGAAGGATAGTGCATATAGTGGAGGCTGCCCTCCCTGCCAAACCCTACTGTTGTTCTGAGATCTCACTGTGAGCACAGCACTATATTCAAGATTGCAACACGTGAAACAGCTTCAAAAAGACCTTTACTCTGTAATTGTAGAAATAAAACTGCAAGGGAGGTTAATCAACTCATTGCCAAGAAGGATGAGTCTCAGGAAGGAGGTTACTACCTTAACACTTAGGTAGAACATCTATTTAGGTGTTTGGTAATGAAATATACTTTGCATTGAAATGCTCCACTAGGGCAAAATTCCCTTGCTAATGAAGCACTCCACTAGGGAAAAATTCCCTTGCTAATGACACAAAACTGCTTCAATAGGTTGTTAGCTCCATTACTGAACTGTAGAACCACAGCACAGAAGAACTGGCTCCTGTATTGATGAAACTGAACAGAAATTATTGCACTGAGGAGTTAATTCCCACCTGGAAAACAAGCATTTGCTAGAATAAAGGAACAAATTTGCTTGCCTGTAGAAAGCGATGCACTTACTGATGTAACTCAACATTTGCAATGTAACTTTATTTATATTTATACTCTCAAAGTTGAAACATAATCTTATGAAAAGATTAGACATCTTTGTGTGTGTGTGTATGTGTATGTGTGTGTTCCATGAACTGAACTAATGTGATCATATTGCCAAGACTCAAAGTAGTGACCTCAACTTAAGGTAGGCAACTCATGTGTAAGTCTGTGGTTCAAGCTTATGGGTAACAGAAAACCTGATGAATGTTTTAATTGGGGGAAAAAGATCAGTGAGACAGACTGATTATGAAATCATAAGTAAAAAAGGCAAAATTAAAATTCATGTGGCACCCTGAATGTGTGCAAAATTCACTTATTTACATGTAAATGAGGCAGAGAGAGGGAAAGCAATGAGCAGGGGAGAGATAACCCTGACTAGTCTTTCCTGTCAAGCACAAGCATCTTTCAATGTGCAACTGCACTGAAATCTTTAAGTCAGGGATTAGGGATTCTGCCTTTGCTGTAATGTTTAAATTCTGGATATCCAAAAGTTTATCTTTCATTAGAATTTTGCTCAGCATGTCCCTCAAGATTGAGATGTCACTCATATTATGTGGGATTGATCCCCAGTGTGTCATTTGCCTACCTTACTGGGAATTAAGCAGGAAAAAAATTTAAAGAATGAGTATGAACTAGCTTTGTTGCAAAAATAAAAAGAGATTTAAGGCTCCTGAGTTTCATCAGCTCCCAAGTTTCATCAATAGATGATGGAGACGTTCTTGCCCTTTGTGCCTTGACAATTTCCTCTGAGATTTCAAGACTGAGCATGAATTCTAAGCCTACAGAAGATCTACTGCAACCAGACATCTGTATGAATATAACTTTACAAAATATCTTGGGAGGCTGAATAATATTGCTGCAGGACAAAGGCAAAAAAAAAAAAAGAAAAAAGAAAGTCAGTGGATTTGGAGTGAGGAATATTTACATAATATTTGATCTTTGTTATTTTAAAACAGCTACAAAATATGAGTCATAGAAACCTAAGACTGGATTGCCAGTTAGTCTAACATCTTCCAGATTCTAGAACACATATTACACAGTCCTGTAAATAAAATGATCACTTTAATATCAGAATTTTATTGCATTCATTTTTACTATTCAAATAATGCTGAATGTGTTAGGATTACACTATATGAATTCTGCAAAATTTATGAAAAATTAAGTATGTCCTAATGCTGGTCACTTTTTCTTTAAGGGCTATCAAATAACCACAATATCTTTCTGAGTCTGATTTTATTTGGGCTGTTATTTTAAAGCAAAAGCAAAGATAAAGGGAAGATCATTGACTTGGTAAGGACCACAGAAGAGTTTGGAAACTGTAACTGAGAAGGGGAATCTTGGAATACTTGTTTCCAGCCTCTTCTTATTGAAGTGAATATCTGAGTAAATATATAAATTTAATGAAATGAGATTTAGATGTCCCTTTGCCAAGATAAAGAGACTGAACTGGAAATGAACTGGTACTTTAAAAAATTGCACTGTCAAAAAAGAATGCTTTTACAGCTGAGAAAAACTTCATTTCAGTGAAGTTTCTGCTACTCTGTACTGTAGACACTCTTGAGATACAAGAGTATTTGTGTAAAAACACAAGCACTTTTTTAAATTTAATGGATAGTTTGTCAAAAAAACATTTGATTTTGAAAAACATCAGCACAACATCCTGTCAGAGATGGAAAACTGTTCCAATTAGAAGTAGAAATGAACCCACAGAAACACTTATTTTGAAAACAAATTGTTATTGGCAGATAACAAGAGGATATTTGTAGCATTTCTGAAGGTAAAAAGTATCCCAGAGTATAAAAAAATAAGCATGTACATTTAGCTTCTGTTTATGCTTTGAAAAGGCTTTTCAGAAATGTCACCTCCTAAGGGAGTTTTGTTTTGCAGAGATCACTCTAGAAACAACCAGAACAGAGCAGCAGCCCAGAACAAAGCTGCTTCTCGCTCATGGCAGTGTGGAAGGATTGCTCCCCTGCCTTTATTTGAGGCCCCTTAGGAAGCCTACAGGATGCTGGTTGCTAGGCAACACCCAAAGCTGTGGTGTATATAGCATTGGGTATTAATTATTGTCATGGGCCTTTTCCATGGAAGATCCTGAAAATACACAATTAGACACATCATAGGATAAGTAATGTTTCATTCTGATGGACAGGCATTATTAATCTGTAGAAAATTCAGAATCTGATAATTTGTTCAAAGGTGACTGACTGTGCCAAGCCTAATATTTGCTTTTTGTTGTGATGCTGTTTTGTAATTGCAGCAAAGGGATTGGAACAGCAATATGGTTACAGTAAGCTGTTTAAAGGTTCTAAACTAGAATATAATATTACTTCATTTTTTTCTCTGATTAAAGTGCTTAGCTCTTAACTGATCTTTACCAGCACTTTATTTTGAGTAGTTCAGGTCAGTGGTTGAGAAAAAAAAAAAAAAAAAAAAAAGAAAGCCTTAGAACATGAAAGCAGTAAAATAAAATATTTAATAGCAGCTGCATGTGGCAACAGAGAAGTAGAAACAAATAACCCAAGAAATTGCGTCTTGTGAAAGAGGCAAGTTTTAATCTGGTAGTGTCTACTATGAGATAAGTTTCTGCATATCTTTGATGACACTGGCTTGTATTTATGGGAAAGGAAAGCTGCACTTCCTTCTCTACTTCTCTACCATTACCTATCTAGCTAGTCATTCCAAGCTAGTCATTACATAAGGGGATGTATTTGTGGTACATTGCACTTTTAAGGGGATGAATACTGAAAATGGTTATACCCCATGAAATTAAACAGAGTAGCCTAGAAATTACTCCAGTTACTGCAAAGGAAAATGGAAGTCACACTAAGGAAAGTCATTACCGAAGGTGAAAACATAAGCAGCAGCATATTGGAAATTCCTGTGAAGTGACAAACTGTAACTAATGTCCAAGAAAATAAATTACTGTCTCAGGACATGAACTGAGTAATGAGAAAAGTAGAGAAAGAAATGACTGAACTTTTAGCAATTAGTGCAAGTAAAAAGAACGCTAGTTATTTTCCAGTTGGAGAAAGAAAATGTGACTGTGGGGTGAGAGGCTCAAAGAGACACTAATAATTTTCCAACATGCCACATTGGAAAATTTGCCATGGGATACTTCAGAAACTGGAACACTAGCCAGACTGGTAATGTGCTGCTTCAAATATCCATTGAGCATGCTAGCCAGCAAACTTATGAGGTAGGCCACAAAAATTATTAAGTTGGAAAATGAATGAACCTATCTTCTTCTGGTGAAGAAGTCCAGACATTCAATTTCAATCAAACGAGGGCAGAAGGCATGAAAATTTCACAGCTACCTCCATAACTGTTCTCAGCTCCAATCATTACTGCCCACTTGTTGAGGTTACTAACTGTTTTTCTTTCCACTGCTACCAGCTGGAAAGGCATGAGGAGCATTAATTTCATTCACAACTGAGACAAAATTACTATCCTTTGGCCATTCACAGTGATAAATATTCTTCTTTGAAACCTAGATGAACATTTTCTGAACCCTGTTTTTCAAGCATTGCATCTTATGAATAGTATGTGTACTTTTTAATGAAGTGCTATGCTAGGGAAATCAGTTATTTTTAAAATAAAAAGATTGTTCCACAAAAGCATACTGAAGGCAGAGAAATTAAGAAATTAAATTAGTGTTCCTAAAAAAGAAAACTAACATAGTGTAATTTTATAATGAATGTGAATGCATATGTTGCTAACATCCTATTGTTCAAACTGATTTAGGAATATATTTTTTTCAGCAGTTATTTTCCTTTGATAGCACTTCCAGAGCAGGTGGATTTGCTGTCACTGCTGAGTTGTGAGGAGCCAAGATGTACTGCATGATAGTAACCACAAATTTCAGGTGGGCTCAGGATATGCGTCTGTGCTAGAGCCCAACCAATGCAATTTTTTTATATATGACAGAATTCACACAGCAACCTACAAATAATGTGACTCACATCCTGTCTTATTTGTAATACTGATTTTTGACTACAAGTTGCAATCTTATGAATCTTCATGACAACCTCCTCCTCTTTCCTGATGTGTGTTAGATCAATGTGTTTGTCTTTTCTCTCACTCTTCTGATTCAAAACATTAGATAAATGAACATGGTATTTATGTGTATTGATTTTCTCTATTTTTCTTACATTTTCGGGTATTTGAATTACCATTTCTAGTCCTTTGATACAGTGAAATGGGCCTGAAGTTATTTCCGGCTGTATATCTTGTTTACTTTCTTCATTTTTTGTTAGAAATAGCTTGTATTTGTTTCATGGTTCTTTGATCAGTACTTTTCATTAGCCAGCTATTGTATTTAGTTACATACTCTAACTAAAATGATCATCTCATTTCTACTTCAGTTTCTGTCTGTGATAGTGTTATGCTTAATTCGGTTGTCTTCAGCAATGTTTTCTCTCCGACCCAGATCTGTAAAGAAGCCTGTTGCCTCATTGCCCAGAAAGCTGGAAGCTGGCTTTGAAGGTGCCCAAATCCAGCAGCAAAATCACCTTGGGTTAGGAATTTACAGTTATGGACTTGGTTATTTTGTGAAAGAGAGAGCAGGAGCAGGGCTTTTTAAGATTTGAGGCCTCAGTCCCATTTTGTTGATATGGAGTTCAGAGAATCTGAACACATACTCTTCTAAGTGTGGAGAGATATCACCTTCTTTTGTATCCTTTAAGTTTGTCAGAGTTAATGGAATAAAATTTTGTATTTAGTGGGTGTTGGGTGTTGTACAAAATAAACAACCAAGAGAATGAACTGCCAATGCATGCCAGCTGCATGCCTGCTGACCCTGACCTGCAATTTGCTTAAGCCCAGAAGAGTATTTTTCAGTGAGCTATTAGAAAACAAAACAAAACAAAAGCAACCCAACGAAAAAACAATCAAACATTTCAATTCAGTGTTCCGTGGTTCTGGGAAATAGGAGCTTAAACCACTTGACCCCTCAGGTTCACTTTTTCTTACAGCTTTACTGAAGGTTAAACTGTTATTTAACAAAAAGAAACATTTGTGTACAGCTTAGCAGCAATATTACAACAGGAAAGATATAATTTGTTCCAAGAGCTGAGAGGAACACAAATGCAAATGATAACCTGCCCTGAAAATCCAGAAATCATCAGAAATGTTGCTTTGACATGAGGCCTTGTAAAGTCCTTAAGTGTGTTTCTAATAGATGTACCTTAATGAAATAGCCATAAGCATTGGTGGCAGGGATAGAGATGGGCTCAAGTTCAAAATCAAATAACCTTCCATGAGATTTCAAATTTAGTTCAGATTTATATTAACTGAAGTGATAGAATCATGACATTCAGTAGCTGTACCTCAATTTCTGTCCCTGCAAACTCAGTAGCCTTCCCCCCACACCCCCACCCCCCAATTCATGGACTGAAAAATAGATCACAGTGACCATTCAGGAATTAACTCGCATTCAGATTCACCCACCATCATTACAAAACTTTATATTTTTTAGTTGTCTTCCATTGACATGGAAGCATCTTCTACTTGTTTTAATTTCCTTTGCAAAAGCTTAACTCAAGATAATCTACAATTCCAATACTTTTATTGAAAACATGATTTAAAAGCAGAGGAAGTCACACATAGTTAAGTATGCTGTCTGAACAACATCCGTGTTTTCATACTCCGTCATAGCTAAGCTACATCAGTGCATTTTATATTTGTAGTGGAAGAACAGTAAATAATTTCTCAGGAAAATCTTGTTTTCGTTTGCTAGCTGTCCCATTCAGTGACAAATTCCTTTTGAATTCCCTCCTTGTTTGGAAACAGAAGCCTCCTTCATTTTATACTCTCATAATCCCAGATCGAAGAGAACAAAAAAATCATTATATTGCCTACTAAAGGCTAAAAAGACAGATTGCTGTAGACAATTGTGAAGTGTTTGCAGTACATAGAATTAGAAAAGCTCATTTGTCTGATTTACAGCTGCCTACTTAAAAGGTAGATTGGAACATGAGATCTGCCCTGTGCTATACACGTGTTTGGGTAAATAATAGCTAGGACCTCAAATAAAGAGAAACAGCAAGAATAGATTTTCTGAAGACTTTCTTGGCCTTTTTTCCCCTTCCTTTCCTTGTTAAATCCCTGGCTTAGTTTTTAGGATCCTATACTTGTGTTTCTGTAAAACTAGCAAGCTTTGACTTTTTAGCTTCTGTATCGCCTAGATTTTTGTTGCTCAATGCTGTACTGAAATTGTCTTGCTTTTCCACCTATTTTTCTAATTAGTGTTTACTTATGTTCTGTTTTCCCAACATAATGGCACATTAATAAGCAGGAACACAATACAGTTGGTCAGACTGTTCTAAATATTCTGGCCATTTTAGAAACTTGTTGGTCTCATTGGATATATAAAAATATAACGACCTACATGAAGCAGGAATGAAAGAAATGCAGTTGGAAATAATGCACTCACTGACGTAAGAAAACCATGACTGACAGGAAATGAACCTACACTAGTAGTGCCCAGATCACTATAGAAACAGAATAATCTTGTGGCAAAATTCAAAATTCTAATCTACTGAAGAGAGGCAGAAAGTCTGTGAGTGACACAGAGAAGGAAAGCAGCTATCAGTGCCCCTGCTAATAAGGTAGTAAGGAATCCCATCACTTAAAATGCCATAGCAATGTTTGTGATTCCAATGACTACACATGGGTGGAACTGAAGAATATAAAGCTTTCCATGTTGGAATTACAGTCACTCACCCTTCTATATTTGTTTAAGCTCTACTGTCACAAAGCAAATATTGTAAACTTAATGTGATTCTCTGGAGATATTTGTGTGGTTCCTCTGTGTATATCTGTGTTAAACCCTAATCCACTTTGAATGTGGTACTACTCAGCCTCCTGTACTTCCCTGTCACATGACATAATGGGAGAAGTCTTGCATCCTCTATGGAAAGGAAAAGATCTGCTCTGAACTTCTGTGGTGATCCATTCAAATGTGGTATTGAATGAAAGAAATCACATTCAAATGTGATAGCATTAAGTGAAAGAAATGCTCACTTGTCAAGACAGATTTTTCAAATCTGAAAAGGACAATGGATGTTTTTTCCAAGAGTTTTGTTCATTTCTTCTGGCTGGTCATAAAATCACCAGGAATAAAAGGCAGATATTTAAGAGATTGCTTTAGAGGAAGCTCAGTCAGAACCATGTAGAAGAAAGTGAATGGACTGAATAGAGGCGAAGCCACATTTTAGAAAAAGAAGAGGGATCTAAGCTTAGGAAGTCCTTACTCTGAGGAAAAACTGAAGAACAGCAATACCTGCTAGCATTGGGTTGTTTTAAATTCTAAGTAAATGTTAATTGTAAAACAGGGTTTCAATCAGAATGAACTCCTAGAAAGGGAGAGGGACTGGAAAATCAGAGATAGCCACCAATAGCTTTGGGACATGTGTACTATAATGTCTTTATAAGAAGGTTTAGCAGACACAAAGGAATTTTTTTTAGAGAAGTTAAAGACAGACACTGTGCTGGACCATACCTGCTCTGAGTTAACCTTAAATTTCTAGTGTAATTTCTAGGTAACTTAAATTTCTAGTGTAATCACCTTGACTTTTTTTCATAATGGAGAGCTATGAAATTAAGAATTAATGCTAGAAATTCATCATTAATTTCCACGGAAATAAAAAATTTAAATATGCTGGTGGACACATTTTCACCATCTCCTAATAATAACAACTTTTGATGATGGGTAAAATTACATATTTAAATAAAAAGAAGAGCAAAGACTAACTTTGTTAGATGCACTGGAGACAGTGAAGGGACCATTATCAGCTGCTACACAAACAGCCTGTCAGTACACAGACTGGTATATGAAGTAGAACCTTGCTCATACTTTCATATTACTCTTCCATCCTCCCCTATGCTCATCGGGGTTCCTAATTTAAGGAGAGTTAAATCTTTCTAAAGGGAGAGGATGCTGATGTGCCTCTATCACTCACATGTGGCTGAGCTTTCCAGGAGGTCACAGAGGTTTGAGCAAACAACTGGAGACACAACTGCTCTTCCTTCACTGTGCAATACATGTGGATCTCGGCCAAGTTCTAGCCAAATGTGAAGAGAATACAGGTAGGAAAAAAGATTCCCTTTATATAATCTAACTTGATATAACAGTATTACTTCCAGGGCACTGCATAGAATGTTATAATTTTGGAGATAAAGTGTAATTATTTCATTATTGTCTGAGTTGTCTTCAAAAAAGTGATGGGGTAATCCTTTATATAGGTAGTCTGTACAATTAACTGTCTTTTATTCCTTGTGTAGAAAAGCCATAACTGTGAATTTATTTGCTTGATGACATTACCAAGGAAGTGGGTAATGTCCACTCAACTGCTTTGTCACTTTATTGATCTATTTACTTTTTAAATGAATTGTTGGGAGGGCTTGTTGAAAAGCAGGTAATACAAAGGCCTCCCAGCACTAAGTTGTCATTTATGCATAGTGCTGAGGGAAAATATTTCAATATTTTGGAAAATAATAATGGAAAACAGTAATGGCTAATGGTACTATGACTTGACTTCCAATTAGACAGCATGAAGCTTATCACTTGAACTGAATCAGAAAAGATGCTGCCTGCCCACATCATCCTGTGATACTACTAAATCTAATAAGAATAATTGCAAGTCTAGGAATGCTTCCAAGTAATTCTGCTTAATGATCTTAAACTCTATGGAAGGGATGTCCACCTATTGCTTAAGTATTTAATCTTTTAAAGGACATGTGCATAATGGGGCAGCTTATCTGCCCATCAGTACAACTCAGCAGGAATGTAACTCTCTAATTGTTCTGTGCTGCTTTGCCTTTTGGCTTATGAATCCAAACAAGGGCTGCTACAACCTGCTAGGACACTGGGCCTGTTCAGAGAGGGAATCAACGTCACATTCTGTAATTCATCTGCCACTACAGATTACCTTCACTGGCAAAACAAAAAAGTACACAAAAAGTAAAGCACCTCAACTGCATGTAGCTAGACTTGTCCCAGTCCTTTGGCTTCACTGACGGCTGAGGTGAACAGATGTCAACCGCACTGCACTGAGAGCAGCGTGCAGCAGCACTGATTTTGACCTAGCTGTTCTGTATTCATGCTAGCAAGCCTAATATTATCAAATTTTGTACGTGCACATATCTGTATTTATACATCTACGTGCAAACTTGCAGGTTCTACAGGTATACCTCAAAAATCTGAAAACTGAAAAAGCTTGCTCTTGATGACAGGGCTAGAAAGACAGGTTTTACTGATTTTTCTGTATCATACATCATGCAGACAAGTGATCCAGGCATATATCTCTGTGTATTTTGTATGTTGATATAAACACACTATATATTAAAGATCATAAACTCCTATAGGCTTGGATATGAATCCCTCTAAATTCACTTCTCTGGATGTTCAGGTGGTGATGCGGATTCTGTGTGAATGACTACATTACGGGGCTCTTCCAGCATGAAGGGATGTTTTTTGTCTTGTTTCCTCTGATGTTTTTGAAAAACTTCAATTTCAGTCAGATAAGGTGTGGGGGAAGGCTGAAAATTCTGCAAGACTGGAAAATCATTTCAGGTTGTGTTCTTCTATGCTCTTGATTCAGAGGCATGGAAATTAGGAATCGATGTAGTTACACAAATTAAAACAACAGAGAATCAACCCATAAAATCAAAATGGAAATGCAATGAGTCAGGTAAAATTTAGTCACACAACATAAAAGCTATGCAATGTAGTCTCAGATTGACTTGTCTGAACAGGGAAAATAATTTCTGGGATCCCTTTGTGTCAGCATTGTCGGAGTTGTTTCTGAAGTTGTTACTTGTCTTTCTCAGTCCTGCCTGCTTAACAGCAGGAAGGTTCATAATGCAAGCTCAGTTGTCTGAGTTCTGTTGGGATTTTCAAACCATAGACTCTTTCTCACTCCTGAAGTTCTGGTAAGTACAGTAATGCAAATAATCCACAGCCAGTGGAACTGGTGAAGCTGGGTTTCTTATGGCTCTGTGTAGTATATGTGAATTAAGCATATCCTTTAGAATATTCTCATCACAGCACACTCAATACAGCCTTATATCCCTTTGCCTCACTGCTGGGTTACCTGTTGTCCTCCTAGCTTCCCCTGCACTGCACCCTGCTCCCTCCCAAAGCCCTGTGCCCTCTTCTCACATCACAGCAGCTCCTCAGCCTGCTGGTGCTAACAGCTCTTCCCACACCAACACTTCACATAAATCCAAGTTATTTTTTCTGCTTTTAGCTGTATAAAACAGCTGTATTTAGCCTGCTAAAATGGGGATGATAACTGGCCAGTCAGGACATGCCTGCTGATTGCCCAGCTAGATGCTGCTGAAAGAATCATGTTGAATTCTCTCTGCCCTTATGTCAGAGGAATCACCAGTAAGGTCTCTTCTTTAATCAGCATCTATATTTCAGTGTAGACATTTGTTGTATTTGAGATCTCTAACCATCTGCTTTATGGGGCTGAAATTGGTCAGGGAGTACCAAAAATAATGAGAAATGACTGGGACAGGGTGGAGGGGAAATGACTGCCAGACTGCTAAAAGAAGAAACAAAGGGTATAATTTTGTAAACTTCACATCCTTGGAAAGATAGGCTAGAAAATAAAGTGAGTATGCCTCAAAATAGACAAAACTAATTCTACTGTATCTTCACAGTTGTTTAGGAATGATTCTTTGGCTTTGCTACAGAAGCCTTGCAACACTGAATAAAAATTTAGGATGCCAATAGTCTTATTTGGAAATAAAAATGAGGGCTAAGGGCACATCCCTTCTATATTTTTTTATATTTATGGAAGGATAGTAAAGTGAACCTGCTGCCAACACTGCTATTCACCACTGTATGATATTATTTGAAATGTCTCCTTAAAGCAACTGATTTTTTTTCTGTAAGCTTGAAAAGAGGAAGTTTATTTGCCACAGGAGCCACAAAAGCCAAAGAATAGGTTGTGTGTTCAGGGGTGGCTCAGGGTCAAGTGTACTGGATAGTGAAGTGATCTTCTGGGAGCATCCCCTGGGGGTGGTCGGCCTCTGACACACTGTGCTCTTCTTCCCCTTGAGTACAGCGCAGGAGAAATTGTCACAAACATCTGACTCTGGTAGCTGCTCTGTCTTACATACATGGGACGGAAATAAGGAGATCTTGCTGTTGCACAGCAGCTGGAGCCCAGGCTAACAAGTGCTTCTAAGGTTGGGAAGAAGTATTTTCCTGTGGTGTGGGTGAGAGCTAGGACAAGTTATGACAAAACAGTATAATATATGCTAATGAAGATGTTCTACAACATTTCAAGTTAGATTTATAATTTCACCTGAAACTAAAGAATCTAATTTTCCATCGTAAGTGAAATGCAAGCATAATTTCACTATTTTTACTGTTGAATAATTTAATCTCCATTTTCCTTTAGTATTTCTTTTCCTTCTTTGTATATTTTGCTTCCTGCTGTCTATTCATGATCTGAGCAGAACTCTGACATGTGAATTTAAGGGATGCTTTTCGTGTTCCTTATTCTTGTATCTTCTAGATCTGAGAGACCATATTCAAGGATTTGCATTTAGAAACTAGAACATTCCTTTGACTGTGAATGTATAGCATAAACTTGGCACTCCTGCTTCCATTTCTACTGTGACTGAAGAAAATTTCTGCCCTTACTGTGAACCTTGTGGATGTTAAGTGAGCTCCTTAGTGCTCTCTTTAAAAAATATCTTCTGTAACAAGTGGAAATAGTCAAATGGTCATCAAAATATTGCTTTAAGATTTATTGCCATATACAAAATGAAGAAAACATTTCAAAAATAAAAAGTATCACTTGTCTTGCAGAGAAACAGATGGGCATGAATTACACAACTAGCTAGAATGAAAAATAGACCCCAAAGTGAATTAAATGCTGGTGGTATGATAATGAAGTCTTTTTTATTTTTTTTTTCTGAAGTGAAAAAACAGTCCTACTTATAATGGAAAATTATTCACTCTGTACCGCAGTGTAAGACAAAATCTATCACACTGGAAGAAGATATTACTAGACTGAGAAAATACATGGCCTCCCCAGTAGAATGGACTGTCTCACAGAAGGGAGAACTACAAATAAAATTTAAACTTCAGCCATTTTGGATAAAAAGAGAATGATTTCAGTATTTACATATTTAAAACTTTTGCAGAATACATAGAACAAGTAAAATGAATTCTTTCAGTTTTTGCTATAGTTATTTTTTTTTCATTGTAAACTTGTTATGAGATTTTCATTATATTTTTGTCTCAATAGATCTTTCTGTTATCACTAACTACAACTGAGTTTTCAAAGTGTCAAATGCTCCTATAGAATCTATCACTTTATCTTCGGAAAGTTTTCAAAGGGCAAGTGCTGTAATAAAATTGAAATTGCTAAATATCAGTTAATTCCCACAGTAATTATTTAAGTATTTATATCACTGTAACCAAGAGAGATCTCAGCTGAGACTGAGGTAGATATTGTGCTAGATATTATCTAAGTTTAATATTCTAAATCATATTAATCTAGCTTAATAGAGAATGGGCTACTTTATAAAGCATCTGCTATGCTGCAATAATCAGACTTTTTGTAAGACAACAGAGAAAGGTCTAATTGTTCAATATTCTTGGGGCAGATGAACTACTCTAAGTTTCCAGTGAACTGCAGGAAAATCTTTATTCTTTCTGGGCAGGCAGCTGGTGTAGTGCTGATCAGCAAATTGTCAGCTGTACTTTTCTGCCTATTGGTGAGCACACTTGATTTTTAGAAACCTACAATATTGATATTTAGGCTCTCATATATTGACTTGGAGATGACACAGATTATTACTGACATTAATTTTAAAGAACTGCACAAATTAACAAGAGTCTTTGTCCAAAGGGGTTTTATAGTCTAAATAAAGCAAAACAGATGTACTTGGAGAAATTAAATATCTTCTTTATTTACCAGATGAGGAACATGAAGATTAAGAATTAAAATCTCTTTCTATGCAGGTCAATGGGAATTTTGCCAGTAAAAGCAACTGGATTAGGCTTTTAGCCACATGGATGATATTGCAGTGGTACAGTAGAGACAGGGACTGAGTGCAGGTTTGCTGAATTCTGCAACTGCAAAGAAAGTGTGGGAGCACTTGTTTTCATTGGAGTTTTGTAGGCACATGAGCTCAAAACTGCACTGTATACCACAAAATTACATTTATACATCAGCATATACAACTGTTTCCATCCCAGAACTGCTATCTAGAACTTGAAAAAGTGCCTTGGGGAAGGTTTGTTTGCTTCAGGAGGACCAGACTACCATTTTAATGATCACTCTAGCAATTTCATCAGGATACAAACTACAATACATTTTTTACCATCTGATTGGACTCAATCTTTGTGTGGCACCATGCCTACCATACACAGATTCCCTGCTATAAAATGTCATGTTCCTGCACAGTGGCTACTCATTTCAGTCACTGTGTCCTCACAATGTCATGCAGTGCCTGGGGGAGCCTTATAAATTTATGTGTAACTGGGAGGAGCATGGTGTTTGTGATGGTCTTCTGTTCATTACAGCCGATTCTGGGGGATTTATACACGTTCCCTACATTTTAACATCATTTGAGCATCACAGAAACCATTTTTTAGCAGAATGACCACCGCTCTGTGGCACACAGCTTAGGATGGGGAATGAAGAGCAGCAGGACACAGTACTGGTGTATACAGTATTCACTTTTTCTGGGCAGACTTTTTATTTTTACAGGGCACCATATGGTTAATGCAAAAAGTTAAAGAAAAGAAGATGCACACTATACACTGTGTTTGTCTATGAGTGCTACAAGCATTACAGAGGTTAGAATTTTATCTTAGAGCCTCTTTGTCAAGATTCTAGTAAAATCATCACCCAACTCAAATTGCAAAATCTAATCTTCATTGAATTTCATGTACTGCAGACTGAGAAATTGAAAGAGAAACCTCAACACTGTAGGGCAGTCACCTCTGTGTAAGACAAAGGGCTAAATGCATTGCATGCTTTGTGAGAAGGGGAAGCAAAAATAGGAACAACACATAATATGCAGAGAACTATCCTTTTTTCTAGTAGAGTTGTAAATCTAATCAGTCTATAAATAGTGAATCTCACAAATGTTTGAAACTTTCAGATAGTGATTTTAAACTTTCATTTCCACAAAGGCTTTTATGGCCCTTTATACACAACATTTAAAAGGTGTACAAAAACTATGCTCTGAATATACCCAGTTAAAAATTTTTATCCCACAAGATGAAAAATCCCCTCTAAGATCATGATACTTAAAGTTTCTTGTAAGGGACCCACTCTGGCCTCAGGTGTCATGTTGTAAAATGTTGGCTGAAATAACTGGGATTAGGGTAGTATGAAACAGAGGTAAGTGAAATTGTATGAAAAGAAATACTAGAGGTTTTGTTCATACAAGTGAATTTCAGATGTAGGAAACGTTCATAGATTTTTCTCTCTCCCCAGATAAAATTATTTTAATAAGATAAATTAACTGAGCACTGCTTATACATAGGGCTTGCAGGACTGTGCACAAAGCCATTTATTGTATTCAGAAAAGAGCAGGATATTTTTGTAGGCCAGACATGTTTGCTTTATTCCCCCCAGTACTCTTTTCTCTGGAGCTCTTTCCCCCCTGGTCTCACAGCCCTCTTTGTTCATCTCAGCTGCCAGATGCTTCCTCCAGAGCCTGCCCTGGACCTTGACCTGTGGAGCACCCTGAGGTGGTGGCCCTCACATCTGTCACCATCTGGTGCCTCTCTTGCTCCACTGTGGCCATGACTGATTGTAGCACACATCCTAGGGGCTTGTAACTTAAAATTCATGTGAATATGGGGGTTCTGGACAAAAGGTCTCCTGTCTTCAAGTCATGTTTGTCTTAACCTTTTAGGATACTTTTCTTTATTAAGATAATGTCACAGTGAAGACCAGATTTAATCTAGAGTAAATACATAGAAAAGATTTTACAAAATCAGTTCTTGCTAATAGCCCTGCAGAGGAGGTCTATGGAATACATTTTCTATTTTACTCTCAGCAAAGTGGTCAGCTCCAAGGGAGATATTTTCCTTTGTGTTGTGGCTTCCTTTTCCAGTAAGAATGGAATCTTGTCAGAAGAAGAAGAAGCCTTATGATAGTTACAATTATAATTTACAAAGGCTGCAAAAACTTTTAATTTGTACTCCAAATATGGTGTTGGCCTCAAATATAAATCAAAGACTTCTTGACGTAGTAACTGAATTCCAGGACCAACCACCCTCATCCTGGAGTATTTACATCATTTCACTACATGATTCTGATGCAGTTGCTACATGGAGTGGCACACTTTATTCTGGAAAAGACCAAAATAACACTCTTTGACCCACTACAGGGCCTCTTGCAGAAAAAAAGTGCCTAGAAATGTATGGTTGTCTGAATAAATTTCTTAAAATTATGAAATTACCTTGCAGATGTCAAGCACTATATAAATATTGCAACAAAAAATATGAATCCCCAGAAAGTCTTAGCACATGTAGAAATAGGCAGTGAGAGTGCATGGTGGGAGCAGTTATATCCTTCCCATTCAGAAAGCAGAGCTATTGGGAACATCTGAGCAGAGAATCTGTGCAGTCAGTGAAACACAGCCTGTCTGGGCTGTTATTTGAAATGCACTGTTTTGCAATCTTGTGAAAATGAAACTCCCGGGAAACTAAGTACTAAGTACACCCACTTCACGGGCTTCCAAAGTGTTTTCACATTCAACAAAACCACTTTTGTTTCTCCCAGGTATTTTGACTTATAGCAGCCTTTCCCTAAGCATTTAAAGTATTGTGAGAAGAGCAGAACTCAGGCAGAGGTGATCTCCAACTGGAGAAGAAGAGGAGGACGAAATGTATTGTTATGCAGGTACCCCTCAGAGACTAGTCTATTAACAAGAGCCTGACATTCAAATTTCCAATTAGCATTCCAGCAAAATCTGAATATGAAAGATAGCTGTATATCAGCTGAATAAATGACATTTCTACCCTTATTGTTTTACAATGTTAAATTTCGGGTAGCCAGGTTAATATTAGAAAATCTGCTATGAGCCATTCAATAGTTCTTGTATAAAATACAGTTAAATTTGCTGTTTACACTATATGTACATGCAAAAATGCATTTCTCACATTTTATGTGAAAAACTGTATTTTTGTTATAACTGTAACACATTTTATGTGTTTGGTTCTTTGATATACTTTACTTTTCCATTATGTACTTACATCCCAAAATATTTCAAATGTGTCCTTTTGTAAATGTAAATACAAATAAAAGGTACATGCCTGTTACATTTGCACTGCATATGGAAAGTTACATTTTAAAGCACCAAACAGGAGAAAAACCCCTAGCACACACTGATAGCCACAGGAGTTGTGCAAATTCATGAAGGCTAAACCTCAAAAATAAAAAGCTTTCACTTCTCTCATAAACTTTCCCAGGTAAAGATCTAGTTGCAATTTTCTAGTGTATGTGACATTTAATTGGGCATTTGACCACGCATCCTGGCATAGGACCAGATTTGGTCCTAAAAGTGACAGGCAAAATGCACGAGCTGGCAAAAGCAGGCAGACAGTCTGCAGTAAGGATACTTCCCAGTGCTCACCATTCTCCTTCTGGCTTCACATCTTCTGTCCTTGCTGAGGTTTCAGAAGGCTGAGCTGTGGCAGCTTTAGAGCAGACTTTGGCACCCACAGTTCACATGTGAGGGCACCAAAAAAACAGCACTATTTGAAAGCTAAACCTTTTGTCTGCCACCAGTGCCAATGCAGAAGTGGCTCTGGTCAGTGTTCACCAGTAATGTTTTCAAGGGAAGGAAACTCAACATTCCTGCCCTCTTTCTTGTATTCAGGGAGGGAAAAAACTCAATCCAACCAACCAGTAAATATAGAAATAGAAAAAGAGCAGTTCTTTAAAGAAGACTACCATGAATGTTAATTAGGAGTTTTGTGCAGAAATGGCACTAATTAAGCACATACATTCTGACTTCTTATTTTCTCTTCTAAGCACAGAAAAATAACCCCAAATATATGCTCTCCTGACAATTGTGAATGTGTAAGAAGGCTTTTACTGTCTCTTTTTTCTTAGAGAACCTAATGCAGAAATCTGGAATTAATTGAAAACCACAGTAAGATGCCATTCTCTGCCATTTGTGCTCAGCCAGTCAGCAGGTGGTGTGTTGTACACCCAGCACTATGGCACAAAGACAAGCCCAAAACTGGTCTCCAGACCACAGGGAGCCACAGCAACATTTCTCAGGTGCAAATCAAGAGTTGAACAAGGAAGAACCCTGCCTTAGCAAGTGTCTGACTTCAGAGTGAGCATAGGAATTACAGTCCTTTAAAATAAATTTTTATGAAATAAATTTACAAGTGTTCATAGGTTTTGGGTCCCCTTCCTTGCTGCCAATGCCTAGGAGAGCTCGTAGTTTGTGTTTTGTGACAGGGCAGGAGCACCTGCATTGTTCCACCCACACAGCCCACAGTATCTGAGTCCCTGCCTGTGTCCCTGTCAGATTCATCAGTGCTTTTCTTAGCTCCAAGATGTGGTGAATGTTGTTTATATTCTATTCAGGTTCTCATAGCTTGTCCATCATATTGCTTTCTGTGAGCCCATTACAGCAAAGCTTATATTACAGTCTGTCAGATGCTGGGTTTTTTGCACATGCTATAGAAATGTATTTTTTGGTTTGCTCAGTTTGTATGTGAATGATCCCATGTGCAATAAAAAGATTCCTAGTGCATGCTCTGCTTGTAACCACATTAAAGAAACACGTCTGCAGCAGTCATCCTGACTGCTTGTTATGGTTATTCTGTATTCTGAGCTTTTTGTGGTTTAGTTTCAGTGAATTCCTCAAGGTTTTGCTCTGGTGTTTAGGAGGATTTCTTGTTGCTTTCTATTTTGCATTTGAAGGAGTTTTTAACTACTGAAACCTTTTGTCCATAGAGACTTTCTGTGGAATAAAATTGTATTGCACTGACCAAAAATTTCCCTGTTGGATGTAATAAGATGGATTAGATGGTTTCTTGAGATTCTTGCAGCATTTCATTTCTGCAGCTCTGTGTTTTTAACTGGTGTTGGGGTGTGGGAGCCATACGGGAGGTGTTGATCTGTGCTGAATGATTGCCTGTGAATTATAGTTTGTATTTTGCCATCTGGCTGCCTGATAATTAGTCCATCTTTTTATCAAATGAATGGCACATGTCTTCCTTTCCTAAATACATATGCAAAGCTATATATTTTGGAAAAGGTTGTTTACAACTTCAAAAAAAATAGCCAGAAAGCAGTGTCTTTCTGTAATCCCATGTGTGTCCTCAGACAAACCTCACCCACGTATGGACCTAGACAATCCTTTGCATTGGTATTATGCAATCCAAGCATTGGATTTCTGGTTATGTGATGTTCTGAATTTGCTACATAGCCATATAAGCTGAGGTCTGGAAGATATACTATTTTACTGTATAGCTGCAATATGTAGCCCTATTTTCCTACAATTAATACGTAAAAGACATACGCAGTTTGAGAGCATGTTCATTCTGCTGTATCTGCTATATCACTGCTCCAAGTGTATTTCCATGACATCCATTCTGGTGGGACTCAGTGGGTTGGGACTACCAGAAAAGCAGGCTGAGCAACAAGACAGCCTAAAGGGGACAAGGTACCCATCAGGTACTTCAGGTACCCAACCTCAGCTCCTAAGGTACTAATGCTAGAGAAATCTGTGGTTCATTATAGACTGTGAAATCAAGAAATCAAGAATAATGCAAATCTACCCCCAGTCCCTGGGGAAAAAATACCATTTATGAAATCTTTTTCTTTTCTTTAGTCAGGAAGCCCTGCGAAAAGGTTGTTCAGAGAGGAGGGAAGGCATTTTCTCACCCTGTGGGATGTCAGCTATCCAATTTGGTACTTAAGAGCTAAAATTCATGAGTCATGAGCTATGTATTAAATGCACAGGAAAAAAATCTTAGTTGCATATATTTGGAGAAAGAGTTTTTTGACTTACAATATTGAAGAAGATGTATTTTTTTAGAAGTTACAATTTTATTCTTTCTAGTTTTCAAGAATGCAATATATTCAAAATTAAAAGTGTGCGTTAGCTTGTAAATATAACTTTTTTTTTTCCTACCAAGAAAGAATTTCTATCATAAGATATATTCATTTATGCAACTTTCTATGAGTTGGCAACTGCCAAGCTGCCTAAAAATGCAACCTGAGGGAGCACATCTGATCAGGCATTTTGATTTTGGTAGTGTAAAAATCATCTGCTAGATATTGGTTTGATGCAACAATATATGCCATGAAAAGGAATTAAATAAAAATATACCATAAAGTCTCTCACACATCTTATGCACGGAATGGGACTTTTAGCTATAAACAATCTAAGCAGTATTCAAGTTGATGGAATTAAATGTATATCAAGAAAATTACCATTTTCCTGTACTATCTAATCCTATCTAATGGAAGTGAACTTGTATTAATTTGCTTGTAGATCTGACTGCATATCCTCCTTCCTTTAGAATATTTTTGCTTTTCTATTGCCATTTTCATTACCATCTTATGAAATCTAAAATATTATTTGTACAAGACTCCGTTTTATTTCCTTTCAATGCTCATGATTATGTAGATCATGATCATTAAAAGTGTAAACTCTTTCTCTTTGTAAAATATATATACTAAATTAGTAATAGTGTTCATTTTGTCATTGAAATCACTGGCAACAAATGATGGCCAGAAAGAGGAATGACCTTTCTGAAGGGGTTTTCTTCTACACAGTGCAGAACAGGCTGCATTAGATAACAGAACACTTTGCTTTGAGTAAGCACTGTAAGATCAGTCTTTGGCTCATTTCAGGTTGATGCCGGTTATGGCAGATTAAACTGTGTCTCTGTTTCTTCATTCTGCTGCAGCCTATTGTTACCTCCCATTAACTGTGCAGATGCTAAGGTTTTGGGATCACGTTTTGTTATAGATACATGTGTACAGAGCATGCCAAATAGGCATGGAATCCATTTCCAGTTGGAATTTTAGCACTACTGCAACACAAACAATATTCTTTGAAACAAATTTACCTCTAATAAAAATAATGGATATTTTCTTCCCAAGTTAGAAGAAATAAAAATAATTAGTTCTTTCCATTCAGTTCAGAAATGCACACACAGACACACATAGACAAACATAATCATCTAGATGAGGGCAATATTTTCATTTTCCATAGATTCTATATTTGATTAGCTTATGTAAGCAAATAGGAATGGATAACTTAATAAAAGCAAAGTAGATACATGAGAAAAATGAGCTTAGGATGCTACAGAAATAAACTAGAACTTTTATGCCCTCAAATACTTGTATTCCTATGATCCTCATGGCCTTCACCACAACTTTATTTCTAAAGTTTCTAAGGATGTAATAGGCCTCTTGTGACAGAATTTAAGCCCTGTACCTAGAACACAAAAAGAGACTTCCCAGAAATCCAGTCAAGTACCCAGTTCTACTAATACAGGTTTTTGTGCTCTGGTCTTCTGAGTAATAGCATATCCAAGCAGAGAACCTTAATATGTGATATGGGAACAGAATGGCATGGACCTTTTGTTCCAGGCTTTCACAGAACACTCTGTATGCTGCTGTGAAACCTCTGCTCCCTGTTTCTTTGCCTGCACATCTTCTCTCTTTAACTACATTTCCAAGATGACCAGCTACCAGCAGGTTCTGGGCATGCGGTACTTATTTTGCTGATTTCAGGCTTTGAAGTGTCGCTTTAGATCATTTTTTGTATATTTATTCTACAGAGATAAAAGTTTCTCTTTGTTTTTCCAGAGTGAGAAGTTATACTTGCAAAAAACTGTTTTGATGGTTATGCCTTCAAATACCAAAAACAAGGTTGGACAGATGTAAATTTTTGGGTGCAAGTCTCCAAGAAATTTTGAAAGGAGATTGGATCACTGCTTCCTTATGGCATATATTAATTCTCCACTTCAGGGCATTCACTGGCTGCCTTTGGGCCAAGATAGATTATTTTTTTCTTTTTCTCTCTTGATGTATAAATTGCCTCACAGGGTTTTCTTTGTTTGACTTTTGTTCTGTTCCTCTAATGGCCAGCCAGCTGGAAATAGGCCACATGTCTAGACAGGATGCAAAGGCACAGTGCTGAAATGCTCCTGGTGCCATTTGAAGTAAGCTTATAGTTGGACTAATAGCTAGATTTAGAACCATGAAGAACTTTTCCCCTAATCCAAGTGGAACTGTTATAGGGTTTTTTGCTTGTTTTGTTGTGTTTCTCTATATTAAAGGGCATAGTCTTTGTCCTAGGTACCTTGTGCAAATAATAATAAAAATAATTTAGGCATCTACAGTATTAGCAATATCTTTTATTCATCCTGCTCACTTTCTGTTGGTTATTATAGATTTAAAAAAAATTATTTGTTGTAGTTGTTTATCCCAAATAAAACTTTGGGACTATTCTAACAGGAAGCAGGGGGTTTAGGGCATTCAAGACTCCACAGATGCCTGTCAGTACAGGGAAATGGATTTGTTGACCTGGGTTGTCATTTCAGACTGATGTTCATATAGAAGTTGAATTCTGCTTGCAGCACCATCATTACAATTCATTTTAGATCAATTTGTTGCAGAAGTGTGCAGCAGAGCAGAATTTGGGCTCTTCATATAGAGATGCAAAATGGTAATCAGTTTTTCAAGGCATGCGAATATAACTCCCATAGCTGATCTTTAGAGTTACTAAAGAACATTTCTCTAAATGATAATTTAAAAGCAGTATGTCAGATAACACAGTCAAGTAGCTAAGAAAGAAGTATTTGAAGGTATGTTAAGGTTTGTTGAAACCTTACATTTAATCCAGGCAATTCTTCTAAAATATATTTCCTGACTTTTGCAAGATTTATCTACCAAATAGAATGGACTTCAGTAATTTGCTAAGAGATAAAAACTGTGAAATGTGAGATCCCTGTCCTTTTCAAAATAAGCTTATCTGGCTTGTAATCCTCTTGTGCATACACTTATAGCCCTGTACTGTGTTTTTTCACCTTAAGGAAGATTCCCCCCTCAGAAATTCAGTATAACAGAAATGCTCAAAATGTTTTTAATACATGTGGATTTTTGACACAAGAAGGCTGAAATTCTAAATGCATACTAGAACCACTAGAATGAGCCTGAAAATAAGATCTGTTATATTTTTGCTTCATAAACATATCTATTTTTCATTAGCAATATTGTTCTGAATTTTTGTCAGCTCTGGAAATGAATTCAGTTAAAAAAAAGAAATAACTATTTCAAACAGAGATTTCCACTAATTTGAATTCCTTGCAGACTCTGGCTGGCACACCCCTCATTGTGTCCATTTTCTGCTGTTAAGGCACATACAAACTCCTGGCACTGGATAAAGGTGTTGTATTTTAAAAGACTTTTGAATAGGATTAGAATAATTAAGATCTTACACTTCAAAATACTAATTTTGTGTTATGCTGTTGGAGTTGCACACTATCTCAAACATAAATCAGCACATTAAGTAGTCAGCCATGTTTAGTAGAAACAAGAAGCGCGTGGCAATTCTGAACTTCATGAAGGTATGAGTTTTTTACTATCCAGATTTTGACTGCTTTTATTCTGATTTTTTATGAATACTGCAAAAATATGATGTTTCTTTGTATTTAAAAAATTAAGGTGTGAATCTCTTATGATGAAAAAATTACGTATACCACAAATAGCACTGTCTTAGTTTTGTGTCAGCCATGATATGTGATATAAAAGCAGCCTCACTTTGTGTCAATACTACAGTGCAGAAAGGCATGTTAGTTCAGGGGGCTGAACCTTTGAATCTGTTCATATCAAGCAAGTGCCTTGCTTGACATCAACAGAAATGGTTGGCAGTGGCAGCAATGAGCCATATGCTTTTAGAAATACGCTTTAGATTAGAAACCATAGAAGATTTCCATCGGAGCCTGTTGTCCATGGCAGTAGGCTGGCCTGGCAGAAAACTAGAACCTTTACTCCCTTTCCCATGAGATCAATACAGTGTGAGATCCGGAGACATTTTTCCTCCTTTGGGTGCTGTGACATTCCCATCCCCAGCTCTGCCATGGCAAAGGTCTGCCTTTCAGAATACCATTGCCACTACCTGTCACCCTTCAGTAAACCGTCACTACCTGCAGTGCATCTCCTTTCCAGTTCCTGATTTTTCTGAAATGGATGGCAGCCATGGAACTGTCACTTCCACAGTGTGTAACAGTTTTTGGTGCTTCACACTGTGCTATAGTGCTATAAATCTATATTTGCCCTGTAAATCCATGCCTGGCCAATGGTAGATATCATCCACAATATTTTAGGATGTCTGTTACCATGACTAGTTTCTGGCTTCATAGTGGCTGCTAGGAATATTATTTATGGAAATATGTAATTAACCCTAGAAGTATTTCTTAGAAGGGATCAATTGGAATAATTCCATGTTAGGTAAACAAGAGTTTACATTGGCTTATGAGCTGATTTCTAATGATTCACAGCTTCTGCACCTTCAGGCGCAAAGCCGGAGGTCAGACTAATGTCGTAATACCAACAACTTTAACACATTTTGTGATCTACTTTAATTGAGGGGAAAAAATAGCGAGTAACTGCACCCCTCCTTATTTCCTTGCTTCTCCCTGAACCAGGTCATAGAGCTCCAAAACAGCACAGTGAGACTAAGCACCAAATAGGTCTGTGACCTGCTTCAGGCTGTAAATCAAAGTACTGTTTTCAGCACACACAGTCTCAGATGACCTGCTTTGTTCCTAGGCAGGGATGTTCAGAAACTAGAGACCCATGAGCCTAGGTAGTATGGACAGATGTTTGGCCTGATGCTGTCCACCCCCTCTCTTGCTGAATCCATTCACAGCTTCTTTTCCAGACATGGATATATCAAGTTACTCCTTGCTTGGACACTATCCTCATGGCCTTCATACCTGAGTTCAGTCTTCCAGTGAACAAACCATAGGTGAATAGACCAGGCCTTCCTCTGTAAATACTGTCCAATACAAGGGTTCACATATATAAAATACTAAATTTTTTTCCCTCAAAAAATGGCTTTCTATCCAGAATAGGGACAAGGATGAACAAGAGTTAATATACTGTCCAATTTTTTATTATGATTTTCCTTTTGTTTAAACTTAAGACACCTGAAGATAAATCTTCAGGTTGCAACAGTTTAGTCCTACAAAAATCTGAAATCTAGCTAAAGGAAATTAAAACTTCAACCTAATTTTTTTAGTTCTCTCCACACTGTCTAAGATGTCATTTTAAAACTGCCTAGGTCAAACCTAAGAAGAGCAGACAGCAAATGGCAATGGCTTCTTTTTGTTCTGATTAAATTCAGGTTTGAAGAAAAAGTTTTATTCACTGTGTTAAGCACAGGAGCTGGACATTAGACTGTGTATTCATCAGGAGCATCTGTTTGTCTGAATCGCTGTCCAGCAACATTAAAGGAAATATATTCTCATCCCTGTGATGCAACACTTGGGGTTTTCTGATACTTTGTATTTATGATGATCATGTTATTCACCACATAAAGCAAGAAAAACAAAGAGTCATTCTGATTTCCCTCACAGTGACATATATCCACAAAGGCTAACAGAATTACTACAGATTTAGGCTCTGTGAGTGCAAGATTTGTTCTAGCAGATCTATAAATTCTCTAACATTCAGATAGCAACACATCTATATACCATGTAAGTCCTGAACCATCTGGTTTCTCTGAGAGTGCAGGATCTTTTTAGGGAGTTCTTTTTAGCTCCAGTTGAATATGGTTAATTTTTTCTTTCCTCATTCTTGCCATTGACCACAATAATACCATTCTTACAAGTTTTAATTACTTCATGACTTGTACAGCACTTGACTGGTTGCTACTTCAATAAATTGAAGAGACTATATAAAAGGTTAACTGATTGCAGTTCATGTGAAAAAAGGGAAGCAAAGCTGTAAGATCTTCATGCAGCAGGACAAAGATTTGTGGCAGTCAGAGACTGCTAACAGCAAAGGTCTTTGGAAATAAAGGCGAAACACAAGCTGATATTGAAATTCTTGATTGTAAACCACCAGGGGAGCAATACAGTATAACAATAACTGCTGATAATGGATGCTCCCTTTTAGGGAAAATATAGCTGTTTAGATCTATATAGCCTAAATTACAAATTGTATTCCATTTAGTACAAATGTATAACCAAAACTGCACAGCTGGCAGGATTAGGAGGAAAACAAAACAAAACACAACACAAAAGGAAGGTTTTTTACAACTATTGTTATTTCACAGGCTGATCAAGACTACATGACTTTCTCATGATTCTCTGGGAAACCAAAGAGACTTTTTTTCTGAGCAGTTTAATAAGCTTAGAAATTTTTTTGTCATCTTGAGGAAGGGCTTAGATTTAAAGTTACTAATCAGTATTTCAGAAATATTTGTCCTGTTTCTTATTAGAATTGTAGCAGAGCTTCTGATGTGTGTTCTTTGACAGCTACAGTAATACAAGGGAAGCAGAAGGGATCAAAAAGTTGTGGACAGTCAATAGAGTCCCATAGCATGATAGCCAATGATTAGTCAACCAAACTCTTTGATTAGCTCAGCCTGTCAGTATTCTTTTTCCATTATGAATTATTTGATGACTCTGAACAGCTTTGACCTTATTTTACATTTAAGATAACTTTAACCTTCCATTGTTTGTCTTCTAAGAAAGAAATGTGCTTTTCAGAAAGGATGCTAGGTTCCTAAAATAATAGCTTGGCAGTGCATTTCTCAGCCTGTTCAGGAAGGTACATAATGTTTCACAGGAGATCAGTTTGGGTGACAAAATTAACACACCAAACAGATCATCCTTCATTAAGGAAAATCCTTTGTGTCAAAAGAAGCATTCATGTGATCACTATGATATTTATAATATATGAAATAAACCATGAGTTTTCTAACATGAGCATTTCCCACAGCATGAAGCAAAAAAACTGTACATTGATCTTGGTTACCCTTGTGAAACATTAGAGTCTTGTATAGCATAAAAATAGGAGCAGAAATTAGCCCAAAGACACATCTTGGCATTTCTTGTACAGCAATTTTCCTTTATACAACAACTTTCACCAGTCTTTTATAGCATCTGTTCAATACATATACTATAGAATGGCAAATACAAGTAACAGCAACAAAAAGAATCCACCTTATTGAGGAGAAGAGTAACATAATGCTGTTCAGAGCTTCTGTTCCTTCCCTTAATCATTTAATGTTCCTACAACACTATTCTAAATCTCAAAAATACAGATCTTAATTTTGAAAGCAAACTTCTGTGAATTCCAGCAGTGCTACCTGTCCCAGCCAGTGCATGCTGGACCTTTCTTTCAGGCCATCCATACTGCTTGAAAACCCAGCTGTTGAGAAACAGAAGTTTCCAGAAATCTGGAAACTTACAGCCTGAGTGTGAGACTCCCCTGTGTCCTCCCTACTGTGTGTCCTTCCAACAGCCTCCATCAGTCCTGACATAATCCAAGTGTTTTTGGCTTTGTCCCCTAATTTTTTTTTTTTTTTTGCAACAGAACTAGTAGCAAGTAACTGAAGATTTTGTATATTTGTTTAACTTAATGTGCATTAGAAAGTTTGAAAGAAATCCACTGTTCCAGTACACTGAATTAGTCCAGAGGATATGAATGTTTTCTACAGTGGCTTGCATTGGTAGCCTAGATATACTAAACAGAGATTGGACTGGATTGTACTAAGAAATACATTGATTAGATGGAAGTGTTACTTTGTCTTTGAAGTTAAACACATGAAGTCACAGTCTGCCCACTACTTCTTAAAGCTTCATCTCTTGTCTTTAGAGACCTATCTGTCCATTTTTCCAAGTAAATACACTGCACATGTTGCTACAGCTGTATTTCTGCTTCTAGAGTATTCGTGCCTTTGCTGAATAAAGGTTTCTTCCTCTGCTGCTGCTTTACAGCATTGAGAAACAATTAATATATAAGCAGGGCTCAACTATACTATGTGTTTATGTCTCAGTGTACAGTATCCTCCAGGGAAGCAAATGGGACTGTACTGGATCAACATAAAGAGAGACCACAAAACACAGATGTTCTAGAGGCACTTTCCCTAAGTCCTGTCTCTGTCATCTCTGGAAAGTTGCAGTGCAGATTAGCCGTGACATATAGAGGAGTGAAGCCCCTAGTTTCATGGTTGTACACTTCTATACATTTTGGTTTGTGTAAATGGTATAGCTTGGGCAATGTAAAAGAGGGGTGTTTGAAAGCCCTCCAAGAAGGTGCTGACAAATGAAGAGCCATGTTTTTTATTGCTTTGCTGTTTTGAAGTGCCTTATGTTTGTTGCCTTGGCTTTTCCAAAACAACTTCATCTTACTTTTGCTAGAATTTAAAATTTCATAGCTTTGTTTACATACTGTATTTCTGCCTTTGAATGTAACTCTTATTCTGTCCCTCCCAAGATACTATCAGATCAGATTTTATGCAAAACAGTTTTCATCCTCTGATTTACTTTGCAGACATGATGATCCCAGAAAAGTTATAAATATTATGAAAACAGAACAGAAATCTTTTCCTTTGCTAGGACTGTGGTAAGATGTGTTGAGCTGACTTCAGTTGATCAAGGACTTCAGAAGACCCCTTCTCTAACATACTCACAGATTCTCAGCTCTGATCTGTTGGCATAACATCAAAGAGAGTTGCAGGGTAATCTGGTTGTCAGTATGACTTGGGTTAGGGGAAACACTATATTTAAGCACTTTTTTTTTTTTTTAAACCTGCATCATCCAGATAAAACTCCATCAAAGAGCAAGGAAGCAACTACGTGCATAATCATAACATTCACAGTTTCATCCAAATTTGCTAGGAAAGAAATCATTCAAGCAACTGGGCTTTTTGAGACAATGTGAGTTGCTCTAGTCCCTGAAATATGAAATCTCTTGGAGGCAAGAAGAAGATATAAAGCAGAGAAAGCTGAAGTGCTCAGCTCTGCTCTGGACTGGGTTAGAAGTAGTTTTGCTCCACAGGAAAGTAGCAGGAGCACGTAGTGCTAAATGTGTTTTTTGCAGGTTTTTTCCTCCAAATTTCAGTATGAATAAATAACTGAATTACCTTCAGAAAAAATGTAGAGAAATCTGAAGAGTATATATGCCACCAAAACACCCCCCAATAGTCCTGGATTTTAACAGAATTTAGCTTTTAATATGGAACAATTACTCCTGTTTCCTAAGAGGCACATGATATGTGCCTTGAGATAACATTACCTGCATCAACAAATTTATTCAGATTAAGATTTTGTGTCAGTGTATTCCGTGTGAGAATTAAAGGGGTTTTTATGACTGTGTCAGTGTGTTTTCTACTTGGAGAAAGTGGTCTCTAAAGAACAAACTAATAGAAAACAAGTTTTGATGATCCCAGTATCCTGAAACTTATTGCATTGCTAATGAAATATTTATTCTGTTCTCTGTGCTTTTTGCTAAATCTCTCTTTATTTAACCCCTCTTTACATAAATGCTCATCATGTTAAGTAAGTATAAATAGTGTAATCGGCTGGTCTCTAATTAGGAGAAGAAAACACTCAGTGATGCATGAACTACAGGATAATGTAGAACACTCTGTAAATCTGCCCAGGATCCAGGATTGTATTACAGTCCTTAGGCAATAGCTTTAGATAGCCTGTGTAACATAATGATATCAAACCAGTGCATCATTACATACACATTTGTAATTAATAAGAACAGAATAAGCATTCACCAAACAAATCAGTGAAGCTGTGCTGCTAAAACAATAAATGCATGAGGTTATAAGTTTTTTTACAATACTAAATATTTACTGTGTAAAATGAATGTGCAAAAGAGCTGAAAACAGTAAAGAAATAAATTATTTTTAACATTGGTATCTCCCGTTGTATTAAGACAAGTTAATGTAAGTTACATAACAATTCTTGGGGAATAGCTATTTCATTATCTCACCAATTAATTGACTCTTATCAAGGAAAAAGTAATATCAGAAACTAGCAGAGGCTGCACATTAACATTACATCTTAAATGAGGAAATGCCTCATTTTACTTGTACTCTCTGAAGGGCTAAAACCAGAACCCTAAGGACATCCTTTGGGGTGGAAATTAATACAAAACCTTTGTGTTTTGTTACTGGAATTCTACTTCCAGTTGTGTCTGAGATGAGTTTCTCACAGAAGTGAATTTTATTCACCAGGCTGGCAGCAGTTGAAGCAGGTAATGGGCTGTAGGCTTTATTTCTTCTTTCAGGATTATGATTTTCATAGAACTATAGAATGGTTTAGGTTGGAAAAAAACCTCAAAGATCATTGAGTCCAACCATTAATCTTGTACTGCAAAGACCCCTGCAGTTTAATTCTAGACTATTTTATGGGTATTACCCTCCACATTTTTTTTTCCCTAAGAGTCCACCCCTTTACAAACCAAGGAATTACTTTGGCACCTCAGTTTCATTTTCCTTAATAACTTTCTTCATTTTGAGATTCATAGACAGAACTGCATATTTTTACCAAGGCCCAAGTCCCATTGCTGGTTTAAGTAGATGGGGCTTGTCCAGCCAGCTGGTGAGGCAGCCAATGAACTGTGAGCAGCTGGGGGAAATTACTTATAAGTTTTATAAAGAACCCTTGTTGGTGCTGCTAATTCTTTACTTGGTCTTCCCTTCTATGAGAGATGTAATGTGCCTTGATTGTTATAACTGTTGATGTTTCATCATTCACTTACTGTAAGATTAATCCTTTCCTTTTTTATTTTTTTGTCTTGATTTTAATGATGAGTGGTGGTGATGAGTTCCACTAGTGCTTGTGATGCCAATGACCCAGTTTTGAACCCTTCTTCCTGTTTAAAGATCTAATAAGACAAGCTAAGCAGAACTGAATGCAGCATTCCGGGAAATATTGATTTACACAATATTAGATTACTTTCAGTTGTGTTTTCAACTCTGCTCCCACCAGTATTCTTAGGACCTCACATTGGATTACAATGATTGCACTGACCTGTCCTCCATGGTGCCAAAGACTTTTTTTTCAGTGCTGATACATATAATTAAACATTCAGCCATACTGTGAGAATAGTGAAATACATTTCTTTACACATATACTACATTTCACTCCTTACCATTTAAAAAATCTTATGGTTCTTTACTATGGGGGTTTTTTCCTTAATATTACCTATTTTTCGAACACATGTTTTTCTATCTCATTTTGCCCTCTGGAAAAAAATTGTTAACTGTTTCATCTTATGCCTCTTATCTGATTTTTGATTTAGAATAATATTCTCTCTCTTGCTGCAAACCATAGTGTTATGACCATATGGCTTATTTAGCAAGGATTTCATTAGAGAATATGTAAATCCCCATGGTGATTATAAAAACAGGGTTTTTAGCTATTACTTCAGAGTCTGAATGCAGAGAATTCTACTGTATTAGAAAGTTATGGGGTTTGCGTTCATCAGTTTTTCTTGTATAGAATATTTATAATGCCAGTACTGAAACATGTTATATACATTCAATATTTTGCAGCTTGAAATATTTTATTTGGCTCACCTGGCATGGAGACAGAGCTTATCCATAGATAATCTATTATGCTTTCTTACAAATATTTCCTACACCCTAGCTCTCCATATAATTGAAGTGCCACAGTAGCTGATTCTACTGTAAAGTTCAACAATAATTTTAAATTCCTGGCACTGCTCCCAGTGGAGCTATGTTAATTTGAAGCAGCTAAAAATATGGCCCAGTAGTGCTGTTTGCTGCATTTCTTCTCCTCCCCAAACAAAACAAAGCATTTAAATGCTTAGAGAACACGTTTGTCATATATATGATGCTATTTAATAACATACTGACAGAGAATAGTATGATGTCCAGAATACTGTGATGATTGCCTTTAATATTTTTCAATAATAGCTTACAGTGAACTGAAATAATAGTTTTACATAAAGCATATTACTAATACTTCCCAAACCAAATTTAAAATGTTCCATTACTCTTGGCTTTTTTTCTCCTGTTTCAGAGCTAACAGTAGAAAGCCTCATCCTCAGCCTCATTTTAGCACATACTAATTATCATTTTTTCAAAGTCAAAATAATGCTAATAAACTGGAAATTTTCACCTACTGAAAATCACCTTGTTAGGTAGGAAGAGTTAATCCTTATGTTAGGAGCAAAGCAGCTTCCTAGTCTATCATACAGAAAGGAAACCTGGGTGAGGAAGCAGAAGTCCTCATCTCTTCATCACCCATCCCTATATAGGTCAGTCCACATCTCACTGTGTTGAACAGATGCTGCCCATGTGTGGGGCCTGCCTAGTCAGAAGATGCATATTTAATTACCTTTGAATCTATAAGCAAGCATAAAACTATCAAACAGAAATTAAAAATATTGAGAACCAGGAGAAAAATTAGGACTAAAAAACCTCCACAATTAAAAGTGTTTTATACATTTTTGGTTTTAAAAAATAGACAAGAATAAATAGAATTAATTGAGTTATTTTGGGGAATAAATTATTCCTAGTGGAGGCCATTTCTATTAATTGGTTAAATCTGTGTACATTCTTCCCATGGCTGCTCTTGTGATATACACAAATTTCTAAGCCCCCTCCTCAAGAGGACAGTCTTCTTGAATTGGGACTAGTAAGTGTCATATTGATATAAAATTATCATGGACAAGATAAAGCAGTATTTAGCTTAAAAATATTGAATTTTTGAAGTGGGATGAATTTCAAATACCAGAAAGTATACTATAAAGGAAAAATAGCACAAATATAAAAATATATACTCTGTGTAGATTGCTGGCACCTGATTCAAAATCATCCTGAACTTCACTCTACCTAGGTCTTGGTGATAAAGCACAGGAAATTCCCAAAGCTGAATGAAAAGCAGAAGGCCTGAGTGCCTTTATGTAACAGTTTTGCAGTTGGAAGCAGCGTCATGGAACAAAATGAATCATTCATCCTACATGGAGAAAGAAGCAGAGGTAAATTCAGGTTTTCAGGCTAAGGACTTTAGGCATCTGTGTCATTAGAGGTAGAGGAGGAAGCTATGTCATGGGCTTCTGAGTTGGTGGTAAATCTATACTAAAGGAAAGGAAAAGCTAATTTCCACATTTCTGGTTTCAAAGTCCCTGCCTCAAGGAAAACCTTATGTTTAAATCCTGCCTTTAGACAAATCGGTGTAGCACAAAGTATTAGAAAGAGTGGAAGGATTTAGCCTATGTAGTGCATACCAAGAATTGCCAAAACCACGTTACAAAACAGATTGAAGAGGTACTCCACCAACCATTGCATTCAAGTTAGGTTAGATCCTTGCACACTTTATTTTTCTTGCACATTCTTCATGCACCTGTTTCCTCTGGCTAGTGAATAAGTCAGTGCCCTTTCTCACAGCAGTACTTTGCAGTCTTCACCTCGTGAGAGATTTTGCCTGATTACTGGTAAGAACTGCAACATGAACCGACATCCTGAGAAGACAACATTAGTCTAAATCTGATTGATCATTACACAGCTATTTGTAAAGCATGCATGTTGACATGGCCAGGGTCTGAAGCTCAACAGCAGTGTGCTCCAAAAAATCACAATGAAGTTTGTATCTTTTTGACTTTCCCATAGGATTGTGGGATAACTACTGTCCTAGCTAGGCAGTCTCAGAGCTCTGCCCACCCTCACAGCAGTTGGTACCGCTGTGTTTTCAGTGACCTTCCTTACCCCACTCACTACTTTTTCATGCAGATTTTACAAAATATCCCAACAAACTGTATTCTCTATTCTTTGAGTTTTCAGCTGCTCTTATAATTTCATCCTATTCCTCCACCATTGTTTATGATGGTTTGTGAAGATGCCTTGCCCGATTCTTATATTTCTTCAGGGTATCACAGACAAAGTACACCCATCTGCATTTTGATCACATTGTTTGGCCACTAACAAGCTCTTTCAGGTTCTGGAGGAGCTTAACCACCACTGATTTTAAGGAGTTTCTCTTTTATTGATTCAAAAACTTTTATACATGCTGACTGGAATGAAAACAAGGTACAGTAAAAGCCAACGGAGAGGTGAAAAACTAATCTCCACTCAGGAATGCATATTAAGATCTTAATGAAATTATGATATTAATGGGTTTCATCTCATACTTAGTCCTAGATCCAGCATCCACGATGTCTCCTGAAATCTTCTAGAAGAGTTTGTACCAATGTTATTGGATGTTTTTATCAAGGACCCATGGAAGATGTAGTTCAACTGTAGAATAAAGATACCGCCAAGATGGGTGAGGCAGTAAATTATGAGATTAGGGACAAAAACACTGTCCAGCAAAATGTTTTCTAATTCAAGCAAGTGCTGCATAGTGTTTGGATGCAAAGAAGGCCAGCTGTTCTCACAGGTTAGAGACCTGTTGAAGTATTTACTAGAAAAACCCAAGTGTTCTTCACTGACCTGTTTCAATATTCTGGCCATAGCACTTAGTAAGATGCTTGCATATGCTCCAAGGATAATGCAAAAATAAGCTGGAAAGGCACTTTGTCTCTGAACACTGCAGTGCTAAAACCACTGCTAGAATCCTGTTTCTGGCTCTTGACGGTCCCATTTAAGCAACAGTGTGGAAAGTGCTGAGTGTACAAAAGGGGTCACAAATAATTCAGGTCACAAATGACACAATTTACAACTTGGACACTGAGGAGTACTTCTTGATTTTTTGAAGATCTGATCCACAAACAAAGCTTTTGTTCACATAATATCTCACAGGCAAAGGCATTGGAACAATCCAGTAGCTGGAACTGAAGATAAAGGGGAGAAAAAACAACTTCAAGCCTAAAACACATGATTTTTCTTAGCTGCAAAGGTAGGTAAAAGCTGGATCAGCTTATCAGGAGGCTGTAAATTCATCACAACTTTAGGTCTACAAGAAATTATTACACGTCTTCCCATAAAATGTATTTTGATCCAGTTCCTGAGCAAATGTCTGCAGACAGAATTCAAACCAATGAATTATAGTGGTCCCTACTGGCCATCACCTAATTAGAGAAATATATGAAGGACAAAGCTGAGATTTAATTAATCAGATTTTAAACTAAAATCTTCTGTTCATGCTGAGGTTTACCTCTTTATTTTGTTCATCAGAGTGATTACCAATTCCACAGTGAAGAGTTTTCAGTAAATATGACTAAGGTTATATTTAAAGTTATAGTTAAAGTATCATTTTACCAAAAATACTTAGTGCAGAGTCTGTGGTGGAATTATGTCATTTGGAACAAGTAATGCCTATAATCCACTTACTCCCTTCATTTTTTTGTTTCTTTTAGTATTAATTCAAATTTTAATAGTATTGGAAAAACACAGCTACTTCTTGTTGGAAAGGTAGTTGTTTTCTCTGTATTTACAGGAATAATTGATTCAGTTGGTTGTAATCTCTAAATCTAACTTTAAAAAATGAAAATATATCATGAACCATGTTTGTCCATGCTGTTTTCAGTGAAGTTTGTCATTAACCCTTTATCTCATCCTACGGATGGTTTTGTTTGAAATGTGATTAAGACTATTGTTAAGATTTAGATGAGTACTAATCCTCATAGAAATTGTTCAGTTCCCTTGTAGAAGCTTTTCACATTATGTTCTTTCACAGATGTTAATGCATTGACTATCAAGGGACAAAATTAAAGCCTAAAACAAGAGAGGAAAAACATGCATATATATATTTATACATCAGTGGGTTTATTTAGAAAGTTATTAAGGACTTTGTAGTTCAAAATAAAATTATTTGATGACACGTAAAAGCAATACAATCAGGATTTTGGATAGTTATCTACATATAGGTGGCAAATCATGAATCAGTTAAATAATTGAGAGAAAAGTGATGTATGCAAAATTCTCACACCCCCAGCAGCACATATGTTGCTGAAAGATGTCACATATATTGGTGGGGAAAGCATAATATTTAAGGGGATTTTAGAAATGCTACTGGAACTATTTTTCATATCCTTCTCCTTTTAAATTTATGCTATTTATCTCTAACAGTACTCCATAAAATGCCTGAAAATAACCTACAGTATGCTTTCACATTATCATGAGACCTATGCTACGGGTTCCATAGGTAGTCTGCAGATTTCTGGTACTCAAAAGGCTGAAGCTGTTATTTCTGGGCCTATAATGTCATGATTTAATATGCTTAATTAAAGGAAATTTAAAAAATTATTTTATGTGTAAAAAAATCTGCCAGCAAGATTATGAAGTTTGTTGAATATCTTTTTTCTGTATATTTCTACAGAAACATACTTGTTCTGGAAAGAGATGCTGTTGGCTAATACCACAAACTAAAATATGTGTGACTATATGATTGTCATGTTTCCTAAAGTGCAATGTAAGCCGATATCATTTACTTTTACAGGTGTGTATCTTTGCAATGACACCTTGAAAGATTTTTTTTAATTATCTACACATCTACTCTAAACAAAACCAACTCAATCAAGATGAATATGTTTTGTGGCGCCTACTGGGAGTTTGCAACTTTGTTCCACTACCAAGTAGAATGAAATGAAAGTCTTTCTAAGATATTCAGTAAAGCCTAATTCAGTGAAAAAATATTGACAATTTCATCAAAAAGATGGATATCTAAATGGTTAGGACCTGTCCCAGGATATCAGAGTCTGGGTTGGAAGGGACCTTTAAAGGTCATCAAGCCCAACCTCCTTGCTTTGAAGAGATATCTTCAAGGATATCAATTGCTCAGGGTCCCATCCAGCCTGACCTGGAATGTTTCCAGGGATGGTACATCCACCACGTCTTTGGGCAACATGTTCCAGTACTTTACTACCCTTGTAAAAACTTCGTCTTTATATCCAAGACCATTTAGTATGACACCATTTTAGTATGGAACCATTACTCTTGCCCTACCACAATAGGCCCTGCTAAAAATTTGCCCCTCTCTTATAGGTGCCCTTCAGATACTGGAAGGCTGCAATAAGGTCTCCCCAGAGCTTTCTCTTTTCTAGGATGAACAACCCCAAATCTCAGTTTTAGCCTATAGCAGCGGTGCTTCATCCCTCTAATAGTTGTGGTGGCCTCCCCTGGACTCGCTCCAACAAGACAATGTCCCTCCCTGTGATGGGGCCCCAGAGGTGGATGCAGCACTCCAGGTGGGTCTCACCAGACAGGAGAAGGGGCAGAATCCCCTCCCTTGACCAGCTGCCCCCGCTGCTCTTGATGAAGCCCAGGATACAATTGGCTTTCTGGGCTGGGAGGGTGTGGCAAGCACATTTCTCTCACTCTCAGGATTTTTCATAGAGGTGCACAGAGAGAAATGGAAGACAAAACAACTTCTATTTCTGCTCCTTGTTTTTCCTATGTGGCATGTGTTTGGGAATTGTTTACCTGGAGTGAGTGCTTGATTGGATTCTGGTGAGGATTGTTTGAGCCTGATGGCCAATCCAATCCACCTGGGGCTGGACTCTCGCAAGCAGGGTCACGAGTTAGTTGGATTAGAGTAGGAGAAAGTAGTATGTAGTTTTTAGTATCTTCCTTTTATATAGTATATTAATGTATTTTATCATAATTATAATAAAGAAATAATTCAGCCTTCTTAATTGAGTCAGACATCGTCACTTCTTCCCACTGGGTTCGCCTGCATCTACAACAGGAGGGCACTTTGCCTACTCATGGGCAGCCTCTCATGCACCCCAAGTCCTTCTTGGCAGGGCTGCTCTGGATCTGTTCCTCCCCAAACTTGTGGTGATACAGATGCAGCACCTTACACCTGGTGTTATTAAACCTAAAGAGAATCCAATGGGACAATTTCTTGAGATTTTCCAGGTCCCTCTGGATAGCATTCCTTTCTTCTGATGTGTCAGCTGTGTTACTTAGCTAGGTGTGGTCTAAAAATATGCTAAAGATGCACTTGATCCCTTCATCTATGTAAATGATAAACACGTTAAACTATACTGTCCCATGAGAGCACTGTGGGCACTGTTGGCTCCTGGATGTTCTTTCCATTACCCTGATGTCCCCCTGCCTCAGTAAAAGCCCCTGTTTAAAACTGATACATCTTTCTGAAAGATTTGCATTTGAAAAAATTGCCATTTATGCAGAAATGTCTCAGCCATTTCTAATACAAATTTGATTCATATCCTCTACCAAAAGCAATACAGAAATACCTCTATACTGCCTGAAGCATCTCCCATCTACACATATTCTACATACAAGCCCTATTCCAAGACCTCCATTAACATCTTGCCCAGGTGCATGAAGATTTTTATATGTCCATCCTCTTTGAAGGCAGAACAGTCATTTCAGCTCTTGTTGCAAAAAAAATGCAGGGAACTGAATTAATCGATGATTGTAAGATTAAAAAAAAAAAGTTTAGAGAAGGAAAACAACACTTTCTATTATATTTATTATATATTTTTTTCAAATTATATCACAGCAGTATTTTAAAAATATCTCATATATAAGATATCCAAATAATGATTGAAAACTATTTATATCCCAGCTTTCCCATCACAAGGGAATGCTCTATGAAAACACTGTGATCAATATTAATTAGTACAACCTCACTGCAGACAAAACAAACAAAGGACAACAGTGTAAGGAAAAATGAATACAAAAAGCCTCTAGTGGCAAAATGAAAAACCTGTAAAATCTGAGCCAGTCTAATTCAATAGTTGATTTTGCTCATCTGCACAGGTCTTGGTGGAAGGTTCTAGAATGTGGGCTCTTCTGGTGAGGGCACCTTTCCCCCCTCCATGCCTCCCATGTGTCATACTCCCAGCAATCACAGCAGCAGTGCTGGGGATTTGGGAAACTGGTACAAGCAAGAGCAGCCTGAGGCTACTGTGTTGAAACTGGAAAGTAGATCACCATACAGCTGGTCTAGGACCAACCAGCACTGACATGGCTTGCAGCCACCACTACAAACTGCTCCTCAATTATACTTTTGCCCTTCAGGTACCAGAAGAGGATTTGTGCCATTAGCTTCTATGCCAAGATAATCAAGCTGCTTAATAGATAAACTTTCCAGCCTCAAACATCAGGATTGTTAAAAATATTGTTTTATAATTAGAGATATTTGAATGCGACAGTTTCTACATGAACTACATGCATGATCCTTTTTCCTTCAGATATTGAAAACATAATTTTAAAGCACCTTTGCATATCCTTTAAAGCTATGAAAACTATCTGTTAATAATATTAAATACTATCCAAAGTATTTACTGCTGTAAATACAATTATTACAGTATGATAAGATCCCTCCACTTTAAGCAGCCTTCTTTGCATCTTTATGGTACCTTAGCTCCCACTGTTTGTCTAATAGTAAGTATATTAGATCTGGTTAAATGCCACAAATAAGGCTTCTGTGGAAAAGACAGTATAATCTCACATTGCCTAAGGGATAACAGCTTATGCAAGTGGGGTATCACTTTGCCCTTGAGTAAATCATTACATTCTTTCAGTGTCCTACATATGTATAGATGCATAGTTATGTCTGGAGTGTTGTAAAATAACTTCTCTTAAATTTCAAACACTACAAAAGCTGCAACCAGATAATTTTCCCTTTTGGGGCACTCTCTTTACTGTGCTATGTGTACTAATGTCCAAATCCTGGACCACCACCTTCTCCATTCCATTCTCTTTTAACTTCCATTTAACTTGAACAGAAACATGCTAGCCGGGCTCAGGACTTTATTATCCAATTTCTGGATGGAATAAATTCTGTCAGATCTTTAACCAAAAGATCCTCAGAAAAAAAAATAGGATCTCTGCACTGTCAAACGAGTAGTTCTAGCATTTGCTGTGGCTAATGTGTGGACTACACTGGACAAGATTTTGATATACAACTGTAGAAATTAATGATATCCAACTCACATTAACCTATGTAAAAGTGGAGATCCAGTTGGAAATAATGCTGCAGTCCCTAAGAAATCACTGCAGAGAGACAGACAGCTGCAGAGGACACTAAAACAGGTGTCTGAGATAGATGAGAAGAACTGATCCCTGGAGGGATTCATATGCCATAACTGCACACAGAGAGAGCTGAAATGATTAGTCAGGATCAAGTATCTATTCTTCCAGATGGTTTAATGTGGGTGAGATGAATCCAAGCCTTTCCTTCTAATTCAGATGTTGAAACTATTCAAAAACAAGCACATCCATGCAACAAAAAGAAAGGTCCCTCAGATGAGTCCTTTATCTCCTTTTTCTAACTCTGTAGGGTGCTGAGTAACCTGAAATATGGAATGATCCTGGATGTTATCCAGGGAGATGCCATGCACTAACCCACAGGAAGCCCCAGGCATAGGCTGTGTCTGAACAGGCTCTTCTCAGGTTTCTTGGGGGAATAGGTACAAAACTAGGAATAAATTACAGGACAGAAGGCAGCAATCACTCAGCCTGGTAGGATAAATATTTGGTTCCTTAACCCAAATAGCTTCTTATCTACCTCCTGGCAATGAGTGGTGGCTCTGATGATATGATTATGGTGGGGTTGTTTTCCAGCTCCCTTTTTAAGCTGGGCCACTGGGCAGATAGGAGTCCAAGATGTGAAGGGGTAAAAAAAGCCTAAATAAGAGGAATGCTGACTTTACCATGCTTAAGTCTCTATCCTTTTGGTTAAGACCCAATTCTAACCCTGCTCCCAGGAGTCTCATGCCCTGCCAGTGAGGATGTTTGCAAAAGAAACGGGGAGGAAGCATAGCTGGGACAGATGACCACAATTGACCAAAGGTATATTCCAATAGGATATCATAGCCCAGTGTATAAGTAGGGGGTACTGGGAAGGGGGGCCAATCTGGGTTTAGGAAGGGGGGTCTTGCACTGGTCAGTGGATGGTGACTAATTGTATCATGCACTACTTTTTTTCCCTTTTAATTACCATAATTTATCTTTATTACTATATTTTATTTTCAATTATTGAACAGTTCTTATCTCAACCTACAAATTTTACTTTGATTCTCCTCCTCATTCTACCAGGGTGGGGTGGGAGAAAGGGGGCTTGAGCAAGTGACTTTGTGATGCGTAATTTCCAGTTTGGCTTAAACCATGACAGTTATAAATCATCTTTGCCATTTTCTTCCCCCTGTGAACCTCACCTTCCCCTTAAAACAGAATCATAGAATCACAGAATATACTCAGTTGGAAGGGACACAAAATGATCATCAAAACCCAGCTCTTGGCTCTATACAGAACAACCCTAAAAATCACACTGTATGTTTGAGAGAGTGATTCAAATACTTCTTTAGCTCTGGTAGCCTCGGTGCCTCTTTCCTGGGGAGCTGCTCCATTGCCCAACCACCCTTTGGCTTACCTGACACAACTTCAGGCCATGGCCTTAAGTCCTGTCACTGCTCACCTCAAAGAGGTGCTTGCCCCTCCTCTTTCCCTCATGAGGAAGTTGCAGATTGCATTGAGGTCTCTCCTCAGTCTCCTCTTCTCCAGGCTGAACACACCAAATGACTTCAGCCACTCCTCACATGGCTTCCCCTCAAGGCCCTTCACCTTTGTTGCCATCCTTTGGACACTCTCACAGCTTTATATCTTTCTTATATTGTGGCACACAAAACTGCCCCCAGCACTTGAAGTGAGGCTGCCCCAGAGCAGAGCAGAGCAGAGCAGAGCGAGACAATCCCCTCTCTTGCCTGGCTGGCGATGCTGTCTGATGCCCCCCAGGACATGGGTGGCCCTTCTGGCTGGGTAGGCCAGGGCACTGCTGATTCATGTTCAAATTTCCATTGACCAGGACCCCCAGGTCCCTTTCTGTGCTACTGTTTTCTGGTATCTCATTCCTCAGTCTGTCCATGCAACCAGGGCTGCCCCATCCCAGGTACAGAAATTTTCCAATGTTGAACTTCATATGGCTGGCAATTGCCCAGCCCTCCAATCTGTCAAGGTCTCTCTGCAGGTCCTGAGGTGACTCTATTTACCACAAACCTAATATTATTTTTGTTGTTGTTACTCTATTATAAAGTATCTAACCTTTCCTGATTCCATCCTCTTCTCTTGATGGATTGCAGAGCTTGTATCCAGGGTCCCACTATGAACCGACTCGTTCAAGGTAATGTGATCTATTGAACATTAGGTCTTACTAAACATTATAGATTTGGCTGACAAAGCAGCTCAGATGGAATTATATTTTCAAGACCTAAATACCACTTGTTTTACCTTCTGCCAGCAGAACCAACAGAGATTTGCTCTGGCTTTATAGCCCTTTGAAAAGCTAATTTATGGAGTTAGCCACAAAAAGCTGCAACCAGACCTGTTTCTTTCAGACCTCATATCACCTTATTCAAAATAGGAAGTACACTTTGGTCTGCAGGATAAAGGTTTTCAGGCACAGAGAGGTAACAACTGAAATGGAACAGTGGCCTTTTTAGTCATATTGTGCTTGAGCAGGATTATAATCCTCTCAGGGCTGTGTCCTGAATCCCTCTTTCAAACACTTCAGTATAATCAGCTTTTTAGGCCTTTCAGCTCCATGCCAAATGGCAGTAATGCCAACTCTGCCTACATGAGCCAAATCATCTCCAAATAAGACATAACAGTTTTGTCATTACACCACTCCAACAACACTGTGTCAGTAAGAAAATCTGGTTTCTTCATCCTGCATTGGAATAGAGTCTATCATCAGTCTCCAGTCAGAGGCAACATTACCAAAGTGACAAAGTGGGGAAAAAATGAAAATGGGAAAATAAGCTTTTTGTATTACCAAAGACAAACAGCCTTGCCTCAGGAGGTCCTGGTGTATTATCAGAAGTTTACCACGTGGCATTATGATACCCTGGAACATACTGCTCTTGCTGGGAGGGTGCAAGGGAAAAGGCTTTATCCTAAAACCCTCATTACAGAGATCACCTAGAAAGCTTCTCTGGGATTGCTTCCTGAGATGTAGTAATTGATTATGTTGACACTTCCAGTCCCTCCAGGACAGTGTTTCACAGTTCAGTGAACACTGGTGGTACAAGCTGAGCTGGTAGACTTTCCCCTGGAGTATTCACAAGTAGCAAAGAGGTGAAGAGATAAGGAATCGGTTTCTCAGTTACAACTGGGAATAAAAATTCTGGTCTTGAATCTTCTCTGGCAGCGCAGTCAGTTAGATGCTGATCTTGTCTAAGAGGCAATAAAAAAAAAATCATTGAATTCTGGTGCTGCCTAGCTGAGGCTGGTGACAGCATCCTATGCTCCTCTGCTGGGCTGTGTCCGCAGATGGCTTACAGGCCACAGACAGCAGTGCTTCACACTAAGCTGGCAATCAGCTACTGGAATGAAGTAAAGATAAGAAGCCTGAACCTTGTCCCAGATGTCACTGGGACTTTAGCCATGATTATTTCAGCTGCCAGCAGCCATGAATGATTCCATATGTACAATAAATTTAAGCTGTCAAAGGTTCTATAAAGGCAAAAATGGACTACCTGGGTCACCACTAATATACTATCATACCATGGCTATTTCAGTAATTATCATGGGCATTGACAATTCATTGAGAGATGGCAGGACCCTTTCAAGGTGTTTGTTGAAGAGGTTTGGACTACAGAGCTTTATCTTTGCATCTTGAGCAGACATGAGGAAAATACTTGGTTGCAACTATGCAAACAGGCTTTCTGTAGCTTGTTAGGCACGGATGAAATGTTGACATGTAAACAGGCACACTCTGATCAAGCCTGAATTAAAGCTCAACCTTTTAAGCTGTAGAATTACACACACATATTCAGGAAATCAATACAGATTGATTCTTTATTTCATTTAGATAACTGTAAACTGACCAGCAGAGTTGTGCAGGCTATAGTTGCTGTTTAGGGAAACAAAGCAGTCTGCCTGATTCTTCAGTGAATTTCTAATGAATTCAACAAAGAACCATGGTCAAGTTACTGTCAGACAACGTTTAGGTAGGTTTTTTTTCCAAATCCAGAATGAAATTCCTTTTCAAAACAGGGTAAATCACAGAACTTCCTCACTATATAGCAGTATTAGGCTTTTGGGGACAGGTTGGCAGCCAAGTCCACCTTCTGCACAAAGCATAGGTCTTGAGCATTTGATTTTGCAGGAAGGGTTGATTTTACTTACACAAAATAGCTTTCAAGAGATTTGTTTTGGTACAGAATAGCTTTCAAGTTGTTTTGGTACAGAATAAAAATATTTTTTAAATGTAGAAGAATTCTGCAGAATGAAAGAACAGCTCTCAGCCAGCTTTACTTCTGCAATTCAGGTCAACAACTTGTTCATCAAAGCACTGCCACAATAAAAAATACCAGAAATTAAAAAAATCTAAGTGACCCTCTCTGAAGAGTTCCTGACAATTTGATCTGAATCTTAGTACAATATCTTTATCACAATACCATCTTTCCTCTCTGAAACTGTCACTGTCACTATAGTAACTGCCATATTAAAAAAAAATCTCCTGCTAATCTTGAAATATGAACATATACCTAAAATAACCATGCTTACTGTACCGGTATTATCACCCAAAGACTTTGCAGAGCTTTCAGAGAGATCATAAACATAAATGCTACAATGAAGAAACATTTTGTATTTGATAGAAGGTCTGATAGTTGTTATAGATGAACGTACATGGCTTCATCTCCTTTGGAAGTTAAGGTGTTGATACAGAAAAAATTATGAACAGAGAGAAAAGACTAAAATTACTTTAGAAAGAAGATACAGCTAGGTTCTAAAAGACGAGGTAGAAATTATTTGCCACTTTACAGGTGTTACAAAAGCCAGTCATAGTCATGATAATATACATATTATTATTTTCATATTGCTGGAAGAGAACATGACTGTATTGACAGGAGCAGGCACAACTCACCATATCCTGCATGCCATTGTTCTCCATGCTGAATTTTGGAATCTGAAAATCACTGGGAAGCACTGTGAAAAATTATATCTCACACAGAGACAGTCAAGGGATAAGGCATATCCCTACTGCACAGTATATAAGGATCAGCATAAATTAGAGCTAGCACATGATCTATCCTGTGTGCAAAGAAGGATTTTCTTCCAAAGTAATTAAGCTTTATGTGCAAAAAAAACCATTTTTTACATTACTTGTTTATGGATGCCTGATCAGATACTAATCCTTTATCATCTTCCTTAACCTAAATTTTGTGGTTGTTGTCTAGCGTTTCTAACATTGTAATGGACACACAGAAATTGACAGATAAATGTAATCAAATACATTATTTTTCCTTCTTCCTTTAATTATTTTATTACAAGTTGTGATGCAATAATTACAGTCAGTCATCCTTATTCAGAATACACTCAAAAAGGGCCAAAACTTTGATATATGAAGTATCAAGCTCTGTCTTAAATGTCACTGAACTTCCTTTTGTTGTCTTATATGCCTATAAAAAGTATCTTGCAGGCAATTCTGGACATGAAATAAGATTTCTTAGCAATATAAAAAAGATACATGCAGACATAGAACTAACTTTCCACACTGTTCCTCCAAATGACAAATGTGTGCCATGGAGGCAAGGATATAGGCAGAGACCCGGTCTTACAGGGGTGAAATGAAAATTGCTTATTATCTACCCAGTCACCTCCTTCTCAGCTGAGAAGATCAAACACAGGTAATACCTGTGACAGCTTCATAGTAAAAATAAGTGGATTGAAATGGAAATATTTATTAGATGACAATGGCCTTCCACTCTAACTGTACTGAACAACAGCTAGAGTGAACAATCTGCTCTTTGGGTCTCACCTGGATATGCAGAACCATGCTGCAGACTTTCTAGGCAGCCAGAAGTCCTTGCAGCATATTCTACAATAAGTCTTTGTGTTGTCTTGGGCTGAGCTGTTTGGTGCTTCCTTCCTGATGAGCTGTAGGAAAGTCCTGTTTCTTCTTCTCACTTATGGAGTGAATAATGGGGAGCTGCTGGTCAGATAATGTGTGTCATTGTGCACATCTCTCTTTGCTATGAAGGATTGATCCAAGTGAATTCCCAGTCCAAATTTTAGCCCAACCATCAGCTGTGTCAGTTGGAAGGAACATTAGCATGTAAAAAAAATGAGGATCTGTGTGTGGCTAGAAAGGGCATGAGCAAGATGCATACCCATATTGTGATGTCCTTAGTAATGTTAGGTTTCCCCTATTTTCTGTACATGATCTGTCTCATTCTATGTATCTGTGTTATAGTCTCAGTGTGTCTGTGCAAGGGTCCACTGCAGAACTTCTATTGACCTAAATGAAAATGGCAACAAAGATTTTGGCAAGTGTGACAAGAAGAATAAAATCTATCCTCAGCACACTGGGATGCTAAAGAGGAGAAATGAAAATATGAAGTGATCTTGGAAACAAAACAGAAATTAAATGTATTTGCAGATTCATTCTCATTTTCAGATCTCTGCTCAGATTTCTGACATAAAGCTAACTAAAAAAACCAGCTTTATGCTTCTGTTACAGGCAGTGAAATTTTAAAAACTTGAGAAAAAGAAAGATTTTGCAGGATTATGAAACCAAGAGGAGGAGAGAAGCTTCCAAAATTTATGCATTTGTTCAAAAACAGAACTTTAAGAGGGCTTTGTCCATCTGTTTCAAAACCAAAATATAAATTTGTCTGCTCCCCAAAGAAAGAATTCTGAAACCTATTCCATATCTTTAATGCACAATTTATTGCACACTTTAACACCAGCACATACACTTAATTAAAAGTACTAAAATGTCAGAACTCTATCAGGAATCTGGGAGATGTTGGCCTGTGTCCCAATTAGCTCTTTTATTAGCTACTGTGGTAGAATAATTTTTAATGAATTTTTAATTATTTTAATGGGTATAAATTTGATCAGGAACTGATCTAAAAGAGCATGTTATAAACAGTAAATTGTTGCAGGGTAGGAGATCAGGTTATGCCCCAATAGAATTAGCTGTGCTAGACTAAGACACACTTATAACCTCATTCATGTTAGAAAGAATTTTGTGTCATATGCAGATTTTTTGAGTAGTTGGGTTTTTTCTATGTATTCGCTTTAGAATAGCAGAAGGATACACTTTAAGAATTTTAGCTTTCTTATACACTTTGAGGTTTGCAAGGGAAGGAATAATGACTCAGAAAAAAGACTCTGTAGGTTTACCTGAAATCTTTACTGTTAAAAGTGTTACACAGAAGGTCTCAGAAAAATTTGACTTAGTGGGAAAATTTCCTCAGCTTTAAAAACAAAAAGACATTAATTCTGTCAATATCTGTTGCAGTCTCTCACTGGACTGGTAAGATGCTGATAATGTGGGTGGGATGATGGGCACACCCTGCCCTGCAGGATTTGGTGGGAGGGGAGGATGTTCCTGAATTTACAGGAGCACTCCTGCATTTCAGGAGAGCCTCCTTGCTTGTGCTCTCTTTATTTCCTATGAAAAAGGGTCATGCTGACATATATATCAGCATAGTAGGCCATGTACAACCTTCTGGTTTTTTATATGGAGACCTAACCTCAAAAGAACTGAAAACACACTTCAAATTAGATAAAAGTTTCAGTTTGATTCTGTCTGAGGGGCCAAATTATCTTTGGTCTTACTAACTGTAAACCACATTCCATAAATCCAGCCTGGGATCTGAAGGCTTATTAGGTTTCTGTCACAGAAAGAAGGGAAATAATTATTCTGTAACTGAGTTTCTATTTGTGATTAATTTTTACTGATCCATGAACCAGGACAATGTACCCCCACAGAGATATTCTTTTTCTCCTGTGCTGACAGGTATGTAGAGAGAATGTGAAAAATTGTTCCATTTTTTTCTGCATTAGCCCTTTTACTGACCACTTTAAATAAGATTACCACATTTAAACTGAGTGAACACTGTACTAATTCTGTCAAACTTCAGTGATCTCCCATGCTTTGAACATAGCTTTGAAAGATCTTTATGTATATTTAAAATTTTTCCTTTCCAGAATATCCCTTGAAGATTCACCATTTCTTTGAGAGTTTGGAGAGAAATTGATCAGGCAGTGTTTCTGGTAAAGTATATTGAGACCAAATCCATATAAATCCTGTAATACCTTTATATTTGAGATAGAGTTTATCTTATTGTTTAATATCATTACAGAAGAGCGCTGCTTTTCACTTGACTTAGATGATTTAATAATATAATATGGTAAAGAGGAGGGTTTATTTGCAGCAAATACATCCAATCCTCACAAAAATTAGTAGGGCAGCAGAAACAACTTCTTTGCTTTTTGAAAACAGAATAATTATAGTATTTTGGAAGGACAATCATGCCAGTCAATAAAGTCTAATTTGAGGGCAAGCATTTATTTTGTCTTCCTTTTGGTGTGAGATTGATAAGGTTTTGGCAGAGTTATGCATCTGAGTCAGCCCTAGCTTAAATGGTTATTGTTCTACCTACATAATACAGTCTAGTAGTTCCCATTTCTTATAAAACCCAGAAGTAATAATCAAATCATGCTCCTAAAATGCCACGTGCAGATTTCAAACTAATCCTTATCTTCTTCCAGAGAGAAATGAGATAAAATACCTGTTTCACTGAGCTGGGTCTAATAGATTCACTTTGTGAAGGAAGCTAATGCTAACATCCATTTCCATGGAAACGGAGCTTGCAGAGGCATCATGCATGCAGTGTTTGGGGTTAAGCAGAGCCGAGTTTGGGTCCCACATTCCACGCAATCTAAACTGATTACATACTGCAAATATGCACTGCCAATCTCCACGTTTTGTCATCGTTTTCCTTTGGGGACTGGGTGCCCTCCATGAGCAGCACTCCCACCAACTCACACCTCTGCACTTTCCGCAGGCTCTGCTGCACCCACGCTGCTGCAGCGCCAGCTTCTGCCTGCCTGGTTATCAATGGATTTATTTTTAGTGCCTTTGGAATTGAGAGATGCTGAGCCACGTTCTGCCCTTCTGCTCTGCCTCTGCACTGGCTGGGAGGACAGGGCAAGGGAGGACGCAAAGGCAGGGTGGTATTTCAGCCTTTGCAGCTGCAATTCAGCATTGTGAGCTGGGTCACACAGCCCAGATCAGCTCAGCTGTACATGTGGCATTTCAGCACAACGGGTTTTGTGAGCAAAGAATGCCTATTCTCTGCATCTGATGCCGTTTATATTTTGCAGGTTTCTTCTGGTGCAGAACACTGAATAAGGGAAACATCCTGTAGGCTGTTGCTTAGAAATCTCCTGTTACTTTAAGAGAAAAGAAAAGAAAAATATCTGAATTCTGGTATCTTGGTGTGTCTAAGTTAGCCAACAAGGACCTTGTGACAATCTTGTTATTCTTAAAATAGAAAACAGATTGCATTCTTTATATTTGGAAAAAAAAGAAGAAAAAAAGGCAACCAGCAGGATATGCTCCCAGAGTTTCTTTCTCTTTTTCTGTCTGATTTAATTTAGTTTAACTCATTCAGGATTTACTGTTCATTTCTCTTCCTGTTTAAGTGTATTATTAATGAATCCACTTTTCATTTATTATTATTTATTTGCATTATCTTAATGCATGAGGACATGTACAGAGAAATGTACATTCTTCATCTGAAGAGTTGTACAAATCACCAAACAAAACAAAAAAAAAATCATGTAGCAGAAGAGTAGAGATAGCAGACTAATCCAGACATGCAGAGAAATCCTAAGGAACATTGCAGAGTATTTGTCAGGATGACAGGAAGGGAACCATCAGCTTAAACACTTAAGTCTAACATTTCCTGTTAAGCAGAATTCCAAAGGAGACTGTGACAGATTATTTTGCAGGAAAGACCTGTGTGATAGATTGACATCCACAAAATTTTGAAATGGACTTACATTTGCAAAGGAACAACATCAAGACAGGTACAATCTCTGCCTCAGATGAGGTCTTTATGTAAATGAGAAAAGAAGGAAAATTGGACTACAGATAGCATCATTAGATGCTGGGGTAGGATTTTCTCTTCTTGGCGCTAACAAGCTATATAATGTACATATGCAAGATTTCATACATATAAAAAGAAGACTGCATACATGTACATTTGCAAATAAATAAACTCCAGGGAATATGTTGTTAGCTACAATAACATGGATGGTTATTCTGGATGGTTCGGGTCTTCATCTTTCTTCACTACTCTGTAATACAGGAAATCCAGATTCACCGGAAAATGCCATCAGCCTTGCTTTCCTAAACTGCATTACTCTTACAAAGGCAAATATTTGTAGGCTGAAAGCAAGCATGGTAGATTTTTCCCTGCAGTAATTTGTTGGAGGGGGGAGCTTCCCATTTCAGAGCTCTCCAGCACTTACTATTGCAGAATACTAAGCATGGCCTTCCCCGTGCACTTTTTCCATGGGGTATCACACAGAGACAGAAGGGGCATGGACTGACAGAAGAAATATATTTATGAATGTCAAGGACAATTTATTCTGTTTTTACAAGCAGACCTAAGGAAAAATTGTCAAAAATATCTCAGCATGAGAAACTGCACTGTAGTTAGTTAGTTCCTTGGCTTAATGTATCAGAAAAATATGCATCTCAAACTGATCCCACTATGATCTCTCCATCTGTGGCACATCATTTATTCCAGTAGTGTATAAACTGCATTTGTTAATACAATATTCTCCCAGGTGCATCATAAATGTGTGTTGCAGGTATGAATCCAGGGCCACATTTGAATTAAATCTGGATTGCCAGTATACTATTCTTCCTTTCATAAAATAGCACTTAACATGGGCATTTTTCAGATGGCCAGGTTGGCACAAGTGCACTTAGGCTACACAAGCTTGAATTTTCCATATGGTTGTATTCTAACCAACATCAATTTATTATTTCTGATCTTTCTCAGACCCAACTGTATAATGAACTTTTTATTTATAGTATTTCCTGTTTGTGTGATGATGTCAAGTCCTGAGAGGGGCTTCTGTAACAGGAAGCAAAATGCTAAATTGAGCTAACACACAGAGCCTGCTTCAAATAATTTTACAAGGTTTCAGCTATCTTTCTGAAGAAAATTGTATCATATCATGCTAACATCAATAACTTGTTTCTGTGCCCCATGAAGCCACCATTTAACTTACCATTGACAATTGACCATTTAATTTCAAGAATCGGAAAAAATCTATGATAGCCCCAGTAACCAGTCAGTCTTACTAGGATTTGGCTATGCATCCTCCTTTCCCCTTTTCTATGGGGAAAATGCATTTCCCATTGCATAAAAGCAGTCCAGGCAGTTGGTGTGTCTACAACAGCTGCCAAAGCAGACTTGGTGCACTCAGCCACCAGCGCCTGTCTGCACGGACAAATTGCCAGTGAGTATTCAGGTTCTGCTGGTGCTGCTCTCCTCTCACAGCATGCCATGAGGGAGGACTGTACACGGGAGCAAACCAAGCTGATTTTGGCAGGCATAAGCTACAAAGCTGGGACTGCTGCCAGGAGAAGTCTCAGCAACCCCTAAGAGAGGAGTGAGCACAGTGAAGGACAGGTTCCTTGGCATACCCAGCCTGATGATGTGGTGCATGTGTGCATGCAGAGGACTCGCTGCACATGCACTGGGATGCTGGACCCACTGCACCATGATGAGGAGTGCCCTGTGCAACCACAAATCTCCTCTGTTCTCTTCTCCTGGCTAACCCTTCACTTTCCCTCACAAACTTGTACATCCATGTCTCCACAGCCACACCTCTTCTTTTCCACTCCTGCCCTTTTCTACCCAAGATTTTTTTGTTTCTATTTACTTGTTACTCTGCTATGCAATTGGCTCTGAAAGAAAGCGCTTCAAGAGAACTAAATGACATTCAAGTATTGATTTGTTGATATTCACACCATGTCTTTTCCCTACATTTATTTTACTTGTAAGGCCCTTCAATATGGATCCTGAGTATTGTTCTGTGTCCAAATGGGCTGTCAAATTAGTCTCTAGGTAGAGCTGTGCCAAATGTGACAAATAAATAACAGCATTTGTGAAGGACTACAAACAACTAAGGCTTAGGATATTAGACAAAGATATTTGATGATGATGATTTTCAGACTATATTTATTTCATTCTAGAAATCTTCTCAGCTCTGTGAAAGCCTTTAGTGCCCACTGCTCCTGGTTTTCCAAGCTTTATCTTTGAGTATCTACACAACTGCTCTTTCTGACTACAAACTAATGTTATAAATACTTCTATTTAGCACCTAGAACAAATTACATCCATCATGATGATGGTTTGTAAAGTTCTCAAGAACTTTGAATGATTACTTTGTTGTTGTTTTATCCTATTTCCTACTTTATTATCAAAAGATTATTTTCAACACAGCTAAACAGAAAGTACCAAGATATTTGAAAAGAGCTAGCAAATTATAATTGAGAGCTAATGCCTTCATATAATTCAAATCCCATACAGTAAGGGGTATGTATAATGACTGAGGCTATGAAAAAGTGGTTCTAATTTTCAAAACAATCAGAAGTATTATTTAACCCAAAATCACAGATTTTTTCTTGTATTTAATGCCAGAAAAAATTATGAGCAATGGAATAAAAGTAATTCTATTGATAGAGGGAAAGGCTATGATTAATATGTTGTTCTCAAAATCTTAGATCTTTGCTGGATATATCCCAGGTTTGTACTAATATATAGAAACCTCTGTCAGACATGTCAGAAATCAGAGAACTCAGCTGGACACTGACAGACCAGGCTGGTCTTCCAGTCTCTGGGGACTGCCTGGAAACTGGTCAAATTCATCCAGTGATGACTGCATGCTTTGCAATGGATGTGCAAACAAAAGCATACAAGAACATGTACCTTTACAGTCTTTCTTTTCCTCACCCACGCACCCACAAAGACAGGCAATTTTCTTTGTAATTCACCAAGGAAATAGTCACAGAGCATCTTAACCCACTACAGCACATGAACTCTGAGCTCTGCTCCCAGGGAGCTGGTCGGGGAGGCACATTCCTCATCCTCTCACCCTTAGCATTAGAAAGGGGGTGATTCTGAGAAAAAGAAAATACTTTTTTCAGATGTTTTCTCTAGAATACAGCCGGCAAGCTCTCCATAGTCCAGATGGAAAACATTTTATCTTTCATAAATTAGGGTGCTTGGAGTCCCTAAAGTATCTGAGAGAAGCTCTGGTTTCTAGGGCAGCTTGGGGCTTTCAAACTGTGAACATCCTTCTGATAAAGACTTCTCACTATTTCCTTTGCTACTCTCAACCAGTTACTGTCTTAGCAATCATAAAGCCTATTCTCAAATTACAGTGCCCGTCAGAAATCATATTTAAGCATCACTTGATGCAAACAGTGAAGTTTATTATATTAACTATGTCTAAAATGAATTTTTTTCAAAATGCTCTTTCTTTTTCCTTTTATGCATTCCTCCTTTCTCCATAGCCTATTCTATTAAGCTCACTTCTCAAAAAAGTAAAATAAATATCCTCCAGACCAAACATTTAATGCATAACATGTAGTCTATGGTAATGTGGAGAGATCGTGATTAAATATTTCATCACTTGGGGCTGAAAGATTTAGCAACCCTACAGTGTGACCCTACCCAAAGAAGTTTACAGTATTAAAATCTTTCTTATGTTTCAAGATTTTCTCTAATTTTATTTTGAAACAAAGGAGAGGTAGGAACTATCCCCTGTGAAAAGATCAGCTGTAGCAGAAAAGGAACAAAGAATACAACTGATTCATTCTGGCATTAAGGCATTATAAAATTGCTGGAGTTTAGAGAATGTTATTTAATAAAGAGTGGCAGGCCAAAATGCAGAACTGTTTTGACATTAAACACACTTATTAGGCCTCCTAAATCTAATTTTTTGGAGAGCAAAAAGTGTATTTCTGGTGATTCTCATACTTCCACCTCCTCACATTGATTGAGAGATATATGGGACTAGGAAAATGGCTCTGTTTCCCATAAAGATTTGAATTGCATTAATTGTATCTGGGGAAAAGTATTTATATCCAGTATCAGTGGGCTTTATTCTGAAATAGAAAGAGAACAGCCATTATTCCTAAGAACATTTTTATACCAATATTCTTGTGTTTAAGCCAGGAATTTTACAGAAGTAATTATTTCAGTATACAAAAAAAAAAAAAAAAACAAACAAAAAAACCAACAAAAACAAAAGCAAAAAACCCCCTGAAATACAAAAGCATTGTTTGTCTAATGACTGGTTTGTTAAAGACTTAGGGAAAACTTTGAGACATACTTCAGACACCAGCAGGAAAGGTCTTTGGTCTTCTATGAAAAATACTGTAGTGGATATTTGATCCATCCTGGCTTTTTCACTAAACTGAAACTAATTGCATCTTGAGCCTTAATCTTGCTCCAGAGATAATAACATGGGACTAAATTCTGCCCTAAGCTATAGCAGTATTAATCTGAGTAAGGCCTTTGAAGTGGGATTCATTTTTATGCAACATACTTTTCAATAGGTTCACTGTTTGCAGGTTTTATTTGGAAATCCCACTTTCATCAGGTTAAAACATCACACTAACTATTAAAATACTAAGTAATAATAACAATACCTAGCAGCATAACAACACACTGCTCCCTGAGGATCTAACTGCTCCTTGAAAAGGTGAACGATTGCCAGCTCACAGAAGGAGACTGCAACACACAAGACTGCTATGAATTAAAGAGTAGAAACTGCCTCCATAAATGCATCATAAAATGTCCCCAGGGCACAGCTCCCACAGGGCTTGGGAAGGGTAGCGGGCTTGTTCTGCTGATGGTTTTTCTGCCCCTAGATTTCCCCAGGAGAACCCAGAAGCTGCTGACACTTGTCCCAGCCTTGAGCTATGCAGTACCTGTACAGCCATGCCAGCACTTTTGGGAAACAGCCGAGGGTGTTTGTCTCCGGCAGCAGCGTGGGGAGAGGCACAGGCAGGGCACAGCTGCACATCTGGCCCTGGGGAGCTGCATCGCCTGCCCAGGGGCAAGGCTGGGCAGCACTGATGCCCTTGCTGCTCTTCACCTTTCCAACACCAGCTGCACTAAGCCCATTTTCACAGGAGCCCCAGATTTTATTTTTGCTCCTGCTTTTGGCAGCTGACCTGAGAGAACAGGGAGTCAGCATAACAAGCTGTTAGGTGAGGTGGTTTATCATTATCACTGGGGGAATTACACGCTGTCTGACAAAAGTCTACAAGGATTAATGTGGTGTGAGATCCTGCTTGAAGGATCTGGTAAGAGTAACTTAGTGTATATTTTGCCTCTTGCCCCCAGCTCATCTTTCATGTATTTGCTTCTTTTATTTGCTTAGTAACCTGTGATTTTTCTGCTTTTACCCTTTACTTCCTTTTTCTGTACTAGCATTTGAGGTCTGAAGCAAACACTAATTAATAAAAATCCCATCACTGAAGATAATATCAGGTTCTTCACCTGCTAAGAACACTTTCACACTTTTTGACAGACTTCTAAGTCTGTGCTGTGGATTGTGAAAGCAGCTGCAGACTCAGGGAAGGCATCTGCTGCTGCTGACTGGCCTCTGAAAAGCCTTCAAGCTCGTTTGGAACCACTTGTTGGCACACCAACAAGCCACTACATACATAAACATTTGGTGTTTATCCTATCTTGAAGAGAAGGGGTATGATTATAGTGCTATTTTCCAATTGCCAGTCCCTGAAACCCCAAGAGCATAGCCAAGGTGCCTGCTGTCCTTCGCTGAAGTTACACAAAAGGCAGGGTGGCAAAACTCTCTGAAGAGGCATCTCCACTGAACACTTTAAATCAGATTCTGTGAGATTCCCACAAGCATGGGAGTATTTTCTCTACCACTGTGCACACCTGGCTCCCTCCAGGTGCCACCACAGAGAGAATAGCCTGCTCTCAAGCATGTGGTGGTAGCAGCTTTGAGTGATCTTGAGGCCATCTTGGTGACAACAGATGTCACAGCCACAATTTCAACCTGCACCCTAGATTTGAGGCAGTGGGGACTGCTCTCTGCTGAACACAGGTTTGGAAATGTACAGCTCAGTGTGCAGGAGTGGGTAGTGCTAGTGCTGTGAGAAAGGCAAAGGGAATGGTGGTACAACTCCAAAAAGTGATCAAGATGTTGGTATCCACAGAGTGCTTAGGTAGCTGGGAAACCGGAGACCTGCCAAGCAAGTTGTGATTAGAGACACAGAATAATTTAGTTCAGAAGTGACCTCAGAGATCACCTAGTCAGATCACTCCTCAAAGCAGAGCTAACCTCAAGGTACAGAAGGTGCTTCACGTCTTCACATACTTACTGAAAATCTCCAAGAACAGAAGTTTCATTTTTGAAGCAACATGACCTAGTACTTACCTGTTTGAAGATGCATTTCATCTATAGGTACAGTCAGAACAGCCCATCCTCCTACATGTGTCTGTAGCTTTGCTGAGCATCTCTGAGGCTCTGTCTTTTCTACAACCTCCCTGTAGCTGAAAAAAGCAGCAAGATCCTTCTCCTTAACCTTTCTCTGTCCAGATCAAGTGAGCCCTCTTCCCTCAGCCTCTTCCCACCATGTTGGGCTGCAGTGATTGACCTCACTTCAGCTTGTGAACATATTTCCTGTATGTCATGGACTGAAACTGGACAAAGTACTCTGAGTAACAAATAGAAGGGAATGATCTGTTTTATCAGTTTTATTCTCAAAGCCACTTACTTGCCAACTACTGTGCAAATACACTTAGCTTATTTATAAGCAAGTTTATCCTGGATTTTATGTCGGTATTCTTGAAAGTACCAGCAGAAGACAGGGTTAGGAGGGGGGAGCCAGAGCTGATAATAGGTTTCACAAACTAGCTCTTTGACCTGTTTGTGATTTCAGAGTGATGTTGCTAAAGCTGCAAAGAGCTTTGTTCTCTCTCAGGGTTACTTCATAATTCTCAGGCTCATATTTTCTAGCTCTCTGTAGAACAGTTCCCTTTTCTATCAGCTAGGCTTGCTTGGTAGTACATATCCACTTTTCTGACATTCAGTCTTTCAGTCAGCTAGCCTTGTTTCATTCCAAGGTAATTTCAACTCAAAAGAGCTTAACAATTAAATCTAGTTTTGGTTGTCTGAAGGCCCAACTTCTAGTTAAAAGCCCGTATTGTTGCAGCTAAAAATCCTCTTTTAGAACATGCCACTTTAGAACCTTCCCACATAAAGTTTCATCAGAAACTAGGAGAGAGAGGAGATGAGTAGTCAAATGAATTCAGGGTGCATAAAAGGTACAGACTGCCAGCAAAAGTAGATGTCAAAGTGGCTCAGGAATGGACTGTGGAGTGATGTTGAGAGCTCTGCATACAGATCAGGCAAACAGCTGGCATTGTGGTAAGGGAGGGAAAAGATGACATGAGGTAATGCTGCAAACTGAGGTAATCCTCTGTTCCATCTCTGTCCTGATAGAACAACTTGTTTGGGAAGCTGCTGGCAAGGACTGTGGCCAGAAGAACCTGTAGATAGCCAAGCCTTACCCTGTTTCCCATGCGCAACCCCCAGATCTGGGGAAAGCAATTGTGCAGCTTGTGCTTTGTATCAAGGCACGTTGATTTTGCACATTCCTTTGTATCTTTTGGTGAAAGCAGATTTTCAACTCTTTATTTGTCTGGACAGCTGGGATGGCCACAGAGGTGTCTGCCCTCCAGCAAGCTTCAGGTGTGATTTCCAAGTGCAAACTGGCCCACAGCCATACCAGCTCCAGCATCCTTGTCTGGCTCGTGGTTCAGTTCCTGCTGTGCTATGTTGCCTTCCAGCCAACAGCTTGCACTAAGGACAATGAGCTTTAAAGCATCTCCAAATTGTTACAAAAGTGCTGTATCATGAAACCACAGCCTCACTCTCCTACTTAGGGCAGCAACAGCCTTCAGTCTGTCACTTTTCATGTCATTGTGAGAGCCTTTTTACAAACCTCTATGGTTTTTACTACCGTGCTGTAATGGGAATATGACACATTCCTGTAATATCTGACAAGTTTCTTAAAAGTGACTTGTCAGTCCATCTGTGGGAACACAGCTGTGATGGATGTGTCATTGCTGATTAGATGTGCTCAACCTTGGTGGCTGGTAATTGTTATGGAAGAAGATATTGGAGACTTTGCATCTCTCATTTTGTACTTGAAATGGTCCTCTGAAAGAATTTAGTACATATTAGGGGTCCAGATTTGGTGTTAAGAACTAAACACCTCTCTATCACTTGTGTCCTCCCTCTCTGGTCTTAGATACGTGGACATGTATTATTTGATAGCAACAGAAAGATGGTCATTTGCCCTCAGATGCCTCCTTTGCCCCAGAATTTCTGCTGTGTCATAAAGGAGGTGAACACAGAGACTTGGATGACTGTGTTGACAATTCTTTAGAGCAGTCCCTTGCACAGGGTAGTATATGTAAACCACAACTCACAAAAATTTCAAGGATTTCAATGTTCTCCCAGGTGTGGTTTGGTAACCAGAAGAAAGCAGGGATTACCTGCAACAGACAATATGCATATTGCCATCCTGTTTTGAGAGGAAGAGTTTAATAATAGGAATGGAGACTCTTCTGTGCCGTTTGGCCTCAGAGAAAGGCCCTGAGAATCTTTAAAATAGTTACAGTCCGTGTTTCTGTCACTGAGATCCAATCCTGCTACTCCGTCCTACAATTTGCCCTTCCCAATTTCCTCTGCCCTCAGTTTTGCTTCTGATGTTGTCTTGGTACCCTTGCCTTCCTTACTGTCACTAATACTAACACCACACGGTCATTAATAGTAGGGCTGCCTGCTACTATTTTGTTGAGTTTCACAGCTGTAGGTATCTTTATAAAAATATCCTATGCTTAAACTAAGAAACTGCATACCTTTCTCATTTGAGAAAGAAAGACAAGAAGAAAACCAGGAACAACAGCAAAAAAAAAAACAAACCCACAATAAAAAGGAATCTAGATCTAGGTGCTCCCCTCCAGCAAAACAGCAAACTTTAAAAATATGAAAGAGATGGAACCTAAAACCTGAGAAATCTAGAGGAATCAAAAAAGGATTCATTAAAACTCATAATTATTTAATCCGAAGTTTGGAAGATGTTACATTCCAATTTTAACATCAGAGCTAAAGGAACAATTCTGATCCACAAAACTCTCACTTGAACAGAGTTTTGCTCTTTTTTTCAGTTTTACCAGTTCTATGCTGAAATAAAAGAAGTTGTATTGAAGAGAGATAGTGAAATCCTGATCCATGTTAGTGTCACTGGAAGGACACCAAATTGAGGTGGAGTACCAAATTGAGGGCCTGTATTTAAGTGAAAGTGACAGGTATGTATCTACATATCTATATATAAAATATATATATATGTGTGTGTGTGTATGTATAAATATTTTCTTTCAGGAAACAATCTAAACAAATAAACAATGTTTGAGACAAAGGAAAAGTTTGTGTCTCAAAGCCAGATGACCACAAAAGTTAACAGTCCAGAGATATGTTTGTCTTCCAGAAATAACAGAGAAACAGATTATTTTTGAAAGCTACAAACTGAAATGATAGGACATAGCAAGGTTTGAAAGTTTAATCTTGGAAATGTTTTCTGGCTGTTGTCTGGGCTTATATAAGCATTACCCAGTAATACAGTAGCTTTCTCCATGTCTTGGGCTAGAGACTGAGTTTGCCTAGTGCTCCCAAGAACAAGTCTGTGAATGCTACCTGCCCTATAAACATGTTAGTGTTTTATTTTAACCCAGTTCCTGGAAGTCAGGCACACTTCATTGCTCTTTTTCACAGTAATGCTTTTTATTAGCTCTAGTGAAAATTACTCATCCATTTACTTAATGGTTTTATGTGGCTAGAATGACTTGGGATCATTTGCTTACCTGACAGATATACATGTATATTAGTAAATAAGAACCGTAAGAAAGCCTATTTAATGATTTCCTAGGAGAAAGAAAGGAGAGCTAGCACATCACTTTTCAAAGTGATTTACAGAGAAATTGTTTGTTATATGAAATGTTTATTGTTCTGGTAAAGATTTTAGATGAGGACACTTTTAAAGAATTTCTTTACAGAACTACTGTCTAATTTATTATGTTATTGTTGCCGAGAAACAACCTCAGATTGTCATAGAAGAATAATGCTTTGTCATATCACATTTCTGCTTGAAAGAAGCATTATTAAACTTAACCCAAAAGTTAGCAGGAATCTGATAATCAAGTGTTGAATACTGTGAATATCATCTTATTGTTACCTTCTGCCTTCTACATAAAAGAAAATAAGTAGGTCTGTTTGGCTTTCAGAAGGCATAAGAGAAGTGACTGACTGGTACTGTGCTCAATGACAATACAGAAGAATCACTGAAGGTCAGTTAATTTGCTGCCAGATGCTCCACAAATGGAGAGGAAAGTACACATACACATACCCTGTTTGTGCTACGTCTATTAAGACAGTCATTAATTGCAGCCTCCTGCTCATACACCATCCTGAACGTAAAATAAATTAAATGTTATTTAAGGGATTGTTCTTAGTCCAACCTGATTTTTGTATGAAGGCATACAGAGATCTAGTTCATGCATATAAAGAAACAATGCCACTGAGTGTGTAGCACCTAGACAGAGACAAAATCAGGAGCTAAAACCCCATTCTTTTCTGATAACACCTTTCTGATTTCTTTAGAGCTGCTGTAAATGAAAAACTTCCCAGTGAAAAGCTTCATCAGTCTTACACTTCAAAATAAGTAGTGGAATTTGATAGCTCAGGCAGATACATTTTTTCTTGTTTAACATGGCATTGTTTTATGGGGCTTAAAAATATTGGCTTGGATATTGTGCTTTGCTATTCAGTGCTTGGCACAAAGAAATGAAATATAACTATCCCTGTGATTCTTAAGGGAACCTAGGATCTAGTCTGCAATGCAGGACATATGCACTGCTCAGGCTGCTGCACTTTATGGACCAAGATGCTCTCATTCATGCCATTCTTCTTCCTTAAGATTATTTTTGCACCAACAGTCATAACTGGTTGCATGAAGATCTGGTGTGTGAGATGTGGCTAATCAGGAAATTACTGATTTCATAGAACCCCTAGATAGCTAGTGCAGAAAAGTCATGCCAGTGATCTTTGTTGTACAATATCAAGCAGCTATGTCAGAAAGGGACTATCTTGTGGATCCTATTCAATTCAAGTGCTTCACATCAATTTAAGTGCTTCAATTTGTGCTTCACATCTGAGATACATTGCTCCCCTCTTCCAGATCATTGAAAAAGATAATAAACAGGGCTGTGCCCAATACTGAGCACCAGGGAGAAGCTGTAGTGTAGATTTCACTCCACTCTCCATTCACCACCACTCTCAAACATCCACCAGTTTTTACACAGTGAACAGTACACTATCCAAGTCATCAGCAGGCAGTGTCTCCAGGGACAGATACTGCAGTGGAAAACAGCATCAAGGGCTTTACTTGTGCTCAGAAAAATGACCTTGTCTAAAAGATAATTTTGAAATTATGAACTGGAGTGGTTTGTAATGAGGAATAACACTGGAAATTTTTCCTTCAAAACTGTTCCTTCAAAACAAAAGTTTGTTTCTAATGGAACTGAATTCTGCAAGGGGAAGCAAGTCAGCTGGAGTCTCAGTTTAATGGGAACTTGCTGATTCTGGGTACAGAGCAGGAAAATTACTGTAATTGCAGACTGCTTTAGTCAAAATCCTACAAAATGTCTGTGGAAGAAATCCTGTAACAAGTATCATCTATCACAATTATCAGGTCAGTCATACTTCTTACTCCTCTAATTTTTTCAAAAACAGGCCAATCCTTACTTAGCCCCAGTTCCAAAAAATCTCTACCCCATCTGGACATCTGCCTTTTTCCAAGATGAGTTCCACAACACCAGGGAAGGAGGAGAAGGAGAGACTTGTTTCCATAAGTGTTACTGCAGATTAAGCTTCATCTCTCCCCCTAGTCTGGAAATACTACAGATGACTGTGGTTGTCAAATGTCTCACGGAAGTTTCACATTGCTGATAACGCACAGTGGAGTCTGAGTTCCTAGAAAGGCCTTATGTTGTCCATCTCAGCACACTCAAGCTCTTTTCCAGCCTGAGTAGCAAGAATAAACCACCTTCTGTTGATACAACATCACGGCGGTGCAAAGTGTGCAGCTGGACATGGGCTAGAGCAGACTTTTGATGGTCCTGAATGAGAAAACTGAATGAGAAAACATCATGCAGTCAAGCCACAGTACACAGCTAGTGACTATCTAGAGGCAGATAGGACAGCAAGCTCAACATTCACCCCGAGTTCAGTGCTGTTACTCAGGTGAATACTGATGTCACCTAACGCAGCAACGGGTGTGTAGGGCACTCAAGGTGCAAAAGTCCTCCTGACACGCTGAATAGGTCAGGAAGCATGCCTGACTTTTCACCATGCCTTAGTCCTGGCATGTAAAGACAAACTAGGAGAAGCCTCTGGGTATTTTGGCAACTGAACTGCAAGGGTCCATGCTACTGTGATAGGGATACCCTGGACATTCCAGGGTATGGTCCAGTCTACCCTGCAGATATTACAGACTTGTCGCTGAGTATGGCTCTCATCAGAGCTTACCCCCTTCACCATCACACACCTCCACACAGTCACCTGATTAACTAACCCACAGAGCAGCACTAACAGTGATTATCTTGGCAGGGCTGAGTTATTTTCCGTGCCTGCAATTCTGTTCCCTCCAGGTGTAATTACAAGAGCAATTAAAACCAGCCAACTGCTTCCAAGTATTATTTCTTGAGAAAACAGGTCTCAAAATAGGTTATATATATTCTGCTATCTCAACTGTAGCTCAGGATGGCCTCAAAGCACTCTTAAACAATCTCCCTGTGTTTCTTTCCCTAAGAGAGCAAACCCTGGCCCCTCCTTTTTTTGTGTTATTACTGGTTATTATTGTAGAGTGATTCTCTGAGGTTTTAATTTCCACGCCTACCAGCTCTCTAGCTTAGGGCAGGATCTCCAGTAGGTGTGATGAACTGCCTTCTCTCTCTTTACTCCAAGGTCTGTTCTCAACAGCTTCACTGGTTTCCTGCCAACCATAACTTCTAGTTAGATCAGGACTAAAAAATTCATAAAGAAGAATTTTATAGTACAAAAATTACTTTTTGCTGACTAGGTTATACATAATTTTTATGGAATTGCTTCTCTGTACTCTTATTCTGCTACACAAAATTGCCATCAAAACTACACAGCAAATAGTCTGCTATGGGCAAATAAAGAAGCAGATGCTTTTCATTTAGCCAAAAGGAAGATAAAAACTAGACAAACTAGTTAAAGAGGTGATGAAGAGCTGGAGTGTCCAATAATGTAAGTCAGTCAGAAATAAAGGTTTAATGTTAACTGAAGCTGAGCACTGTTAGGCAGTCTGTAAGGAATACTTCCCAAATTACATTGTCAATATGCTTTCTGCAGTATCACAGGCTATCAAAAAAGAGAGAAAAAAGTAGATTTCAGCTAATATTTTAGTAATTATTCACACTTTTAAAAATAAACATTAATGGTGAGCTGGTCTCTGGGTAATGAAGGAATTCCTGATTCATAAACTTCTGTCTTGGGAAGAGAGAACCTACATTAACCTACAAAGCACAGGCAAGATCCCAAATAAGCAAACACAAAAACATGCAACCTTCTTGCTTTCACCAGTGTAATTGTGAACTGAAATGCAAATCCTAGCTGTTTCATATGTCAGGGTGTGAGCTCTCTAATAAAAATGCATTATTGAAAATTCAGGCTAGCAAAGCTGTGAAGAAAGACCACTTAGAATAGTTTTGTCTACTGCACATTGCCTGGTAAAGCAATTTTTTCCATACATGTACACTATGACTGTAGGCAACAAGGAATACTTCCTACTTCCAAGCACTTGCATCTGTTTTACACCTGTGGCTCTAGAGGTGCTTTCTTTTCTTTGAAGCTCTAAACCCATTTTTTTTTTTGTGAAAGGTGTACCATTTTATTGGAGTATGCTTAAATATAATATAAAGCCAAATATAATATAAAGTACCCTTGTACATAAAACTCACTTTCAGGTTAAAACAGAAATGCCTGGAACTGTAAGTGCTTTCTTTGCCTGTGGAGAGAATAAAATGCATTTGCAAAGGAAGAATGGGCAAAACAGTCATTTTTGTGTTCAATTTCTGTAACTACCATGTTGTTTGCCTTTTCATCATTTGAAATCGTGGCCATAAAATGAAACTGTGGAACAGAAAAATGGAGAAAGAAAATGGAGACAAAACAAAAAAACGAATGAAAATGTTTCATTTATGACAATGATACTGCTCAAAACATCTAGACTCTGACTGGCAAAACTAATAAAACTTCAGGAGCAAGCTGATTAAAAAGAGAAAGTAGAAGGCTAACATGTCCAAAGAGCTGGGGGTTGAAATGAAAATGACACATGACCTAAACGTCTTAATAATACACATGACAACATTATTGCAATACAGTGGAAGTACTGTGTAATCAGGCAGTTATTTTGACATAGACTTCCAGTGCAAAAGCAAGTACATTTTGAACTTTTGTTATACATGCTCTCACCCAAGTCACCATGCTTTCTGTTTGCTATATTTGGCCTCAGATGTACAAAGCAAAAATTATGCATGTTACATAAGTCTGAACACAATCTGTTTCTGACAAAGGTCTAAAGAAAATACCTTTTCAGTTTTATCATCTAGGTGCTGATTGGGATTAGGATCAGAGAAACATGGAATATCCTGGAGCTGGAAAGCAACCACAAGGACCATCCAGTCCGACTCCTGGTCCTGCACACAGTCCTAATTGAATATTCCCTGTCAAAAACATGTTTGACAAAAGCACACATATATAATGCAAATATCATAACATATAGACTACAGTCATACCCCAACAAATCTTTTTCAACACTTCTCTATTCTTCAGTAGGATCTTGTTATACTTCTAGACTGACAATGTCCTTTTAATCCTGTCACCATCACCATAACAGAGATCAATAATAATCTTTAGTCATGAATGAGTTTCTAATGGTCCTGCTTTACAAAACTCAAATTCATCAGACTTTTTGTGAATCAGACTCTCTCCTGTTCCAAATCATTTAATCTGTGTCAGCAAAGGCACAGCTGTTGAGCAACAGCTATCTCTGTGGCAAGCTGCCTTTGCAACATCTTTGGGAATGCCTGGGGTGGGAATAACTGCATGCACTGCAAATGCAGTTCTGTCTCTTATTTTTACCCTTTTAATGATATATACAAAGTATTGAATCATTCTTCCTTTTTATTTTTTCATCTTTGGGCTTTCCAGGAAAGCTTAAAGATCAGTTTTATGACTCGTTTGTCCTTGAGCCTTTTTCTTATTTACAGAGATATTATTTATAACATATGCTGGCCAATTCTGTTCTTAGTTTCAGGTGCTCAGATGTAAGGTTATTGACACTAAGCAGCATTCTGTTTGCTTGCAGGGGTATAGCTTTTAGGAAAGCACTACTGTTTGATTTTCAGAGACCAAGAAAGTGCAGCCATGGGACTGGTTTCCTTACCCTAGTGTTCAGACTTCTATGAACGATGCCACAGATAGAGTTAAGCATCCCTCTTCTTTCTTCCACCCTAAGATCTTAGAGTTATATATATATTATAGAAAAAGAACTTTTCACCAAATTTGCATCTTTTTTAGCTTTTTTCTACTAATTGTTGCTGCTTTGAAGAAGAACAAATGTGGCAATGGAAAGTGCATGGACAGTTATTTCACCAGAATCTGTCTTCCAGCCCAGGAGCAGAGACAGGAAATCCAGATGTCAGACCTGGCAGGTAGCATGGCAGATGGTACCATGGCCTCAAAGGCAGTGGAAGTTGGGAAGAGGGATTGCAGCTGTATGAGAGCAAGTTAGGGGAGATCTTGAAGAGCTATGAAGAAAGTAGTATGGATGGCTTGGAAAAGAGGAAAAAGCTTCACTGGAAAAGGAATGTAGCATCAGGAGAGAGAGAGCAGCTGAGGTGTTTACCTCATAAACAGATCATAAAAGCAGCTGAGGAAAGTGATCTTCACAGCAGGAAGTCAGAGCAACACAGCACAGTAAAGGCAAGACTAACTGGGGAGCTGCTTTGGAAGAGAGCAGAAGGAAAAAAAAAGCATGAGGAAAATTGTGAGCACTTCTCCGGTTTTACAAAAATCAGGTACACTGATTTGGTGGATTAATATTCAAAGAGTTCTGGAAAAGGTATCTCTATTGCCATTGATTTTTTCTGCCTTTATATACCATTAAATACTTATTGAAGTAAAACACATGAATTAATATTTTAACCTACCTCACCCTATTTCAATATTTTTGATATTAAAATCAACATCAAAAGCCTCAGTAGCTCAGAGTACCATAATCGAAGGCAGAAAAAAGCTGAACATGAGTCTGTTTGGTTGACTTTCTCTCCTGACACATATATGACATTCAGGGTCCAAATGTATTCTGCAAGTCTTTGTGACTACTATGCCAAGTTCTCCAAGTTAGTTGTGAGGATTACTTTTCATGGTAGTCAGACCTTCTGTTATGTTCTGCAGTTTAGATACCATTTAATAGCTCATCACGGACAACAGATGTACATCAGAAAAAAAGTCATTGTTGAGAAGTGGGCAAACACCATATTGAGAATGTGAAACTGGCACAGAAGCTGCAAAAAGCAGGGAATAGTCTCTTCTGCTTTGAAAAATCCTTAATTGGGCAGTTCAACTCTCTCACAATAGGTTTTACTCTTCCAGTAGTCTCACTCAAGGCAAGCAGTGGTATTAAAGTGGATAGAAAATTTGATGTGTGAGATAAGGGAAGAAAAATAAGTTCAGGTGTAGAAGTACATAATAACAATTGCAAAGATGGAGATATAAACTGCCCTGTGTGGTAGAAATTATGAAGTTGCAGTTGATGACTCACATTACACTTTGGGGAAAAAAAGATATCTGAAGGGCTGTAGAGCCTGGAAAAATACTGTCTGAGAAGTCTCTCTCACTGGAAAGGTTGAAGAATAATTCAGACATGACACATGTCCTATATAAATACATTTAATATTCTTATGTTGCACAGATATGCAAAAGAAACCTGATGATATATAGATAAACTCCTGGCCCAGGTTTCAGGAGTAATAAATAAAATATATTATGCTGACATGACACACTAGGAAAAGAAAACCCCTACGTCTATTATTAAGTACATGCAGATAATTAATTATCTTGTCAGACACTATCTATCAATGAAAAAGACAGAGAAAGAAATAGAGGAGGTCAAACACAGTCTTGATATAAGGCAGCTCTTCCTCTTACAGTGAGTGAAATCTGGGATTTTTCTGAGCTGTTCAGGGTGGATTGTCACTTACCAACATTATTTGATGGGTGAGAAATCTGGATTATATTAGTAAATAATTTTGTAAATGAATAACTCAAAGGATTGTCTGCCTGTTCCTGATGATTTCTGCTCTTTGTATAATCATCTATTTTCTCTTGCCCAATAGATAATTTTCTTAACTTTTTTCACCAAGGGTTTGTAATAATATCTTCCTAAACTACCCATTTCTTCTGTAGGTCTATGCTATAGATGTCAAGTTTACTGCAAAGGCGTTGCTCTTTGTAAGCTTTATATCGAAAGTAAAACAGAAAAGCCTAAATCCCTTATACCAGTGATATATCATATGGTATTTTCCTGGTTGCTTGGCAATAAAAAATAGACATATGACTCCCTCCTCCATCTCCCTGGCACCACCTGAAGATATTTTGTTTTGGCCTTTCTTCTTTTGTTCTTACCTCTCTGTGGGAGTGTTAGTTACAAAAGGGTTTTCAGCCTGATTTCTTTTTTCTCAGAGTCTGTATGTCAGTTTTCTTTAAAAATCCCTATATATGTATAAAGACATGACTAATGGCAGCTGGGATTTAGGACGGAGCAGTGGAAGATCAATGTCACCTAAGTTCAGACACCAGCTGTGGCATCTAAGATAGCTGCTCAGTGTCCCTGTGTCAGTGACATGAAGATGTCACCAAAGACAATTTGGTACCCCTGGGACCTGAGTCACAAACTGGAGATACCTGCACATCAGCCACTGGCCTCTGTAGACCAGGAAAGAAGGGCAGGACACTTCTCACCGAGGCAGCCTGGCTGGGTGTTAGCAGTCAGGTGCACTCACCCCCCCTGCTCAGAAAGGGCAGACCCCAAAGGCACCTGCCAGAGGCCCTTCTGCACAGAGAGGGAGAGCCTTCAGGCAGATGATGCCCGTGTTCAAGGGGATCTTCACTGCATAGTCAAGAGGCCATCCAGTTCTGAGCTCCTGGGCTACACCAGTGTCATTGGGATCATTTCCACATCTCGGACCCTGGGCCCTCTCCAAGAAGGCAGTTCTTGGTAGCACTTAGACTGGCCTGCTCTTCTTTCTACAGCCATAAAGAGACCTTTTGCTCCATATCACTTTTCCAATGAACTTGCCCGTCTTTCTGGGTACAAAAAATTTGTGGGAAGGCAGGCAGAGGGTTTCCTCTCTGACTTAGCCTGCAACTGCAAGATGGGAGGTGAATAATTAGTCCAAGAAAAAGCAATTTTTGGTCTCAAGGTCATACATACATCGTGTCACCTAGTGAAAACCCCTCCTCGGTGGGTGGGTGCAAGTGCTGGGGCAAAAGCTGAGAAAGAAAAGAGCCTCTGTTGTACTTGAGGCAGCAGGGTCAGCTCAAAGTGTTTTACCCTTCATTTATCTCTCTTTCATGGCCATTCATGAAAGAATGAATGTTGCAAATCTCATCTGTTGCAATTTTAAGCAATAAAGGTAAACATGTTCTTATTTTGTTTTATCCTCATGTATGGCTCTGGAAGCTTTATCAGTCCAAGAGCTGATTCAGAAAGCAGATTACGCATGCCTGCCTTAAGGAGAGAAAAATAGCTCAAATCCTATCACAAGTACAGCAGGGCACAAAGTCAGCAGTGGAGACCTACCTAAGAGTTTACAGACACATGCATCACCAGGCAAGTAAAATCCTAGCACTTTCCTTGTTAATAAGTCATGGATAAAATGCTGCCTTTCATTTCTTCCTGCCAGAGAAATGTGTGCAGGCAGATTTTGACATCTTCAAATGTGCTTATTACTGAAAATTAATTTCAAATTGGTTTGCAGAACATTTACCAAGTGCAGAGCATATGAGGGTTTTGTAACAGAGCAGTGTTTATCTGGACATTTTTGGCTGAGTAACTCATGCATTGCTGGGCTTGCCGCAGGATTAAAGAGCACAGCAGGAGACAAATGGCAAGCACTCATTGCCATCATCAAATATACCAGTGGAGATTTAATGTCAAACATCCCCCTAGACCAAATGTGCAATTTAATAGCCTATCTTCATTTACATGTGAATGTGAGGGTGTCATGAACTCATAACTTGGTTTCCAGGTAATTATTTATAGAGATGTGTTTAGACTGTTCACTCAGCTCTTGTGGTGCATCTGTGCACTTGTTTAGTTAGGTGACAATGCATGTGGCAATGTGGCAACTCTGCAGTCTTAATTTATTCATCACAAAGTGCACTGGTTTCTTGATCTAGTTTCTGGAGAAATATTTAAAACTCCAGTTGGTGTGATGTTAAGTAACATTCTAAAATAAGAAGGTGGCATTTGCAACTTTTCAGTACTTAAAGGGGGCTATAAGAAAGAGAGGGGTAAATATTTTAGCAAGGCCTGTTGTGAGAAGACAAGAAGTAATGATTTTTAACTAAAAGAGGCTTAATTTATACTATATATAAGAAAGAATTTTTTCCCAGTGGAGGTGATACAACACTGGAATATGGTGTCCAAATAGGTGGTGCCTAGAAACATTTAAGGTCAGGCTGGACTAGTCTAGTTGAAGATATCCCTGCTCATTGCAGAAGAGTTGGACTGGAAGACCTTTAGAGGTCCCTTCCAAATGAAACTATTGTATGATGCTAACAAAAAAAGTAATGTGTGGTCTGGTCAGTGGAGCTGACTGCACAGAAAACTTTGGCATAATGCAAGATAAAGAGCCTCTCAGACACTGTGTTACTGAATCTGGAAAAGACACATGCAGGCTTCAAGGTAGATTGGGAAGGAACAAGCAAGTGAAAATGAAGATAAATAGGTACAAAAGTAGCTGGTTATGTGTAAACAGGTTGTTAGTGCACTTGCCCAGTTGAGCTCTCTGCTTCCTCGCCACAATCTAATTGATACTCTGGTTTAATTCTGTTTACAATGATCTTCAGTTCTTAGTAGAAATGTGTAAATGCTAGTAAGCTTCAAGATGGACTTGCGGAAAAGTAGGAAAATAGATGGGTGTATCAGCAACAAGAACAGGAAGGTGAAGCTCCACACCTAGTACATCTGGGTACCAGCACATAGAGAGACCAGGAAAGCTCTGACCTGCTATCAGAATGATCCAGAATGTGTTTTTGTTATATATACAATACATAAAACACATGTGTCTTTTCGACTTGCAGACTTCAATCCTAATCAGTTGGAGAGGAGGAACAGCACTGGGCAGCCTGTGCTTTTTGTAAGTGCTTATGTGGGTGCTGGCAAAGCAATGTTTCTATGTGCAAAGCTGGCTTACACGTGTGTGCAAGCATGCGTTCACTGGCTGGACTTCAATATCAAAATGCCTTTCTGACTTCACAGTTCAAATACAAGTGAGTTATAGTAAATGTTTATAGATATCTGAATACATTTAATGCATACATAAGCTTTGCAAGATCATAGCAAAAGTGGGATCACAATACAGACATTCCTGGTTGGTGCATAATACCATGTGCATACTGCTTTATAACAGCAGTTTTCTCCTGACCACCATTTTCTGTGTAATTTAATAATATTTTGGAGAGCTTTGTCACTGGAAGGAAAACCCTCTGAACCTTTGATAGAGTTGAGCTGGGCTGCTGGGAGTGCAGACAAACAAACTACGGGCAGAGGGTGCCAAGAAGCAGATCTTAAAAAATTTATCTTCATCCTGATGTAGAACAATGAAAACCACTTCAGCTGCTCATGCTCTGTTATCTCTATACTTGGGCAATAGTCCTCTATGTGTTAAAAGAGGAAGTAGACTCTTTTACAAGACTATTCTTCTTTTGCTGAGAGAAGGCTTCTTTTTTTGACCAGTAACTTATGCCTGGTTTTGTGGATGGAGATGGAGCTCTGACATGGTTGTCAACACTTTATATTCATCAGGTATTCTCTCACAAGAAATGTTTCACTTTCCCATTATAACCTTTTCAAGGCTGGCAGCCTTGTGCAATGATTTCTTATTACAGTGAACCCTTTTGAAGTAAGGATGAGGATTCTCCCCTCTCTGTTCATTCTCTTCATACTAGTTTTAAATTTTTGAAAAGCTTGGAAAAAAGGTATTATAGGTAGTAAGGTCTGTTATTGGAGTATCTCAGAGACTGCTTTGAAGATGTGTTTTTGAAATACTGTCCTTTTTTATATCAATAATGGAAGCTGTCCAGGAGTAAATCAAAACTTGAGCAACAAGTATGAAAAACACAATTGTCTTTTCCCCTGAAAAAAAATTGCAAGCCTTCTGGTCCCACCCTTGCTTTTCTACCAGCCATCAGGCTCTGCTATTGTACTGTCTGGTCCTTTCAAAATTCTCAAAGCCAACAAGAAAAATCACATTTCATTTCCAAAAAGAATTTCAGCTCAAATCCAGCTCCTAAGATTCCTGAGCATTAGTGGCACCAGCCTGTGTAACCTTTCCCAGTATTTGTTTCACACGTATGAAAGTACACAGATGGCCAATTATGCCAGTGACGGCACTGAATTATTATATCTAATTAGAGATGGGAGCAAGATTCTAAGATGAGAAAAAGAGGTCTGATTCTATCAGATTTGTGGGCTTGGAGAAGGCAGCTGGTTTTCCTCTTATCTGTACATGTAGTGCTTCTGCACAGACATTTTACAAGCCATTCATGTGATGAATATACACAGGGCTAAGGAGGTGATGTGAGGCATTGCTGCCAGGAGTCCAAAGGTGGATGGTGGGTGCCCTCGTAGGAGCAAGAAAGGAGAGCTCAGCATGTGGCTGGAGCCTTCACTGCTCAGACAGGGAGATCCACAGGACACTATGTTTTCTCTTCATAACTCTTATTGACTGCAAGATGTACATTGCTCAGCTTCTTGACAAATATTTCAGATTGAGAAGAAAACAAAAAAAGCACCACGAGAAAAATGAGGCAGCATTATTATTTATATAAATGAGGATTAAGCCCACTTCTCCTCCTACGTGATCTCGGGATGAATTAGTGGCATTCATTGCTACACTGCTATGTTCTGTGAGAAACACAAGATTGCACGTTTCATCTTAGGGTTGAGTGGAAAGACTTGACTGAGAAAAGTCAAAGCTTTTTAGACAACTGCAAAGTCTGATTTAATACTGAAAGAATTACATGCAGACTTGTATTTTGTTCTCTTCTTTCAAGTTTACTCAAGTAAAAAAGTAATTAATTCTTCGAGCACAGTTGAACCTTGCCTATTTTACACTAAAAACTGGGTGACTCACTGGAACCTGCTAAGCTTTTGAAATCATGAGCATGAAATTAATGAATAGCAGAAATTAATGCTTTTCAAACCATACTTATTTTCATTTGATAACTTTTGTTTAATGTCATTTCAAATACTTTGGAGTTGCTAATCAGTCACCAAAATACAATAGGGTATATTTTATGAGAAAGGACACCTCAATAGGTGGCCCATAAAAGACATCCAGTGTGATTCTCTACTGAAATGAGGGACAGATTGCTGATTTTATGAACCATCTAGAAAGTAGATGGAAGGTGCTTGACAACTACTTTTTAAATCAAATGAGCTACTGATTCTTCTATTTTTTTTCAATACTAGCACATATATTTAATGCTGCAAAATGTTAAATATTTGACAAACCTCACTAAAGATTGTTTGCTTGATATCTTTTAAAAATTTTATAACAAGAATTTAAATATATTTTTCTTTGCATTTTTTTTACAATTTTCCTCCCTACTTGGTCAAATAAGGCATTTTCAGCCAATGGACTTATTAAAATACTTCCTTAAACTTCAATTCCATTTCTGATGTCTGATCTTTGAAGAGCCGTTACAACATTTTAATGCTGTATTTATGAAAAGTACTTACTATGAAAAGTAAAATATAATGAATGTGTTCATCACAGCTTTAAGATTATCAAGTTTAAAAATTCATAATGATAGAAGTACAAGCCGCAGAAAAAAAATACATGTGATACATGTGTGTCATGTAATATTCTAGTCAATCTCACTAATATGTAACAACATGTACTTAATTCTTCCTGCCATGACAAATCTGAAAAGAGCAATCTATAGGCATTTAACACCCAAGCATCTCCTTACGATACACATCATGTAATAATCCCCACAGATATATATCCAAACACAATAGCAATGACCAAAAAAAAACTCAAAACCAATACAATAACAAATAAGCAAACAAACAAAACAAAAGAAAAAAAAAAGAACCGAAGTTCCAAAACTCCACAGTTTCAGCATGACTTTTGATTTTTATATGGGTCTAAAGCTTGTTAGATGCTTTCTGAATTGCTACTGTTGCTGAGTGAGCTCCACTTACACTTGTTCTGCCTGCATACTGACAGTAACCAGTTACAGCTCTGCTATTTGTCTCATTGTTTCTCATTCTCTGCCTCTTTGCATTTAAGAGCATGAAGTACCTATTCTTATAAAAATAGCTGAAGCAATTATCTGGTCCAAACATAATCAGATTAGCTAAAAAATAGTGTGGCCAAAACAGCTTTATGCTACACCTCCAGTACTGCCCAGCTTAGCCTTCTCCTTTTATGTAGAGCCATAGAGTCACTAGTCCAAGCTTTCACTGTGATCCAGAGGTTATTTTAATGCTCATTTGGTTAGCTTTCCATCCAGAGATGGAAATCTGGACCTTAGTTTCCATGAGAGCCTATTGCTTCTGGCTCCCCAGTCAGGGTATCCTGGTGAGTATCCAGGTATGGCCCATAAAGGGAAATAAAATAACCAGAGCTGGTCAGAAGACTGTCTTTTGTTCCAAATTGCTTTATTCTTGAAAGAAAAGAAAAGCTATGCTGAGCTGGGACACAAAAGCTAACAATCAGAACATTTTTGTGGGAGGGAAAAGCCTTGGAAGGATGTAGGCATTTTTTCAGCTTGTTTCCTGGGCTGCCCAGCTCTTCTGGCTGCCTGCTATGTAGGCAGACTCCCAAAGAACTGAAAGCCTCTGCTGAGAGAGGTGGGCAGAGACCATGAGGAGCAAACCCTGAAACTTGCTGACTACCAAGAGAGACCAACAGAGGGATAGCTGCTCTCTCCTTCACTGGGCTGATATGGAGACCCTGAGCAGCAGATACCCAGCTAACCATTCTCCTGGTGACCAAGAGGCTGCTGCCACCAGGGAGGCCAGCATTTGGGGTGAGATTTGCAGAGCCAGCCAGCCAAGGGAGCCCAGGAACCCCAACTCCAGTGACAGCTTGAGTTATGTCTTGCTCAGACACCAGTTACCTTTTCTCTGCAACCACCAGCTGGGGGACTTGGGAACTCCAGCCTACATCCAGGTCACCAGAAACAAGCAGAGATTGAATAAAATCAAAGAGAAGGTTGAACTGGCAGAAGAGTTGGCTTGAGGAATTATTTTCCAACAACCTGTCATTCCTCAATGGAAATTAATTCTAAAAGGAAGCTTTTGATCACCCCCGTAACCTGAGGGGTTAAATACACTGAGGCTGAGTGACAGGCTTAACACATGTACTTTTAATGGAAAAATGAGCTTTGATTAGTTTTAGGTAGCATCACTGTGCCAGAATCCACCAGCTGTTTGGTGGCCAAGAACCTACCATGGAAAGCAGACGTGGTCTCTTGCAGCAGGGATCTGCAACCGTCTGTGCTCTCTTACTAGTGAGGATGCCACAGTTTGGTGAGTTAAAAAGCTGGGGTGAACAGTTTTGTTCATTAGGAACCTGATATGTTCTGGAAGAGTTATCACACAGCTGGTAGCAGTGTCTGAAATTTTCAATGGAACAGTTGTTTGCTGAAGAAAAAGGACATGACTATGTGTCTGGTCATGTAGTTCCCGTCTAAATTAGATCTGCTGCACCTGGACATTTCAACATTTAAGGTGAATTTTTTCCTGATGCTATAACTGCCCAAATGTGGCCCAAGACAAAAGTTAAGACTAAAGCTTTAGACTCATTAGATTTGCTGCCTGAAAAGAAATGGTTATTCATAAACTATCTAGCAATGGACATACTACTGCTATACTTTATACTAGGTAGCAAGAGCTCTAATACCCCATATTTCTTGTTTCCGCTATTTTATATATATTTTTATATTTTTGTTACTTTATTTTTTCTCTCAAAGGGCTAAGATAAGCATATTGAACAAATGTATTTTTAGCTTAGGTCTCTGATCACATTCTTCCAGGACAAAGGAATTATAGAGTGCTTGCAAGTATTATATTACTTTTAGTTGTCTTCATGCAATTTTGGATTAGTCTTTCAGTATCTACCTGCAGGGAATTCGTGCTGAGCCATAAAAGCCTATTAAAGGAGTGACTGGTGAGGCCCTAAAAATACCTTAGTCTGAAATAGCTTGTTGCAGCTCTTTGTCAGGCACAAAGAAAAGTGCGCTGCCTAACATCTTACAGGACAAGGATAATTTCCAGAGGACAAACACAATACCTCTGGAAGTGATAGAAAGAGAAAAAAGAGACTGTGACAAGCTAAGCACTGGATGTTCCCTTTCACAAAAGCAGAAAGTCTTTACAGCACAACTTTTATATAGCTAAGAGAAGCTACCCTGGAAAAGGTAGTCCCAGTTCAGTGTTCACAATTTGGCCTGCACTGGCCATTTTCTTACTCCTTTCTCTAGTTCATATTTCCTATTCCTCCCTCTGTGCTTCATCATTTAATCTTCCTATAATTTCACAGTCATTATTTTTAATGATTTCTCACCTGTTCTCCTTTTTCACCTTCTGATCCTCTGACTAATGTGCTGATACATCAGTGATTAATTTTCAGTCTTCAGCTTTGGTTCATTTGTCCTTCTCTCCCATTATAAGACCTTCCCTTCCAACTCTGATATTTGTTTCCCTTACTTCTGTTCCTATTCTGCAGAGTGGACTATCTTCCCTCACATGTATTTCAATTGACATATTCTATTTTTACTATCTTCTATTTATCTCTGTTTCTCTAGTTTAGCTGATGGCTCAGTCAATGTCAACAGCTCAATGTATTTTTACTTCTTAGACCTACTCACAAGCAGCCTTGTTGCATGAAACACAGCTGGGGTTTTCTGACCTTCCTTGCCTGTCACAAGCTCTTTCTCTCATAATACTGAATTGTTAACTGTCTTTTTGGTCTACAATTTACTAATTCTTCATGTCTGTTTAAGTATTGATGTGACAGATAGTGTCACGGTTAGAAATAATACCTGTAGACCTTAGCCTTTCAGGAATTACAGTAACTCATAATCAGCTCAAGATACAGATACAACTCCAGATCACTATTCTCAGTTTTTGAGATGAAATTCAGTGTTTCTGGGAGACCTGTTTAGAGATACAGAGTGTATATCTAAATAAAAATATTTAGAGACTTTTAAAGATAAAAACACTTAAGACTGTGTATAATTAGTTCAGATCTCAAATTTGGGTTGGAAATACAATTTAGTGGGAGTCTGCCTACCTTTACTCACAATTATTTCTTTCCAGAAGTCAAGCAGTTGATATGAAATACCACCAGCCATGAAAATCAGTATTTCTGATACAGCAGCTCTTTCACCTGTCATTACATGGTGTGACATATTTTAAATCTGAGTTTTTAGCTAATCAGGAACTACTCTAATTTTTTCCCACTGTCTGATGTTCCTACACTTCAGAAGCAATGCATTATGCACCAAACTTTACCCAGAATAATGTGGCTGGCCAGGTAAGGTAGCAGCAGCAAAAATTATGTCTGATGCACTGACTATAATAATTATTCAGAAAGACTGAGATTTAAACAGCCTAAATTGGTGAGTGCTGAGTGGCTGTTGCTCTAGCACATGTCAGGTCTTCAAGTGAAAAAAAGAGCAGGTTCTGTAACTCATACATCATTATTTATATTATTAATAATCTTAATTCGTCTCAATATTTCTGGTCAGGAAAGTGTCTGGGACATTTGAAAGCCCAACTTTTGCCTGTTTTGTTGCATTTCCACAGGACCTGAGGCCTGAGCAGCCATACATATGCATTTACCTGCTCTAGGTGATCCTGATCTCCAGAGGTCCCTTCCCACCCCAACCTTTTGTGATTCTGCTTGATCCTTCTCAGTTGGTCCTATGGTAGTGGGGCAGCTGTCCCAAGAGCCTTTCCTAGTTTTCATCCTGAGTAACATCCAACTGCATTTTGGAAATCCTTGTTCCAGGGAAGAGTAATCCCTGAGCATCCACCAAATTTCGCTGTTAAAGATAAACTCATATAATGAAGAGAGGCCTTAAGCAACTTGTCCTTTGGATAATGCTGAAGGCCCCTTTAGAGAGAGATTGACCTAGAGTGAAATAGAGAATAATAAATATGAGATGTAGGAGTTTTTAAATGCTCCAGAAGCATGAACTGGAAGATATTAAAAATCTAGAAAGGAAATGCCAGAGCCTCACACAAGATCTACACAAAGTTCAGACTACACAAGCTAAACATTGTGTAACACCACAAGCATATTCAGTATATCTTTTTTGAATGAAGTATAAATATAGTTAGTTAATTTATTAAGTGGAGTCTTCCTTCTCTGTTGAGGTTATGTGGAAAGATTTTGTTTTCTTTTGAAATAGATAATTACAGACCAACCTTTTCCCTGTTTGCAACAATCCTTTCCTCTTCCAACAAGCAGCCCTTCTTGGAATAAAGATACACTACATCAAGCAGCTCTATAGAAAGTGTCCTTAATACAATAAACCTGTTGTATGGTATTAGCATGGGGCAATAGTGGAAGGTCCAATAACAGTAAGTTTCACAATAGCAATGAAAGTGTTGAGCCAAAAGTAGGGTCTTAGCCTCCATTGTTTCTGCTTACAGAATTACAACCCCAGAACCATTTATTTTTCATGTTGCTTCTAATTGAAGGAAGTGGAAAGTCAAATCTAAGGGGTTTGGTAAGCATCAAAACTGAAAAAAAAAAGCCAGAAAAGGATCTGACTAGCTCTCTGCCATTGACCCAGAAGCCCAAAATATTATACAATCCTTAAAAAAAGTCTGAAGAAGCAAAGAGAATACTTAATACTTTGTTAGGAAATTTGATAAATATTTTATCTCCTCCTTAAATACTCCTCTTAAATTGTTAGTCTGACACCTATAAAGACAGTTACAGCAGGTTTGAAACAGAGCAGCACCCAGAGCAGCAAGACATTTGTCACAGTCTCTCTAAGCCAAGTGACAATAATTATTTTATTTGATGCCATCATTAAATAGACCTTGTCATGAGATCACAGTGAACCTCCTAAAAATGTCCAATTTGTCCTTAGCAATCTGCTCCCTGTATCTAGCATGGAAGTATATACAGTGATCAATCTTACATCTAGCAGTTTTCATTAAAAAATTATTTCTGTGAAAACCTATGTTGTGAGTTTAATTTTGCCCCAATGACACAGCTCCTCCAGTACATGTACTTGCAAAGGATGCTCAAGTGACTTGTTGGACACTCAGTTCTGTTTAACAGTCACATTAGGGCTGTTGTCATTCTTCCTCAGGAAATTCCTGCAAGCCTGTTCTGGCTCATCACAATCTTTGCCCATCAATCAGACATTATTGATCTTAGTAAGGGTCCCTAAATACCACATGAATGTTAAGTGAACAGCTGTGGTACAAAAACGGGACCTTATCTGTAAAAATCAAAGGCCTTGAATGAAAGTTGCTGAACTACTGTGGAAATAAAAATTTAGTCCTTGATCAACAACTGACCAAGGTCAAATCTCAAACTATAGTGTTTAAAAGAGTTCTAGAATTCCCAAAGTGTTTATTGGGCTGGGGAAACTGGGCATTCATTCTTGAGAGGCAATGGATTGCTTCTGCTTACTGAAATCTGTTTGCTTTCAGGAATACTATCAAAAAAATGACCTTGTTATAATCTGCCAAGTGGTGCTAAGCCATGGTCATTGTAGTAAAGCCATCCTGCAGAGACACACATCTAACTACCTGAGTCCTTCTAGATTCTGGATCTCTGAATTTGAGTGTGCACCCTTTGCATTCTTCCTGAAGGAGAAATATTTGTCAAAACTCTGAGCCACACTTGTTCAAGAAACTGAAATATTGAGAAAATATTATTGCTAGTCCAGGGTTTAGGCAAATCCTTCTCATTCAGAAACCATCTTATCACATCCTTTGTACAGTTAAGAAAGCTACCTTGAGAATTACAATTTACTTTGGTAAAAATCTCCAGAAGCTCCTGTCAAATCTAAGCAGGCAAGTAATCTGTTCTAGATCTTTTGTTCACTGTTACACGCTATATAGCTTCATCTTGCAAACCTTAACTGCTTGCAGTGAAGACTTCCAGTGAAAAGCCTTGGCAGGAATTTACTTCTGTTAACTGAAGAGGTCAGTGCTATCACTAGTGTCTGACCACTTTGCAAGTCTGGCTAGCTCAAAAGACCACAAATGAATATTAATTAAGCACATGAAATCTGTTTCAGATTGCATCTGAAATTCAGTTCAGATTACCCATGAAAATGCATACTAGTCCTTGTGGGGTTTGCTGATTTTTGGTTTGTATTAAGTATATCTCGTGAAGCTCTATCTAACCAGACATAAATTACTTCACTCAAAATGCAGAAGACAAGAGAACAGTGACTGTTGATCTGGTATTGTTGGCAAATTCTTTGGCTACATTTCTCATACTGGTTTCATCCTACCTAAAATAGCGATGCCTGTGAACAACAGCTGTAATCAATACCATTACAGACTACACTTTTGACAGACACACTTTCCTAGAAAAGGAAAGAAATCATTGAGACCAAAACAGAAAAATGCAAGAACTTCCTTAACTCTGAGCCAGTCAGTCTGTATCACTGATATAGTCATGGACCAGACAGTGAGATGTTCTTTTCTCTGAAGTTGTCATCTGCTGACTTCACTATGTTTGCCATAGAAACTTTGGGTTACCACACTTTTCATCAATCACCTGAGGGCATAATCCAAAGCACTATATTGAGGCCAGCTCCTTGTTTGAGCTCTGAGGCCAGCTTTTGCTGCAGCATTTCAGTGCAAAAAATGCTTGTTTATGCTCTTCCTTTTACAAGCTGAACTAAGTGTGATCATTTGGGAAACAGAACCTTGAAGGCCATAATTAATTACCTTCAAGGTGTAGGTAATTAAAGATGTAGATCTTTGACTATTGAGTAAGCAAATAAGGAGATATACTGTAAGGCCCATTGCACCAAAGTAATGTAAACTACCTTTGTGAAGAAGGGAGAAGTAGGAGAAGCTGAGAAGACCTCTGCGGGTAGGTCAAGTTACCAGTGCATGAGTTACCTGTGCACATTATTTCAGAAAAAAAAATAATTTCAGGATACTGCAGGAACCCTGTATTAAAAATCAGGGCACTGAAAATGCAAGACTAGAATGAATAGTGTGTCATGGAATAATTTCTATCTTTGGTTAACTCAAAGAGCCTGGAAAGATCATGTTCTTTGTTAAATAAAGCAGCCTGGAAAGATCAAGTTGGGTTGAAGTCTCTTCAAGGTTGATGTGCTAAAGATCTTGTGATTCCAGCAGGGAAAAGGAGAAGAGGTTTCTTTCAGCTTGGGGAATAATCTTGCACCAAACCATTTGCTTATTTCACTGATCTCTCAATAAAGAGGTAGAATTTCCAATTAGTAAAAATAAGATGAAAAACTTTGTCTATACTGGTCTCATCTTACTGCAGAAGTCTCATAAAGATTCTAGTACTGTATACAGGACATAGAAACTATGTATTTGGCAAAACAGACATGACAATTCGTCTCACAATTCCTTAAGGACAAGTTCCAAAAACAACATTTGGGCATCTAAAGCACTGCTGAAGCAGAAGACATGAAGGGTCAAGACAGTAATTCAAAAGAAAAAAATCCTGACCCCTCCTCTGATGCCTGAAAGTCTGTTTGTACCTAAGCCTTATCCAAAGAAAACTTACTGGGGTGCCAAATTCTCTGTTTGCACAAATGGCCAGAGATACAATTTTCTTACTTGACCTAAACATATGATATAATCCCCTCTCCCACCTAAGATTCCATCTCCATCCTAAGATTCACAAAACAGGCATGCCTCTTAGGAGAGGCATCTGGAGGCCTGATCTGCACATACACTGAATTTAATGAAATAGCAACAGCAGCTGCTGTTAACGGCAGTGGCAGCAGTGACTGATCACTGTTTATACAGTACCTTAGCTATCAGGGCAGTTGCCAAGTATAGAGGAGACTGGAGAGACTTTTAATCACTCAAATGTTCTCAACGAGATGGAAGACAGCCCAGTTTGTCTTTTCACAGGCCTGAGCCACTTGGTATGTCTGAAGTGGTGGACATCCAAAAGGACAGTCTGAGCTAAGCACAGGCAGGAGTCTCCTCACCCAGTCAGGCTACTGTGATTTTTGTTCTGAGCTGCCTAGTGGTGCCCAGACATTTGCTTTGGGTGCTGCAGAGATGGGTGACATAGCCTTCAGCTCCAGTCTGGGAGTTGCCTCCAGGATCTCCATGTAGAGGAATTTCTCCATTGCATCCTGCCAGTCAGTTATGGGGGAAGGGCACCCAGAGGCAGGGGTGGCTTTCTCCACTCCCAGGGAAGTGGTGGATGCCCCAACATTGGACACTTTTAAAATTCAGCAGACACAGTTCTGGGTCATCTCGTCTAGACTGTGCCTTTGAAAAGAAAGGTTGGACCAGATGACTCTTGAGGTCCCTTCACACATGCTCCTTTATGATTCTATGATAAGTTCATGACAAGCCCTGGTGGAATTAGTGTGTCAGAAACCATGGCATTTTCAATATTTCTGATTAGAAAGCATATACTCGAAGGAAATAATACAGAAACTGAAATATTTAAGGTCAAGCCAGGTTTCCATAACAGTCAGTGGGATATTTGACACAGACTTTTAAAAAAAAACAAGGATTACACACTAAATAGTCTATTTATGAGGAACAAGTGATATTTTAATGTACCAGTATTTTTCCAAACTGTTTCAGGAAAATTATTAATAACTGAAGAAATCTAAAAAAACCCAAAATGTTGAAAAATGCTTAATTGCCATAGCAACGCTCGTTTTACCATTGAATATCATAACTCCAGAGAGACACAGAGCTGCCATGATCAGATGCCTTATTTTAAAATTTCCTGATTGCTAAAAATCAAAGAATTTTACTGCATAATCCCCTTTAAACACAATAACAAAAACAGCTTCCCTCAGCATTAGTCACAGTGTGCCTAATGGTTTTCCACACCTTTCCATACACAGAGATTACCTTCACTTAAAGCTATTAAAGACCATTTTTGTTACAAAACAAAACACAGAATTGTGCTAAATAACAAATGATACTGCAAGATCTGAAAGGAACCTTTTCTTTCATGACTCAGACTCACAGAGAGGTAAACAGTCTGAGTTGCCTGTATATCCTACACACACGCACAGTAACATTGACTTACTGCACAGTAGACTAGTATTAGGTGTCCCCCAAAAGCATAAAAGAAAATTTTTCATAGTGTTATTACTAATGAACTTGTCTTGGTTATAGATCCAGAAGTTCATGATCTGCCTCTGAAATATACTTAGAAAAATATATCATAATTTTAAATGCACAAAAATATTACTGATGTGCTAAAAGTTACAATTCTGCCCCTCTGAGAAAATAGACTAGCTCTAACATCAGCAGACTTTTAATCAGACTTTAGAATTTCTGAGCTGGAGGATTTGTGGCCAATGGGAGCCAGGCATACAGAGGAATAGATGGGCAGCATGTCACTGGGCCTGAGAAAGTGTTGTGTTCCTCTACTGCTCCCTCTGGCCTGTGGTTCCTTGGAAAATAGATGTCGCAGCAGATACCTATGTGGTATTAGCAACATCTACTATGATTGTTCTTATTCTAAGAAGATCAGTTACAGAGGACAAGATCCACACATTCTTAGCATTGACCTCTTACAACTGATGACAGTTTTTTTAAGCTATTGACATTTTGTCAAGTCAGAGCAATTTTGGCACACATGAGGAAACCTTTTAGAAGAAAGATCATGGAAAAGCCTGACTTGCATGTATTTGTTTGCCAGCAAGAGTTCTGACAAAGCTGAGGACATCCATGCTGGAGGTGACAGCAGAGGGTGCAGGTGGAGGGCTGGCTCAGAGGGAGCAGTGCAGCCGTGATGTGGCAGGGACACGCTTGCACAGCACAGTCTCCAAACCCAGTTATTCCCTGTTATTTTTGACTGATGAGGAGCAGAGACCCTATTATAACAAAGGATTCTCCTGACATACGTGAAGTACCATAGGGAAAAAAATACAACTTTGTGGAAGCAGCAAGATGTTTGACTTTACTTCTGCCTATTTATAGCTCACTTGAACATTTTGACAATTGCAAATAATTCTGTAGACTAGCTATTTAGACACCCTGCTGAATGTATCCCAACAGAAACTTGAGGGGTTTGATAATTTTCTAGCCAGAGAGTATTAACTCGTGATTCATTGAAGAATGTTTCAAATAAAGTCAGACTCCAAATTTTTAAACTTTCCCTTCTTGTAAATATCTTTTAATTACATTGTTACTCCAATTTATCCACTCACCCTCAAGTGTAAATCAGTTCTTCTATATGCAACCAAACCTCACTTAAGATTTCAGCATAAGAAATTGCATTAGTACTTCACTTAAAATCTTGAGCACTGGTTTAAAGGAAGAACTTTTTGCAAGGCTGCACCATAGCACCAGCTTTACCACGCTATAGGAAAACTTTCATTCAGCCATTACTGTCACCTAGGAAATGGAAGTTAATTCTAGCTTCCACCTTCTTGGATACAGACTTCTGGTAAAAATGTATAGCCTATTTTTGAAACCTCTGTAAATATCTTCAATGGCTTTGGTTGCTGCCTAGATCAATTTCCTGACTAGCAGACTCCAAATAGACTGAATTAAAATATGATTGATATTATGTGTCATTAGTAAGTGAGTGCTCTTACCTTTTCAGATAGAAGACATCTTTACAATATTTGCATTTGAAAGGGGTGAGTAATTTTCAGCTTTGAGAGAACGTAACTCACATGTTTTCTGCATAATTTTGCATTCCACTTAAAATTCTCTCTCTCCTGCCATATCTTTCATATTTCTTAATGCTTAGGTTTCCCAGTATCTCTTGCCCTGCCAGTCTGTCCATATCTCTCTCATGAGTACTGCTTGTATACCCTCAGAGGAAAGATGAAAGCTCAGTCTTTCTCTGTTTTTCTTCAAATCATTTCACCATTGTCTGCTGGGGATTATCCATGGAAAATAATTTACAAAAAGAATTTATTTTCTACATAAAAGGCAAAATAAAAATAGGGTTGATCTTCTACCTAATTAAAATTTGTGCAAACTCAGCATTAGACATCCTTCTTTTAAGTAAATACTCATTCTCCATCTTTACAGAGTGCCATGTAAATCTGTTTCCACACAGAGCAAACCAAAGGAAAAGTGTCCTGGACCTTCCCCTGCACATTTTAGCTTTTGTTAGTGGAGTCATTGCCTGGTGCTTCTTCACCAATGGAAATCAACATTGAAAAAACATAGATGTAAGTAATCTCCTTTGTTTGGGTAAAAAAAAAGCTACTCTTCAAGCTTTTTTTTTTCAAGATAACCTTACGAACCTTTTAATAGTGGTGCCAGTGAAAGGATGCTCTCTGTATTATGTACAGGACTGAAAGGATACATTTTGCTACTGAAAGTTCTGCCCCATGGCCTTTTAGTCTGTATGTAATGACCTATGGCAAAACAAGGCAATATCCATGATGTGATGGTGAACACCACATCCCTCTGTCATGTTTCACAGAATAATCATTATAACTATTTGTAAGACTGACTTTTTAAATTTGTGTAAATGATGTATCTGTCCTTTCCCCCCTTAAATTTTCTAGTTGCAATTCTGATTTCTTGATTTCTTAAACTTTCATCTTAATAGCAAGAAGGAGCAAGCTTTGAGTAGGAATTCTCAGAAAATGGTTGTAGTGCACTACATACTGTCTGTGTTTTAGCCAGTCAATAATAATACTAAATATTGCATGTCTAATATTTGCTATTGTTTTATTGTTATACATTTAACTACATTTCTTGTTTTATTTATCTGAGATGAGTTAAATCAGGTATGATGAACAAACTCCCTCTCCTAAAGAGATTTGACCCCTATTCTTGTGACCCTCTGGTAGCTCGTATTGCTACAACAGAAGCGTAGCCTCCCTTTTATAAAGTCATACTGTGAAAGGCGGGAACTAAATAGTCTCGTTCAGCTATATGTCAAGAGAAGCAACACAAATTATTTAGAGAAGCTATAAAAACATTCCCAAAAAATTACTAGAGCATTTTTTGTGGGCCACAAATTAAAAGAAACACTATTCCTAAACACTAGACTAGGTAGCTCAGAACCCCATCCCAGCTGGTCTTGACTTTTCATGACTCCTCTCTGCATAATCTAATGTAGTCATCAGAAGTCATTACCTTTGGAACAATATTTGTGCATTTCCATTTAGCTGCTGTACCAGCAGTATCTTCTTACTCTGCATTGCTGAGCTAGTTGCACTAGCAACAAGAACAAGAGGCTTAGCTGCACTTCAGTTTGTGTTACGGGAATCACTACTTTCAAGGAATGATGTTCAAGTAGAACCAGCAGAACCAAGTCTCTAAAACCATTTTCAGCACCTCTACTGAAACTATTTTCTGCTACTTCTATTTTAGTAGGCTCAGGACCAGCCTGTGATATATAAAATCACCACATGATTCCTCTATTTATCAAGTAGTATCTGTAAAGATAGTTTTTTTCCCAACATTAATTTTCCTTGGTCAAGGTTAGTTTTAGTCAAGTAGCCAGTGAAACCACACTGCCTCACAAAAATCTAAAATTAGCTTTTATTAAGTCTAGGCATATGTAATAATCTCAACAGGTCTAATAAAATTGTCTTCTAAATCTTCCAGAAACAATGCTACTAAATTTAAATTTACATACTTTACACTAGAGTGGATAGTTTCTTAAAAGTCATGAAGTTGAAGTAGAATGTAAATTCAATCCAAATTTTATTAATTTTATAATAAATTTCCATGAATATTACTGTGCATTTCCTAAAAGAAGGGAGAGAAAAAGGCATAAACAGAAACAAAAATGACCAGAAATAATCAGAATCACACAAAAAAACCCTTATGATTTAATTCAGAGGTTTATCTGTTGATATCTCTGCTTCCCCTACTGCTTTCAGGTGATATCTTTCCAAGGCATTTGCAGGACTGTTTCAGTCCTGAAGTCTGTTTTACCATTGCTGTTTCTCTGGTAAAGTAATTATGAAGCATTCAAATTAAAGTCAATCTTACTTTACAAAAGAGGAGGGACAGAGGGCAAGAAGGAGAAAAAAGGGACATTTGCTTTGACATATGTCAAAGAAAAGAAAAAGAGAAAAAAAACCCAACGTAATTTTCCTTTGCCAGCCATAGAATGAACAAATGTAGAAGTTTTCCTGACTCAGTGCCTCAGAAGGTCTCAGGCTTTGCTTCTCTGGGTCATATTTATAGGTATTTTCCTGACATTGCCTTCAACTCAATGTGCATACAGATGCTGTGTATATACACACAGGCTACTATGGACAAGCCATTAAGTTTACCATGAAGTTTAACCCCAGGTTACCATGAAACCATTACTGCAGGTAGTAAAAGTCACAGTTCTTATCTGTCCCCACTTTCTATCAATGTCTACTTGCTCTTCTCATTGAGACTAAAGTAAGCTTTAGAGTGAGTCTTAGTATTATTTTTCTGTTAAAATCTCCTGTAAGTTAAACTCTCACATCTCCTAGAAAAGAAAAAACCTTCAAATTAATTAATTTTATAATTGCTTCACTTCCTAAGGTTTAGGCTACATGAAGTAATTCATGGCCACACTCATCTCTCAGCTCCCCTAAACCTTTATAAACCAAACTACATTACCAGATCAGTTGATAAGCCAACATTTGGTTCTGTAGCCACAGCTCCTTTTGCCCATACTGACCAGAAATGCCAGCACTCAGAAGGAACAAGACAGCTGTTCCTGGACTACTACTTCTTTTAAAGAGTATTTTGATTTTATAAAACATGTTACAATGAAGTCTTTATTTCAATGATCATATACTATTTATTTTCACAGGCATTCTGACACATTCAGTGCATGCAGTCTGTGTTGTCCTATGTCAACTGAAGGGTATGAACCAGAGGAAAATATTGCCCCCCTCCCCGCCCCCAGCACCTGCCTCTTCTATTGCAAAGCTGAGTATTAGCATCCAGAGCTGGGATTGGGTCCCTGCATCTCTCCTCAAGCTCTGCATGGTGCTGAGAAGGTCATCCAAACCACAGGTTTGAAAAAGTGGCCACAAGTTATGCTTTCTTCATTTTCTGGGTATCTAATATGAAACAGCTGTGGATGAATTTGCAGGCATAGTGAACACTCAAGCTCCAGGTGGGGGTGGTTCCCACTGCATAAAACTTCATAAAAGGGTTTCTTCACTAAAAAATGCTCTGAACATGATTTTCTAGGTGACTTTCTAAAAACAGCAGACATCTCTGACAATGGGATTTTAGCACAAATCACTTCTACAGGAAGGCAGTGAAGAGAAGCTCATTAACAGTTATGAATCACTGCAAGTTTGCAGAGATTCTGGCAGTGGATCAGATAGCCATCATAGTATATAAAGGATCCACAAGTCTGAGTTAGTAGGCTGCAAGAAATCAGAAGATTTTGCATAAATTTTCTGTGCCAAAGCTGAACCACATCTTCCCCTACATGTATATATAGTGTTACACACACAAGCAAGGAGAGTTAAAAAAGCAAAAGGAATAAACAAGCATTCAAGGATAAACTATATGTAGGTATTTTTAAATTAAAACAGTTGTGGCAACACTGCAAGACAGACCTCTTTCCAAAGGCTCAGCTGTTTGCCCAGTTTAAAAAGCTCGTGAAGCTCTGTCTGCCTTCCATACAGCATGAGGAAAGACAGGCATCTCCCAGAGATTCCAGTATGTCAGGTTATTAAATGACAGCATCCAGACCATGTAAAGAGTAACCACTTTCATATTTCTCAGTCTGGGTACATATCTGTCCTGCTGGGGTCTCACCTCTGTGCACACTGCTTCCACAGAGAGGAAGCCCTGCTGTGCATCACAGAAACCATCCTATTTATTTAATAAATGACCAGTATTATTGAAGGCATCACAAGTTACATGTAGACACAAGCTAAGCCAAAATAGCCAGAAAGATATAGCAAAGAAAAGCTTGTATCATAATACCCACCTGTGCTAGCAAGGCTTTGGGAAGCTTGGGTTAAATTTCTTTTGCTGCTTGAGGGAATCTGACCTGGTATCTCCTACTTGGAGGTGAATATGTTGATCACAAAAGGTCAGCTATTTTAAGGCACAAGGGTGAGGCATCCCATTATTTCTGTTCAAACTGTTCCACTTTGCATGGAATGAATATTCATTGGGTTCCTAAGAGAATGGAAGTGAAGAAATGTGTCTATAACTGGGCTGTTAGGCAGCCTAGTGGGGAAGGTGGGTGAGAGGAACACATCCTTTTGAAATATATGAGCATTTCTGGCTAAGCAGCAGCATGGACATGGTGTTAATGATCTGTGTTTGGGACTGAAATGTTGATACTGGAGATAAAATTGAATTTGAATGTTCAAATCCGATTGTGGCAGCAGCCCCCAGACACCCTGCTGAAAAAGTCTACCTGGAAATTAATAGTTGTCTATTTAGTGCTGGATAATGTGAGGAAAATATAGCATGAAACTACTCACAGAATGATGAAAAGGCCTCTCCTAGAGCTGCAGGAATAAAATTTCTTGCTCTAAACTAGCCTTATATAGAGATCTAGTAGTACAAATGATGCTGGCAGAGAAGTAATTAAGTAGAATGACTGCAAAGGACCTGATAATAGAGTGTCCTATATTAGACAATAAATCATTCATCTAGATAGTCTAAAAAGCAGATTAAATAACTGTTCATATGAACTCTTCTATGAAAGTATTTTCCCTTTTAGACTGTTGCTTTAGTGACTGTGTAATTATTAGAATTAATTGGGTTCGAAGGAACACTAGTATTTTTAACATAGGTTTTATCAGGTAGTGACAGTGTTTTTTTCTTATTATACGTTTGCATTTTCATTCTCAGATGCTGTACTATTGGATCAAACTTCTCAACTGCAGAGTTGCTGATAAATTCATCTGTGGTAAAAAAGGCACTCATAAAAATCTGTTTATACAGACTTTTATATTGACTTCTGCTGTATTTCCTCAGGAATGAATCTGTCCCACAAAGCTTATTATTAAATTATTTGAAGAGATGTTGATCAAGTTACACGGTATGAGTAAAGAAATTTCTGCATATTGCCCTGAAATTACTTTGCTATAGAGAAAGGCTTCTTTTAGGGATAAAATCTATAGAGTTTAACAAAAGGGAGCACCACTGTTGCAAGATTCAGCAACAAAAATGTTTTATGGGATCAGTATGCACTATATATTAGGTCATTTGGAATTATACTTTAAAAAGAAATCAAGAAAAAATTATATTCCTAGATTGTTTTAGTTCTGGTGATAGGAACGACACAGCATCCACAAGACTGAGTGTCAGTTCACACTGACTGAGATCAGTGACTGCTTCACTAAGAAGAATCTTCCTGCTCTAAGTGCAGCCCATCCAACTGGAAAGAGAGCAAGGTTTTAGCTAAGGAACACCCAGGGGTGCCTGTGCCTTTTCATTTTAGTCAAAGCTAATTTCAGATCTTCTGGTTGACAAAAAGCAGCAGATTTGCTTCTGTTTGCCTGTAGGCAGCTGTTTTGGCACTGCAACTGCATTTTCTGGGGGACAGCAGTAGCAGCCATTGCCTTCACAAGAGCTTTGCTGCGTAATTAAGTTTTACTAATAAAGACTGAATGCACCAGATTAATAACCTTGTCTTTATACTGCAGACTGGTAAATTAGAGTTGGATTTCTGTCTCTCTAAGAATTGTTGCCAGATTCAGAACACAGCTTTGATACCTTTAATTTAATTACTTACAAAAATTTGATGCCATTCATCTTCCACAAAGTGCACATTCTAGCCAATGGAGACACACTGATTTACACCAAATATGGGGTCTGTATAGGAAAAAATTTGGTTATATTTTTTCAGGACACTTGAGAAAAAATTATCTGGGGCTTTTGTCTCTGCTTATCCTCATCCTATCTATAGACTGTAGTAAATATGAACCTTTCCCCTCCAAGGTGCGTTCTTTGTTGGAGCCAGAATTTACATTTGCCTGTTAACTTACTTTGAGACTCATTGTCCTAAAACCACAGAGATGCAGATCTGGGAAGGACAACAGGATGCTGTCCTGTTCATCCCATGCACTGTCCCCAACAGGTGCTGGTATGGACTATCCTTAAACACATCCAGTAAAACACATTCACACATATTCTTAAATACTTCAGTATTAAATACATCAACAGTCAAAATACTTCTTCTTAAAGGACTCCACTAATAATGCAATTTAGAAATGACAATATTTAATTGCAATAGTTTTTTTTTTGTCCTTCCTTTCTGTTCTTAAATAACAAGTGACCATTATTCTATTTGTAATTACCTTTTTCAGATATTAGAAGATTTAAACATCCCCTTTTAATGTTCCCTTTTGTAGTCTAAAGGAATGGGATTACCTTTCTTTATGGATTTTATTTCCTAAATCCTTTAGCATTCCTTGAATCATACTGTGGATTTTTCTCCAAGTCATCATTTTTAAAATGTGGTGTCTAGAAATGGACACCTGTTGACTCCCAAGCAGAGCAAAACAGTTACTCCTCAAGGGTTGAATACAATATTCCTAGGAATGTATTTCTGACTAAGATGTTTTCTTGGAAAAATAGTGTGCTGTTACTCATAGGCAGTTTGTGATTCACCACAATCCTCAGATCCTTCTCTGTGTAAAGTCACTTCTGTTACATGTCTATTTTCATGTCTTTGTTGAAGTTCATCTTCTTTTAATTTCAGAGGATGTCTGTTTTTTTACACTTATTATTTTCCAGTTTTGATGCTGTCAAAGTCAGAGCCACTTCTCCATTCATACTGACTGTAGATTTTCCAAACATATTACCTCAACTTCATCATTCAATCATTAATAAAATTATTGAGAAGAAATGGTGTTGCAACATAGGTCACAGCACACGCCACAGCCAAGATGGGCCACAATACACAGAGTACCACCATACAATTTCAGAAAGCTTCAAACCCATAGTAACATCTTATCACATCAGAAGGCTTCAGGCATCTGCCCACAGAGCAACATCACTTCAGAAGGCTGCAACCATCTGCCCTTCCTGTTCTTTAGCCTAACCTTTTATATGCTTCATGTTCATGCACTGCACCTGTGTGCCCTCTGTTCCCTTTGGTGATGCTCAGTGCCCCTGGGCACTCCATGGCTCTTTGCTGTCAGTGCTGCTCACCTGCTGCTCACAGCTCTGCCCACTGGGGATGAGGCTGGGCCACAGACCCACTTCCAATTACCACACACTGTGTGCCTACGAAATGGGACGCCTCATGAAGGTTCACATTCTTAATGTGAATCACTGACAATTATTTTTGGCAGTTGCTTCATAACCACAAGGAGGGGGTTCAGCACTCACTTTACCTGGATATGGGTAAATTACAATCATGGCTGTGGAAGTGCCTAGCATTATAGTCTGTTATGACACCTTTTCCCAATATCCACCTTTCCAGAAAAGTTATGCACTGGGAGGAAGTAACAAAGATGGACCCAGACCCTTCTCAGTCATATCCTGACAGGCTGAGGCAATGATAACAAGCCAAAATGTGGGAAATTATACTCAAACACTCAAGAATTTTACTCTTTTTTTTTTTTTTTCCCATGAGTGTAGCTAAAAACTTTAACAAGTCTCCCAGAAAGTTTATGGAGTCTTCAGCTTGATGAAACTCAAAACCTATATGGACATAGACCCAAGAAACTTGCAGTAGCTGACTCTGCTCGAGCTGGGGCATGGATTGCAGACCTCCTATGTCTCTTCCAGCCTCAAACATTCTGCATTTCTATGAATTTATAAGGCAGTGCTATTTGTTTTACTTTTCCTTCCTTGAATTCAGAGAGTGTTTTGCAATCAGTTTTAACTTTTCATAACAGTAATGTTAAATAACCTGAAAGTCATGGTCTGATCTGCAGCTGAAAGTCAGTCTGGGAATCGGGTTAGACATTTTGCTAGTCTCTGCAATATGATATGAATGACATGTAACATTTCAAACAGTATTTGAAATTCTGTAGTTGACTCCTGTGGATGCTGAGAACACATCTTTTTAACCCTAGATCAAAGTCCTTCTCCCAGCTTGAGCACTGGTATTAAACAGTTTCTCTGCCACAGTATCCCTCTTCCACCTTTAAAAAGCAGTATGTTATTTTTGAGGAAGTTGAAGCCCAGTGCTGACTTTATTAGTAAAGATCTGCATCCAAATTCATGACTCATATGACCCAGGGTAGGCCTCTGCAGTCAAATGGGAGTATTGGCAAGCATCACTTGTGACCTGGACTCCATCCCCTGTGTTCCCAGAACCTCACAGTCACTTCATTAGTGCCCACATGGATGAGTAACATGAATAGCATGAGTCACAGTCAGGGACTGTATATGCCTCAACAGTCTTTCCACTGTGCCTAAGGTTTTTGAATTAGTCAAGAAGCCCATGTCCCAGCAGGATGGTCAGACAGGCAGATGGATGTCTCTGGCCCCAAGACAGCCTCTAATCACAGTCATCCACTGAGAAGTTTGTCACTGGAGCAGCACAGCAAATAATAGGACCTTACTGAAAAGCTGAGCCAAAATGTATTTGTCTTGAAGCAGGAAATTTTCAATATTTATCCCTCCTAAAAGAGTTTACCTTTCTTTTCTGCTGCAATGGGGAATTTCTGGATTCTGAATTCACTAGGCATGGGACCTGATTCTTAAAAGAACCTACAGCTTTTACAGATTACTGACTCAGAAACTGATGGGCTGGACAAAATACTCTCAGCTAGTCTTGTAACCTGATTTTGATATTTGGCAGGAATTTTTAAAGTACTCATGCTCCTTTTTGTTCTCTTATTTAACAGACTGTTTTTCAGCACTTTTCTACTTTCATGACAGTTTCTGATTGTGAAATAATGTAAAATACACTTAAATATAATGGAGGGTTTTAAACTATCTGTTCAGACAGGGTACTAAACACAGTACCAGCCCATGTCCTGAATAAGAGTGAAATAACAGAGTGTGAGAAAAACCCCAAACATTTAACACAACTGTTTCTATGCATATTTCTCAGTTATATAGTTGAAATCCACACTATTTCAGGAATCATATAATTCTATAATAGTGACCTTTTTTTATGTTATGAACACCAGTGTTTTTTTCAATTACTGGTAAACCTGCTGATAATTTCTTTTAAAGGCTAAAGGGGACTATTCTTTTAAATCTTACCTTGGAATTTAGGTGTCCATAAAGTTGTCTCTTCTACTGAGAAACCTTCACATTTCCAAAAGGATGGTTCTCCACAGAAAATAATTAGATATAAAGACATGAGAACTTTTATCTATAGGTGAGATACAGACAGGAAAGGTCAAGTGTTGCCAGAGCAGGAGTTTTGAGGTGGACACTTGGTAGTGGAGTATTCATTTGTTTGCAGAAATGTAAGAACTTGGGGCAACTTACCACTCAAAAATGAGGTGCCAAGGGGTTGTAGATGCAAAGTAGCTCGAGAAGGGTTTGTGAAACTCTTAATAAGATGTGATTTAGGCACACTGAAAGGCAGTTAGGTAACAAGCCCTCCAAATCTGGCCTCTTGACCTGGGCATTTTATCATCTTAGCCAGTCTTAAGCTAGATGGGGACATGGTGAAGCATTACAGCTTGGCTGCTGAGGGGAAGTAGTAACCACACAGTATTCAAACCTACCACTGTTTATGCCTTCTAAGAATTAATTTTGATCCTATGATCTTACACTTCTAAAACTCCTGTGTTCCCTAAGAAAGGTTATTGAAGTGTCAGTTTTTTCAAAAACTGGCTGCCTAGAGCTTGTTTTATGAGCAGCATGACCCTCTAGTGAAGCCAATGCACAAGATTTTTACCTGACTTGAGGACATATAGATTCACGTTATTAATTAATACAATCTACATAGCTAGTTTAGGAGCTAAAAAATTCAAACCCTCAAGAGAAACTCAAAAGCGTGCGTATTTTTCCCTCTTTACCTGACAAAGCTCTCAGTAACTGTGAAGATAGAGGGGTATGTGTGGACTAGCAAAAAAAAATGAAATAAAACTCTAAGAGTAATTCCGATGAATATTTTTTGTTAAGATGCTTAGACGCTTCTGTCTTACTGCAATAAACTCTACAGCCAACTCCTTCCCAGTTCCAAAAAAAAGCAAGTAATCTTGAACATTTTTAACTGCAAGTCAAGATTTCCATGAGGCATGTCTTTTAGTGCTCATAAACCACTGGTTTCTCATAAGTTATACTGGGCCAAAGAAATTGCACATTTCTCAGATAAATCTACTCTTATAACATTGAAGGCAGAGCCCCACTATCACACAGACTTCACTTATTTCAGAAATCAAGAGTTTTTAAGAGCTCCCCAAGGTTAAATACAGCATCCTGTGTGCAAGCCAAGTTGCTATGGTGACATTGCTTCATACTTGCATTAGTTACTTGTTAATACAGACCTTTGGCCTTCTATTTTCTAATTGCTGATGGATGAACTATCAAACTGTCTTACATTAATGGTACAAAGGTAATGGGAATCATATTTCAAAACACCAAACAAAACATGGTGCAATTAAAACTGAGAACAATGCATCATCTCAAATAAAGCTCTTTTAAGAGAGATTTTAGATTAAAGCATCACCTTTTAATTTGAAGCAATAGTGTTTTAACCTATTAGACTCAAAATATGTTCCAGGAGATAAAGATGGAAGAAGAAGTTACAGTCAGAAAAGTAAGAGATCAAATATCAGGAAAGTATACTGTTGTCATCTAAAAACAACAGCAGGAGAAACTAAATATTTCTAAGGTTCTGGTCTCAGTCCTGTATGTTATCTTGGTCTCCACCCACTGGAAGTTGAACCTCATTGCCTACTACTTGTAGGCACAAATAAAAATAATATGTTCCACCAGATACAAAAAATAATTATATTTTCCATTTGCACATTGTTTATATCTTCATTTACAATTTGAAAAATCTGATGCTCTTGCAGAAAGCTTTCCAATAAAGCAATATATTCCTTGTCTATGGCTCTAATAATGATGTTGTGAGAGACAGCAACCTTCTATAGGCATTAAATAAGTATAAAATTTCTGGATAGGGATTTTAACAGAGATCACAGCTCTTTTCACAGAGGTAGTCTGGGTATTTTTCCATCTCTACTAGAAACAATCAAAGATATGTGAAAAGTTCATCTGTTCAAAAAACATTAGGCATTTTGTTTAAGAATTTGTATATAGGCAGATGGAGCAATTAAGTAGTCCTAGTGCATTGTTAAGAAGCAAAATATGACCAGAGTAGAAATGCTTCTCAAAGACCCTTTTATCCACAGTGAAGAGAGGCTCTGATTGCATTTTACAAGTTCCAGAACATGCTGCAAGTGAAGGTTTCTCTTCTGCCTCTTTTCAGCATTTGGGCTTTTCTCTTTAGATTCTGTGTCACTCAGCATCTTTTGCTACCCAGTGACTTCTGACTAAATGCATGCCAAAAGAGAAAATTTGAGATACATATTTCATTCCCTATCATTTGACAAAAATTATCATGAGGCAACACTTCTTTTTCCTTTTTTTCTGACATTCTGCATGTTGCAGTGTCACCATCAGCATGCAAAACCATTTTGCACACAACTACGTTTCACCTGATTAGATGTGCCCAGGCATATTTTTCATTTGTAACAACAAGTATAATGTTCTAAATATTTTTGAAAAACTTTATAATTACCTTTCTTCTGAGGAAGCCAGAATTTAGGTCTGGAACAGTAAGTGCTAATCCTTGGAAGAGGAAGAAAATGAGATAATTTATATAAAAAACCCTTGACTATTCTGCCAAACTCATTGAGGTGACAAGTGGTCTTAAATGCTGGTGAGGTCAATATATTCTTATACTCAGAATGCTGTTCATTACTTTTGCTGGGAATAAATGGTTATAAGAGAATAACTTAATACTGTCCATTCTGCTGGGCTGTTGAAAAAGTCTCTAATACACCTGAAATATTTTGAGCATTTTTATTCATGCATTAAGTAAGGATTGGATAGACTGAGATAGCGTATTTACAACAGGTCAAGGAACACATTTTTAGGAACTAAATCTTTCAAATACTGCAGATTTCAGCTTTCACAAAACATCAGGCTTCATCCTTTAATGTGTGTTCCTATGGAGACCTGAGGAATTTGCAGTTCAAAGACCAGCAAAACATTTTCTGTGAAAAACGTGAGTACATAGATCCTAAACAGGAATAAATATTGCTTTCTTGAGAAAGGAAATGTAATTATGATAGTTATAACTTTCAGCTGCTGTCCTGGGTGTCTGATGCTTGTGTCACGCATTTCAATATAACACTCAGACTTCTGAAAGCTTCATAACTTTGGCTGCATGTACTTTGTAGTAGCAAATTGAAAGGGATGCTTAAAAAAGTTGAGGCTAGTTAACTACGAAAAATGTCAGACAGAGAATGGGCTACTTGCTGGGCAAGGAATGTGTGTGTGTATGCAGATGCAGTAGTAATCACTGTACCAATTAAGGACAAGGTTTGGAAATTAGGCATCCCAAACTGATAATCAAACCCTCTAATCTCTAGAGTCATAGTAATGAGATGGCACTCGAATCCCATGTTGATACATGTCCACAGTAAATATAAGTAATATATATCTGTCCTGTACAGAATGGCTTCAGGATGAATTCTACAGAATGCCAGGGTAGGAAAAGCATTTTACCTCTCACTACAGTAAAGATTTGCTAGCAGATTAGACAAGCCATGATAAACAAGACATGTTTACCATAAGAGAGGAAATGACTGTAAAATGGGCATTAACATTTCCATACAAGGAAAAGCAGTCTATGAGGATCAACCTCCATCTTGAAAAAGTTTAGCATCAGTAGTCACAAAGAAAAAATCTTAGTGGAAACCCAGTCCTATTACCTTGCTGCTCCCTTGTAGACATCACAAAAAAGATTAAAAAGAAATGCATTCACTCTTCTGCAGTCCAACCATTAATATACCATCTTCCAGGAATGCAATATTTGCAGATACTGTGTGCAAATTCTACTTCATATGGATCATATGGACTGGACAACTGGGCATCACATATTAGTGTTTATGGCTTGTGAGCTAGATGACTTCTAGATACAAGCATAGGATCAATTGATGGTTTTCTTTAACATTTGTAGCTAGGCTGTTATTAAATATATACAACAGTGAATAGTATTTATTTGGGCATTTTTAAATTGAGTACTTTTGTTTGTTTGAAATTTTCTCTCTCTTGAATTACAAACTCAGAATATCTAGGTAAAATTAAAATATATCAATCCTATAAGAATATGTGACTCATTAGTATCAGTGTCCTGGGCAATACTCAGAGAAATACAAATACATTGCTTCAGAATATTAAAGTACCAAGGCATTCCTCTGTTGAAGTATTTTGGGAACTGGATATGAAAAAGAGCATTGCCAAGACCATATATTATTCACCTAACTTTTATCTTGTACAGTGTTTCCTGGGGAGAGAACTGGAACCTTGTGGGTTATAATCCTAGATTCATAGAATAATTTACTTGGAAAACACCTTTAAGAATCCAACCATTACTGTAATACTTCCAAGTCCCACTAAACCACGTTCCTAATTACCACATCTATTTTATAGGAAGGACACAGAACTGTTGGGGTAAATCCTGAGAAAGGCCACCAAGATGTTAGAGGGATAGAGCAGTCCTCTTGTGGGGGGAGGCTGAGAAACTTGGGATGGTTCAGTCAGGAGAAGAGAAGGCTCTGGTGAGACCTTATTGCAGCCTTCTGGTGCTTGAAGTGGGCCTACAACAAAGATTGGAACAAACTTTTTAGGTTTTCAGCTAAAAGAGGCTTAATTTCAGTTCAGTGTAAGGAAGACTTTTCCACAATGAGGAGGTAAAACACTGGTTGCCCAGTGAGATGGTAGATACCCCACCCCTGGAAGCATTCAAAGTCAAACTGGATGGGGCTCTGGGCAACCTGATCTTGTTGAAGATGTCCTGCTTGACAGGGGGGTTGAACTAGATGACCTTTAAAGATTCCTTCCAAATCAGTCTGTTACACGGTTTGAAGTACCCCAGGAATGGTGACAACCATCTCCCTGGGCAGCCTGTTCCAGTGCTGGCTGTGAAATCTTTTCACTGCTTCTAGTGAAAATTTTTTCCCAATATCTAATCTAAACGTCCTCTAGTTGGAGGCCATTTCCTCTTATTCTATTAATTGTTTCTTGGGAAAAGAGACCAACTCCCATTTCAGTACAACCTCCTTTCAGGTAGTTTAGAAGAATGCCTAAAAGTAATCACTTTCAGAGCTTGTAGGGAGACTGGTGGGTTGAGCTCTAAGTCTGTTGTAGGGATACTCAACCTTTTTCAAGTTGATGGGGAGTGTGGAGTGACATTAGAGGTTTGCTGCTCCTAAATTTAGGCTCTGAATTTTACTTTGGCAGAATTCACCTCTGTACTGATTATATAAAAATTAGGGAGAAAATATCTTATTTCAATGGACTTAATTATCTTCAAATTATATCAGTCAAGACAGATGTAAATAAATATGGTGGTGTGAGTGTCATTCCAGCAGCAGATTATAGTATTTAGAAGCCCTGCAGAGCTGTTACTGTTCTTCAGTATGAAGTCATGAAGGTTGTCTCTCCTTTTTATGGGTGAGCCTTCTGTATCTGCCTGGCATACATGCCAATAGAACAAAGCAGGACAGCTTGAGCAGCCACTGCCAGCAATGCACCCATCCAGCAGATAAAAACAGGATACCAGCTTCAGAGTTGTCAACTTGGTAACTTTCAAAGGCATTTCAACTCCTTGCAAAAATAAAACAGCCTTTTTCAGATTAATTCCAGAAATCTTGCACTGTGGTGAATAGGTAGTACTAAAATAAGACTCCTTGCTGCCTTCCAATGTAAAAATAACTCTGTATGTCTGAGTATGCTACAGAATACAAAGCACCCTAACAGTTTTTTTGCATGAACTAGGCAATTACTAGATGTTAGATAAAGATGTGTTTTCAACAGTGTACTTAGAGGAAATGCCATGGGATGGATGTGTACCTGTTCTACATTTTATCTCCCAAAACAATTATTTTTAAAAATTACATGGACTTAACTGAGTTCCTTCTCAGTCTCACTAACTAGACAGATGCATCTTAAAGCAAATGAAAATGCAATTTAAAAGCTACAATTAAATAATCACAATTATACTGCATTAAAATTTTATAGTGGAGACCTTATTACCATGGACTTTGAAAGATTTTTCCATGCTTTCTACTTTCTTACTAGCAAGACCTTAATTAACATAGGACCCTTCTAACCTGGTTATGTTAGGAAAAGCTCCCGAGACCCATTACTGACTCAAAGCAACATGACACATATTTGAAAAATACTATCAGAACAGCAGCACTTTGAAGTCATTCTCATGTACAGCGATAGTCCTTGATCAAAATATTTCTTCTCTAAATAAAACAGACACAGGAAAAGAAAATAAGAGTACTTACACCGATTTTCTTAGGTCACCAAGGAAGACTGGTGAAGACCTTGGAAAAAGACTTCATTAGTCATTACCCCATCCTTCCTCTCTGATTATGACTTTCTGCTGATAAAGTCCTGCTCTAAATTGAATTATGAGTTAATTAGCTTTCAGAAGGCTGACTGAAAAGACTCAGAAGCTGCAGCCTACAAATTTGAAATGGAGCTCTTAAATGTAGCATATTAATGATAATACGGAAGGCAAGAAATATTGAAAAAAATCAGCCTAGATTCTTTGAAATTTCTTTTTTTAAAAAAAGACTAGCAATTTACAAATTAAGACATCTAAGTAGATTCCAAAGCAACAAGAACTAAGAGAGACCACTTATAGTTTTTGTTTGCTGTTTGACAACAGGACTAATAAAGAGAAATATTTTATCCAAACCCATAGCAGGATTGTCACTGATAATTAACTATTTGATACTATGAAAGGAATTGCAAGGATAGCATTAGCATTAAAAAATGTTTGATGCAAACCACTGCTCAACTCAAGCATTACAAAAAGATAATCTATGCTCTACTTTGTTGCTGATATAAATGGCGAAGTTGAGGATCAATTATAGTTTAATATTGACAGGAGCATCTTGGTCATGAAATGCAAATAGTTTCTTATTAAATCTGAGAGAGATCAGGCAAAAGGAGAATTAAGAGCTGGAAGCACATCTCCCAGGTATCACCTGGGAGTAAAAGCTTTCAGTGGAGTCCAAGGGACTGACATCTTGCATGAAAACAAAATTCTGCTGGAACCTGACTTGTGTCTTTAGGATGTATGTATGCAAACGTCTAAGAATCCACACTCATTTTTCCAATTCAGAGCAGAGCACTACATCAGCAGGGAGACTCATGCTTTTAACAGCTTTATGAAAGTATTTCTACTGAAGCAGCCTTTTTGCAGAAAATTATGGCTTTGGTTAATTTTCCAAGGTCTGTTTTTCATGCTCCATTGATTTTTCTATGAAATATGAAAACCTGAAAGACAAAACATTTTCTCTGAACCTCAGAATTTTATGTTTGGAAATAAAATCAGGTGTCTTGTGAGTTTCTTTATACCCTGTCTTTTCTTGAAATGCTGTCCTGAGAACACCTCCACTGGTGCATTGTTGTCAGACAATCAGTGATCAGCATTATTTAGCAGTAGGTAGATCATCAGATACAGGATAAACTGAGAAACTGGACAAAAAAGAAAATTAACTATTACCTGCAAAATTAAATAATAAGCCACCGAAAAACTCTCACAGATTATTTGTGTGCATGTGTCTGTGTATGCATTTGAAAATGTGACTAGCTGTACTTATACCCAACTAGCTATAAAGATCATTGTTAGATAACACTATCCTATGTAATGTGTCTTAATGTACTGGGCACGCAGCTATTCAAATATGCATGATTAACAGTGGTGATGCAAACTTTTATAGAGAATACTTCAAATGACTGAAACTAAAGAAACACTCTTTCCCAAATAACTTGGGAAGTTTCATCCACTGCAGAGCCAAGCCAGATAATGGTGCCATACCCCGCCTATTACAGATCTAGCTCCTTGGAGAAATATTAGCTGTGCGTCAGTCCATCAAATAAATTACTCAGTCCTACAGAAGCCTTCCAAAACCAATGGGCTCCTCTGGGGTTTGTGCTAGCTTCTAAGAGCTGTCTGGTCCCCAATGCCACTAATACCCCATGGGGCACTGCAATCACTACTTGCAGGATTCCATCAGCAAAGGAGGATCTCTCAGGATTTCATAAAGAAGAGCCCCTTGAATGGGATCCCCCTTCCCCTCTTGGATCATAAAGGATGATGCTTCTGATGGCTCCACTGTTACCAACAGTAAGATTAGCTGAGGGACCAACAGCAAGAGAAAAGACAAACAGGAAAAATAATATCTGCACAGCCCACTTTGTCCTAAAAGGAAGTGTCTGACTTTTCACCCCCACTTCAACAATCCATCATTTCATTTTCCCAAGCCCCAGGGATGTCACCTCCATAGCAAAGGGGCCTCATGCAACCTTCCTAAGAGATGTTGTAGCTATGTCTGTGCTGTGCAGGAACTGGCTGGCCCTCTAGGCTCAGCTCTGGAGCTCATCTGAGACCTGAGCTGTGCAGAAGAAAGGGCAGCCTTTTCAGCTGGATTTCTGGCCAACAGGATCTGCCCATGAAGACCTATCAGACACAAAAGTCTGCTTCTTTTGGACCTGACACACCAGGTTCGGGATTTAAAGGGTGTTGACATAGGAACAGGCAGGAGTTACAGGCCTGCTCTATCATGCAAGAAGAGCTCAAAATTTTAGGGTGTTCCACTAGGAGGAAGCCCCCAAGTTTTGTTGAAAGTCCTATTTATTCCAAGGCTTAATGCACAATTCTTGCTGGAGGAAACCCCTTTACTATATCAACATTCTGTATGCCTCATATAGTCTGTTTAGGGACTTGGAAAGCAAAGAATACTGTATAAGTGTAACAAAAAAGTGTTATCGCAGCTATGTGCACATGTGGGACAAAATTAGAGGGAAAAGGCTCCAGGCCAAGGGGACAGTAACTCAGTAATTGAGATGTTATCCACAGTATCCTTTAAATAATGAACCAAATGCTAAAGACTTTATTATAAACACTGCTTATTATTTCCTTGGAAGCCTTATGCATGTAGTGTTTAGAATAAAATACCAGCTGGTAATGCAGGATTTTTCCAACTGTTTGTATACAGTTTTCTTTTCAAAATACAAGGAGAAAAGGAAACAAAGGTTTCCTGATGAGAACAAACTGAAATACAAGAACTTCTGTGGGAAACTGAAGGAGTAGCAGGATTAAAAGCAAAAAATACATGCATCCCACAGACTCCCTTCTTGCCTGTGAGGCCTCTCATTCAAGCACTGACCAGGACCGCTGTGGCTTTGTTTAAGGCATCGAACAAGCTCTAAGCCTCTGGCTGTATGACTGCATTAGGTAGTTTTCAAAGCACTTTTTGAAGCTCTAGGGAACAATAAAACGGTATTAGGAATCAAATTCAGCTTTTTCATGTTTGTCAGCACTCTGTCTATACTGTTAATGTAGAGGTAAATATATTTGTAGGCATGAATAGATGTGTTTATATATATAGGTTGTATGTAGGTTGAAATACATTATTTAACTATAAGAGAATTGCTAAGATCTGCCATAATTAAATTAGAGAACTCCAGACAATTTAAGAAGGACATGTGATGTGATGCTTGTATGTTCTTGTTCTATAAAACTGATGAACAAGATATATATAATTTTTAAATTACATTTAACAGTCATTCATAGAATCTAATCTTAAATTAAATAGCTTCTTTTCCATATTTAAGGGCTTTGGGGAAGTTTTAAGATTTTGAGGAAGTAAATGGATTTTTAAGATTTATTTTAGCACCACTTGAGCTAACAATTTCTCATTAACCTCAGCATGTGGAGGACTGAAGTCCCAAAATATCAGATGGTTTACAGCTGTCAGCTTGCCCTCTAGTGGGCTTCTTTAAAGCCACCACTGATGAAGAAAACAGATGGACAACAGTATTTTAAATTTATGAAAAACATAAATTGATTTATGTTGCTGCTGGAGAAGTAAATAGCTATAAAAATGCCTAACTATTCTAATTTCCCCTAGAACAGCAGAAAAATATAAAGCTGCTAAACAAATTCTGAAAACTTCACATGGAAGTGAAGTGAAATTGTAGGTTGGGCAACTCAGATAGCTTGACTTATTTCATTGTTACACAATACCCCCATTTTTTTCTTCTCCAGTATTTCAATGTCCTGATAAGAATACAATTTCATCCCTGATAAGAATATACTACCATTTTATTTCCTGGGCAGGGGCTATGGACTTGTTAGATCACTAAATATCATGTAGTTTTACAAGGACTGGGAGCAAAAGTTTAAAAAATCGTCTTGACTGCAGGAATTTCTGCCTTTGATTTTCTGCAGATAAGTCTCTGGCTTATTTATAATATGCAAAGAGGCAATGCTTAGATTTAAAACCTCCAGTAGAGTGGAGAAGACAGGTCTTTGCAGGCTCATGGGGGAAGAGGTGGCCAGATACTGTTAAAGAACTTCCAGTCAGGCTGAGCTGAAGCTGATTCACAGAAAAATAAAGGTATACAGCATTGATCTAATTTATTTCTTATGTCAGTTCTGCAGTAAGTTACATGCTTATTATCTTATGGTATGCAGTGTTCTGCAGGTAAAAAAAAAACAGGCTGGGGGCAAAATCAACAGAAAGACAAGCTGTTCTTAGGCACAGAAGACACTAGCCCTATAGCCACCTAGGCATTATATCTCTTTCTTAAGCCTTGTCATATGCTTCTACCTGGTTTTACACTGGAGTAGCATGATCAGGCAGAGGTTTGGAGAGCTAATCTAACTGCAGCCCAACCCAGCACAGAGCTGATGATTTCTTTATAACTAAATCAAGTCTTCAATTCACCAGGTAAGTCACAGGATTGGTTTAAGAGAGGGAAGAGCTTCCCTGAAAATCTGGACTTTGAACAGCTTCATCTGCAAAGCTGCTGACTGCAAAATCTAGCACATCTGTGAGAACTAAACTTGCAAGTGTCTACTGGCATAAGGTATTCTCAGTTTTATAAACTGAACTTAAGAAAATTAAAGAGTCTGAGCTCTACAGTGTATTAAGCATATATGCTTAGCAATTCTCAAGACTGGCAACTTAGATCCATTGAACCATTCCTTAAAATACTTTTACGGTTTTGTCTGGACCACAACTGAAGTATGTTACTGTTGGAGGCAATGCCAGTGTATGCACTTTATATATATATGGATGTACATGCATACCTATTTTATTATGCATAAGGAATACATGTAGATATTATATATGATATAGATATATGTAGAGATAGATAGATAGATAGATAGATAGATAGATAGATAGATAGATAAACAATTTGTCACTGTGAAAGATATTTCAGTCGTTAGAAAGTTCACTTTTGTTTCCAAGTAATGGTAGGGTAGTTAAAACATTTTCAAAGACCTGTCCAAATACCAGTCGCACAATGAAGATGGGACTAGTAGTATAAATGGAGAAAAATAGTCCCCAGCATAAGCATTTGCCACCTGGCAGTCTAGCCACTAACTTGATCACAAAGTTTCTTGCTCATACTCTGATGTAACCTGAGCAGCACCAGTACTTCTTAAGCTAAGAGACAGAAAGTTATCGTGCAGTCATCTACAGGCTCTGAATAACAAATATTCTTGAACACAAAAATGTAGACACAATAATGTATTAACAGAGAGAGAAAAGGAAGGAATGGAAATACTATGTCTGATGTGAGAAGCAAAAAGGAGATCTGCGAAAGTCTGTGGTTATGCATATCTGACCTTAAGAGGCACCCTACAGATGGATGTGTCTTCTCTGCAATGCACTGAATTTTACCAAAAGTGCTTAATAGGCTTTGTTCTACCCGAACTGGTACAGTAGGACTAACCTCAATTCCAACAGGATACTGGCAAAGTCACTCCGGTCAGATGGAGCTCAAAGCTCCATGAGTTCAGTGATTCTGAAGGAAAAAGCTTACTCAAAAGGGTAATAATAATGGTCTTCCTTGGTCTTTGTTGTAGAACAGAAAGGGCAGAAGAATTTATTACTTACCACCTAGCCTTTGGCTTGATTTAAAGCTGAGAAGACACCACTGGTCAGTCTCTCATGCCCTGGCCTGAGAGGTGGAGACAGATCTAACCTTTGGCAAAGTGAAGTCTTTAGAGACCTCTGTTTCAGTTTTGAGGGCTGTGTTTCTTTGGGCAGAGGTAGCCATTATATAGCACAGAAACACAAAACGTGATTACTGTGTGCCAGATCTGTGGCAAGAGGGTGGGAAGTGTTCATCTGCATATGCTGTAAGAGTTCATTAAACACAGTAAACTGCCTGCAAAATTTGCATAATGAAAAGTCACCATTTCATTTTCTCCTCTCCATTCAAGAGAGACAGAGAACACCAACTATATCTCAGCAGTCATCATATTAAAGGATTTTGTTCTGTACAGTACCTGGTAATGCTTCAGTGGGGTGAGGCTTTAGCCTTGTGTTTATCAGTTGCTCTCAGGTCCTTAATTCCAGAAATCAAAAATTATGCTCCTAAACTAAAAGAAAATTTCCTTCAAGATTTTATACAAAAAATCTTCGCCACTACATTTTTTTAAATAAATGCACTTGTAGAATCATGTAAGTGCAAGAGAAAATATCAGAACAGCAACCTTAAAAATCACTGTTAAAAAAAATCAATTGTCAAGAAGCAGGATTTCATTAACAACATCATATAATAAAGCTTTGCCACCCAGTTTGGGTGATCTCAGGTTACCTGTCATTTAACATTTCAGCTATGCCAGGAAACTGACAGTCATTCATATTTTCACTAAGTTATTTCCTCCAAGACAAGTCCTTAAGTGATTTGCCTTCTCCTGCATGTATTTGCAGTATATAATGTATTTGCAGTATATAATAATTTTAAACCAGAAAGAACCAGATGCATCCAGTCATCTTGGATTTCAGTGAAAATTACTCAGATTGAAAGCGATGCATTATTGTAACTCAGTCCTGTTTATATGCCCCAAAATATCACCCATTGTGGGTGGCGGGGGAACCTCCACCATCATGCTGATTTGTTCTGTTACTACATGTTCTTTGAGATTATCAACAGCCTGCAAAAAATGAATTTGCCATATGTCTATGATCAGCCATTCTCCATTTGGTTGAATGGACAAATCCTATTTTATAGAGATCTGGATTTACTCTCTTGAATCATGCTGAATGGAGAGACTTGGTACCTAAGTAAATCCAGTGATCTAAAGCCAAGCAGGACAATTACAATTGTCTATCTGACCTTCTGCACCACATAAAATTCCATGTAGTCGTAGCTCAGTCAATTTGTGTTTGAGTCAGGCTATTTTAGGAAGCTATCTGCCCTTTCAGTCAGCTGCAGAGAGCCTGAAAGTAAGGGGCAGAGCATCATTTTTCTAAAGGAAATGGAACAAACAGAACATATAACTATGCAGTCTCACCCATAGAAAATGACGCTTTTAGGAATGCTGAGAGAAATCAGTTTTTGCAATAGTGCATCAGGTTAAGAATTTTTCCTTAGCTACTGTGCAATGCTACTGAAGAATTTCAGGTTCTCTGTGTATCCTCTTCACTTGTCTCCTGCAGTTACATGAAGATGTAACATTTTCAATAAAGTAAATGAAATGACAGGTCCAAAAATGTTTGGCATGTCATGTGAGGGCAGGAATACTTCTGGTCCCTTCACTAATTTGCTGGGTAGCAGACTCCCTACAGCCTCTGTGAATATTTTTTCTAGTCTGACATATTACATCAAAGGACAAATACAAACGTGGCTTTATTATCTAAAGTTACAGGATACACCACATTAACTCTTATTTCCTACCAGATAAGAAAAGCTATAGCCAGATAAAATTGACCAAATCATAAACACCACCACAGTGGGAAGTCCAGGTTCTGGCACTATTTCTCAGGGTTTTGTGCCAATCTTTGATGACAAGAGATGGGAATCTTCTTTTCTGTTGTTTTATCCTCACCTTACTTGTACCACATCCATCACTGCACGCAATGCAGAATTAGTTTCTTCTGTCAAATCAGGATATTATCACAGTCTGCCACAGAAAACTATTGTCATTTTGCAGTCCCTGCTGGTCACCATGGTGCTCAGACCTGCCTCACTCCAGTCAATACTATCACTAGTCTATTTTTAAGGCAAGTAGTATTCTTTTTTACTATATATGATTCTTTTTGGTTCCACACTCATAAACTTCCTCGGACATCAATATTAACTGAATGACAATGCCTGCCCTTGACCCTATAAACTGCTTTTGTGACTCTCAGTGTGCTGCAAATCCTTTCTGGACCCTCCATCTAGAGCAACAGACACGTCAACTGCAGGCTGCACCTTGGTATGGGCCATGGCCTATGAGAACAGTGTGTGCTATTTAATGGTGCAAGGCTTACCTTCAATCTTCTCTCTGTCCACCATGCAGGAGTGAGCCAGCTAGAAGAGAAAAGCAGCTACACCAGCAGAGCTTCCTCATGGCTTCTGGGGGAGCCAGGGGCAGGGGAAGAGATGGTATTTCACTAGCGGATGCTATGTGCACGCCAAGTGCAGAAGCAAGGATCCACCAGAGAGGGGCAATGGCACCTGGAAGACAGGAAACGTGGGAAGAGGACTGTGGGTGCAGGGAGTTGGTTAAGGCAGGATATGAATAAGCAAGAAAAAGCCAGGAATGGGATTCTGGAGGTGAAAAGTAGGCCATTCCACATGTGGCCTGACTGTAATGGAAGTAATTTCTGAGAAGAGGGACAGGAAGCATTTTGACAGAGAGGTGGAAGATAGAGACTGCAGATCTGGCACAGGCCAAAGCATATGTCCATCTAAACTATCACAGCAAGGCAACTTGGGAACTACAACTTTAGTGAAATGACTGAAGAGTAAGAATGACTTCTAATCTTAGTTTAAATATTGATTCAATGTATTGCCTTGGGCAAGGAATTGGTTAGATGGAATTAATTACGTCTATCTAACTATTTTAAAGCACTGCTGAAAGGATTAATTAGTCATTGTTTGCAGATTTCTTTAAAGATGAAAATGCAGAACTGTATAATTAAATGAAATCATTAGTCATAAAGTTATGTGACTCTGATGTTTTCCAAAAATACATAAATTAGTAACATCTACTTCCATTTCATTCTTAGGCATGTTTGTAGTCCTGGATAAGAATTAACAATGCCTGTAAAACATTACTACACAGCAGTAACATGAATGAATTCTATTTTAAAAATAAGGCTACATTAAAATTATAAAGTTTAAAGCCATAAGACTTAGGCTTATACATAAAGCTTTCTGCTGATATTCAACAGCTTAGTGAATCTGTTGTTTTAAACTGCTGTTTCATCTATAGAAATAAAATTTCTGGTTGCTTTCCAATAGTCAGGAATTGTAGGTGATCTTCCTCACAACAGCAGTGAAACTCCACTGAAGAGAAGGGAATTACTGTTATACATGTGATAAAGATTACAGTCTAGCCTTGGCGTTGTGCCTCCTGGGGTGAGGTGACAGCCAACGTGCACACATTTCACCGTCTTCTCCAGGACAAGCTTGGGCCACGGCACACGGGAAGGGTGACAGGTCTTCCCCATCTGTCACTGAATGAACTGAAAGACAGTGATTCTCTGTTTGGCACACAGCTTCAGAAAGCATCAACTATGAAAGACCTACTAAGTCAAGAGATGCCTCACAATTTTATGTCATCATCTCAGGCCAGATGGGGTAATACCTCTGACAGGTAACATCTTTGACATGCAGTGAGGTTTTTTTTTTTTGTTCTGCACACCTATTCACACAAGTGTAACAGAAGTTCCTGTGTATTTTTTCACCATGGTATCATAGTTCTATCACCATGATATCACACTGAGTCACTTTATAACTATAGAAGTCACAGTTTCTGCCAATATTTGAATTTTCCAACATAAATTCCTATGAAACCATCATGGAAAGCTGCTGTGGAAAGTTTCTAGGCTAGACTTGTTACCAAAGATGTTTTACCTTTTTTTTAATGGAACTCTATGAAATGTTTCTGAAAAGGCACAACAGCTTCTCCATAGTTTGCTTCATTGTAGGTGTTGCTTAGCACTCATATAACTACAATGACACGTAAAGTTTTGTTTTGAATTGGCTGTTTTCCAAACAGCTTTTATGCACTTGTTTATTGATGTTGATGGGCAGGAAGAAGTGGAAGGGAGTGTTAAGATTCCTTCAGGGTCTAATGATCCTACATAACTTTTCCCATCTCCTGATATCCATACCACCCTGCCAGAGGACCCATCTGCTGGTAGGAAATTATACCCAGGGCACTATACTTCTCACTTAAAGTTGCTGAATAGAAACAGAAGTTACCAAAATGGCCGAACAAAAACAAAAGATGACTGTTTTTACTTACCTATCTTTAGATCACATGCAGATAGCTTCCTTTATTATGTCAAACCAGTGCCTTGACCAAGCTCAGAGTTATGTCCTTATGCAATTCCATCATATCCTATAGAAGCGAATCTAAAGAAGATCTCAGCCAGAGAAAAAGTACTTCCTCCTTGCCTTAGAACCTGTTTGGATTAATTCTCACCTCTACTCTTTTGTTTTGTCCCTCTTACCTTCACCTTGAATCTTGCTCTCCATCAAGAAACTTATGGATTCTTAATTTAGTCAGAAAATAACATCAGTTCTCAGTCGTCTCAAATTTTCATTGCTTTCATTTCATCAAACACATCTTCATAAGACAATCATGTCATATTTGTATTTCAGGACTTTCAGAAAGTCTTGGAATGTGTCCTAAAAATCACTGCCAGGCAGATTCTTTGAACTAAATTTTCTTAACTAACGGCAATGTGCTGCTTTGCCATACCAAACGCATTTCAGATATTAACAATATGATAAAGTTTATAAAAACGTCCCCATTATTTATGGAAGTTACTATTCAAGTGACATTGCTCATTTAATCTAAGTAATCACAGCTCCTGGAGTGAAATTGGGAAGCAATGTTATACAACATCTGAAATAGATGAGACTATATACATGTAAGAACTTTGCAATTTAATAGCATACTTGCATTTCTAACACAGTGATAATGCTTCCGAGGTAGGGAATAGAAATCAGATTCAAATCATCATGGGTTTGTACATGAACATAATGAACACTGAATATGTTCTTTGAGAAATAAACATAACATCCTCTTGCCAAAAAATAGCAACGCTTTTAAAAATTATTTCCTCTTTAACACAGCCCCTTTTCCATGTGCAGAACAGATCATCTCCTGTTTAAATACCACAATCGTGACTACAAAATACCAGAGTCAGCCAATACTAAAAACACTTACATGCTGTATATGTTCATAATAAAGAGCAAAAATACGAAAGCACTTGCAAAAACAGATTGTGCACATTAGCTTCAGGGCAGCAGAGACTTGCACAGTGACAGCCTTATCTTGATACTGTGATTTAATTTGCAGTGGCCTTTTTTGCCTAAGAGTTGGTACCTGCCCCATCACTTATTTGACATTAAAAAATCGCAAACCATTTTTGAAAGATGTATAAAGACCCTAGTATGTCATGCCAGTATCACTAGGAATGGCAATGAATATTATTTCAATTCTAATTGTTTCTTTCATATGCTTGTAATTATCTTTTTGTTTGTTTGCTTGTTTAATTATTTCAAGTCAGACAAGTAGGTGATGCAGATGATAATAATTACTTACATCATGTGCAGCATCCATATTCCCCTCTGAAACTTCTCTTTCTGAGGCTGAAATAGAATGAAGGTGGTTGGCAAAGTCCTGAAATCTCTGGAAAGGACATGAGAAGGGGCAAGATGAGGAATGCTCTTACATATTCTGCATCAAATTATATGCTGAGTGGGAAGCAGAGGAGCCTTCATCAAAGACCAAAAGGTATTAGAAATTGCCTAGAACACAGTTCAGAAATCTGGGGTTTTTTATGGGTGGAACAGAGCAGCAAATTACTTTTCTTTGCATTCTCTCTGTAAGGGCTTCAAAATGGAGACACTAATACCTTCTTCCCTCTGCACTTTCTCTTGACTATTCACTCTGCAAAGTACTTGTAGCCTAAACTTTTTCTCTCTCTTCACATGCCTATGTAGAGGGCTTACCATAATAGGCCCTAATATTGACTGATGCCTTCTGGAGTCTTTGTAATACCAATATTCAAAATTAGCTAATTTCTATTTATAGTACCACCACTGAATTCAAAAGAAATTCTGATATTTCAGTGAACATCTATGTAGTGCAACTTGCAGATTTAGTACATTATTAGAATAATATTTACCAATCATTCTGACACATGGTAATGCTCAGCTAAATGGAAAGAATACTTCTAGCCTCTACAATAAATGAAGCATGTGAGTCTCCAGAACATTAATAGCAGCACCATACCCAACTGAAATTGAGTGAAATTAAAAAAAAAAGGGAATTTTATACCTGCAGGATGGGTTCAACATTCAGTGACATATATATTTTTGTCAATGACTATAAAGAGAGTGCTTATGAATTGTATTTCACTCATTCCTCTCGCTATTCAATTAGATGTGGCTGATATATTAAGTGTTTTTCAGTAAGAACATAAGACACCAGCATGGATTGCTTTCAAGAGCATTAATCAATAATACAATATCACAGCAAATGATAATGAAAAGGTAGAACTTACCAGTGGTTAGCACTGTGCTCTCTGAGACACTGCTCTTCTTTCATGTGAGATACTGTGCAGGGATGGTAACCCTTCTACACCAGAGCCAGGTAAGCAGGTAAGACTCCAACAGAAGGACATTTCTCAAGGCCTTTTATCATTGACCTCCTCAGCTACTACAGCACTATAGAGCTGCAAAACTAACTAGTACTTTCAGGTCAGGTGGTAGATGTACCAATTCAAATAGCCCAGAAATTTCACAGAGTTTAAGAAAAATCTTTTTCCTGCAATTATAAAGGGGGAAAACCCTAACCATCAGCTATGAAGCTGATCTGCCTCAAAAAAAAAGCTTTATCCTTGACAATATTTCTTCAAACAAGAAGTTGCAACAAAAATCTGTCTTGTCATGATCCAAAACTCTGTTTTGGTTTTTTTGTTTATTCACAAAAGTGTTCCCCAATTTAGACCAACTGTACAAACAGAAAGACAACCAAAAGGATTTCTTCTGCTGTCACTTGCTTTTACATCTATTAATCTCTGTAATTATAATCCCTACTTCCCCTACTTCCCCTACTTCCCCTCCAGATACCCTGGCTGCAGCACAGATTCCAGGGTGCAGCATATAGAATGATCTTCTTCATATCAAAAGCCTCAGTGCTGAGCCTGCCATTGGTATCAGCTGCCCACCTGAGTGAATCATGAGCTACCACAGCTGGGACAAGCAAGGTCCTCAGTAAAGCTCAAATATCTCACTGAAGCTGTTTTTGCTCCCTATACATTAACAAATAACAGTATCTCAACAATAGCAGCTAAAAAGACTCATCACTAGAAAGTGTCTCAAGTGCCAGCTGAAACATAAACCAGAGGATATGAAGAGAGTGCCTAAAAGTACAAGCATGTACCCTGGCAGTGAATAAGGATGCCAGCTGTGATTACCAAGGAGATCATGGAAGTAATAAGAGAAAATACCCAGTTGAAGCAGTAGTTTGTGAAATCCTAGGCCAGAAATAATTACAAAACAGCCTGCCTGCCTCAAGCCTCTGAAGAAAGAATAGCATCTTCCATCCTTGTGTGCCACCTCTCTTCATTCTATTGGTGCAATTCTGTTTCTTGTCCTTCAAGATTTGCTTTTCACAGCATAGCTGTGAAAAGAAAAACAGCATCCTGCTACCCCCTTTGGTCTTATATCTCTTACCAGAAAAAACACAGTGCCTATTAAAGGAAAGCATGTGGTCCTATTTATCTTCTTCTCCTGTTGATCATTTTTCATTGAGGTTTCCAATAAGGATTCCAACACCACTTCCAGGCAGGTCAAAATCTGAAATATAATATTTCTCCATTTCCACAATTCGTTCAAAGGTCCTGGTGCCAAAGACTGCTTGGTGGTACAATGGATAACCTACTTGAAAAAAAATGATGCTATATAAATTACAAAGAGAAATCTATTGATTTTTTACTGCAATCTACATTATATCTGGCAGCAGGCAAAATGTGAGTCATCTCTGAACAGAGCCCTTTATCAATGTGCTGTTTCTTTTACATAGTGATTATGTGCCACAGAGCATATGAAACAAGAAGTGGAATGGGGTCAAATGGGCATCTCTGCAGAGGATTAAGATAAAGGATTTTATAATTAAAACTGGGAGATCTAGTCATCTTAACACAGACTAAAGATTAGAATCAGTGCTTTTACAGGAAGATGAATTATACTTTGAGAAGTAGAGAATCTATCAGAAGGAAAAGCCTGCTTCATGAAAGCAATTTAGCAAATGCAATTTCAGCTATGACTGTAAAATGATTCTATGACATACTAGTAAATGTCAGTTACTTGAAGGTTATTATTTATTCTATGTTCAACAGAACTGTCTTTATGCTCTGCTTAGAGCAACTGAAAACAAGAATCCATTTGCTCTGTTATTTTGTAGTAAGTACATGACCCATTACCAATGGCATTTTTCCTACCAACAGTTCCTAATATCCCCTACAATTATTAGCTAAGAGGATAATGGTACTAAACTTCTACAGCTGTTATCCATTTCTTCAGTAAAAAAAAAAAAAAAAGAGGAAAATGGAAAAGAGTTTGTTTTCCTGCCAACAGAAACATGCAAAGTTATTTTTTATTCTAACACATAAAATAGCGATACTGTCATTAAGATTGTTATGGTATTTTGCATATTTTAGCAAAAATTGCTGGGGAAAATACGTATTTTCTCATATAAAGGAGCACTTTGAGTAAAATTTTTTAAATTTTTTCCCATAGCAGCAGTCACTATCATAACAAAATTTAGATCAGGTGTTTGCTAATGAATTTCTAAAGATAAATAAAAAGTACTTTGAGACCTTATGCTACAGATTTGTTTCTAATGCATTGTAACACATCCACAGTCTACCAATCCTTTTCAGACTGTTAACTTTCTATGTTTTCCAGTTGTTTCATTACAAATCCCTGTCATTTGATACAATAATATACATGAAACACATCTCAGTTTAGACTGCAGTTAATCATTGATGAGATGAGTGAGATCTTGCTACTTTTCTCCAGATACCAGAAAAAAAATCTATGACCTTGTATTGATGATAACGGGCCCTAAAGTCTACAGATTCAGAGGAATAAAGCGGAAGTGAAGGGATGTTTCTGATTTTCCTGAACACATATTCAATCATGTTTAACCAGCTTGGGTGTCAAACTAAAGGGCTAAGCTTTTTCTATGAAGTGATCTTCTGGGCATGTAGGTCAAAATCAGAGAGATTTAAAACTTTGAGTCCCAGAAAGTATTAGAAAGGCTATTGGATTAAGTAAATGAAATATGTGGGATTTGGGGATGCTTAGTTTTCTTGTGGAGTACATACTGCCTGATTGTTCTTATTCTGTATGTACCACCCCATTATTCCCTACCTCAGGCGCTGTTTTTTTCTTGAGCAGCAACCAAGGGATGCAATTCTTGTTGAGCAGGATGACACGTTACTAATTTGGGGAGTTTTGTTATATTAAATTCTTTAAAGCTCCTGTTCCAACAGTCATCAGGTGATTACACTAGATTTTCATCTTCCAAGAAAGCTGGAGGAATAAGTCTTGCACTTTTCATGATCTGATCTGACAGGGACATGGTTTGACATGCTGTGGCACAGCAGTAGCGGTCAGGGCCCCTCTTCTCACGAGAGCATCACAAAGCCATTTCACCCTTCAGCATGGCATGCTCTATAAAACCTGGCTACTTCTGGTAACTAAGGAAAGCACAGCCAGCAGCAGCTAGCATGGTTTAGGAGATGTAAAACTGATAAGCATGATACAGTGACTAGCAACAAAGCATTTCCTCAGCCACTCTACCAGCCTTAGGCGAGATAACAATTTTGCACACAGCCGCTTGCACACACCTTACAAGTACCAGGGTATCCTTCCTGCCCTGGCAGGCTTTAAGGAAGCTGGGAAGTGTGCAGAAACTACAGGGAATGATTAGTTGGTCACATATTCTGCAGGAAGCATAACATGGAGCAATCACTTGCCATAGCAACATTAAGGTATGGAGAATCTGATTTTAATTACTAGACCAAATGTAATTTGCGAGTAAGCTACAGCTAAACAATGTAAGAGAAAAGGAAGTCTTTTTAAAAGTGTGTTTTGTTTCTTCAACTGAGAGCTTAACGGGCATTATTATTACTTAGCATGTCCTCAAGGACAGCTCTGCAGCAACTGAAAAGAAGGAACAGGCAAAGGGCTGCTAGCTACAGTTTTCTGATCCCAAATGTTGCCAATGTTACAGTCACCAGAAATAAAAGCTGTCTGCTCTAATGGAAGTGCGAACCTGTGAAATGTCCGTGTCTGAGTTAGTCACAGTAGGCTCGCTTTGTAAGCACTGGAGAAACACGTTTTTAGCGGGAGACGCGCCTCATTCTGCGGCACAAACTCCGATTTCTGCGCGAGGGCGGCCCGGCTGGGGCCCAGGGCGGCGCGGGGCGCCCCCTGCTGGGCACGCGGCCGCCCCGCAGCCCCGCCTTCCCTCGGGGAGCCACGCGCTCTCCGCGCCGGGCTCAGCTTCCACGCAACTTGCGCCCCCAAAGTTGTCATTTAGCCTGCCAAACCTTGCTCCTGAAGAGGAGAAGCGGTATATTTCCCCCCCCAAAAAAGATAGGGGTTTAAATTAGATTTCTCCATTTTCTCTGTGTGGGGGGGTGTTTTGTAAGAAAAGAATAAGGGAAGTGGTGGCTTCAAACAGAAGATCGAACCTCAGTTAGGGCTGTGAGAAGAAGGGCTGAGCCGCCTGCCTTCAGGAAGAGCCTATGAGCAGATGAAGCCAGGAATTCTCTTTTCAGAGTTCCTTTATACTGAGGATGCTAACTGCTTTTAAGCACCTGGTTTGGCAAAGCCTGGGTACTGGACTTCAGAAGTCTGGCCTTACTCTTTGGGTTTTAATCCTCCTTTATAAAACAAAAATGATTTTTGAAAAAACCCTTCTCTGGTTTTCAGGGACACTTAATATAAACAGATGTATCAGAGATCCTTGGCATCGGGTATTTTGGCAATGTCTTGCAAGTATTTTAAGATTTCATCCTATATCCTTGTATCCCAACAATCTCATGTTCTTGGTCTTTGAGAGTATCCCTTTACAGAGAGAAAGAGTATAAAAAGAAAAAATGTCAACCCTTCACACAAAAACCCTTTAGCCTCTTACATGAAATACAGAATAATTATTGCAGTCCTGGTGTAACCATTAGTGGAAGTTGTTAAGCTTCTTATAATAAAAGCTTAAGAGGATGAGAATTATGTAATGCCCAATTCAAAAAGTATTTTGTTCTCTGACATTTCTTGTCATGTGTCTGATAAAGGCTGAGCCATTAGACAAATGCTTCAGAGACTACTTTGGTGTAGGTAACTTCAGAGGTGCCAAAGAACATCTATTTTGTTTTTGCTGGCAAATTTGCTTTAAGAAATTTAATTTTGCTTCCCCTGTAGTTGAGATGGCTACAGTGTGCCAGAAAACAATTGGTGCGCTAGAAGAATAAACAATAGCATTCTCCTTTCCAGAAATTGTATTCCCTGCAGGAATTAAACCATGGGCTGGACACCAAGTCCTAGTCTGGACCTCTTGCCAATTTGTCTCTTTTACTGAAATAAAAGGAAGTTGGACTACTGACAGGGACAATCTAAACTGGGAAGTTGGGAGGAGACACAGACAGGACAGGTGACCAAACTGACCAAAGGTATATTCTAACCAGGGGGAAGGAGAAAGGGGGGATGTTTGGAGTGACGGCATTTGACATCCCAAGTCATCATTACATGTGATGGCGCTCTACTCTCCTGGAGGTGGAAGAACACCTGCCTGCTCATAGGAAGTAGTGACTTAATTCCTTGTTTTGCTTTGCTTGTGTGCACAGCTTTTGCTTTCCCTATTAAACTGTCTTTCTCTTAACCCAAGAGTTTTCTAGCTTATATCCTTCCAATTCCTTCCCCCATCCCACTGACTGGGAAATGAGCAAGCAGCTGTGCGGGACTTGCCTGTGTGGAAGGGCAGCAGTCAGGCCTCCTTTCTGCCCACCTGACACTGGCAGCCCACAGAAAACCAAGGGAGGATTACATATAGCTCCCACTCCAGCAAGACTCATATGAATTTACAGGTTGGAAGGGATCTTAAAGACCATCTAATCCCAACCTTTCTTACAATGGGCAGGGACACCTTCCACTAGACCAGGCTGCTCAAGGCCTTATCCACCCAAGCTGACCTTTAACACTGCCAGGGCTAGGGTATCCACAGCCTCCCTGGGCAACCTATTCCAGTATCTCGCCACACTCACAGTAAAGAATTTCTTCCTAAAATGTAGCTTTAATTTTCCCTCTTTCAGTTTGTACCCATTACTCACTGTCCTGTCACTACAGTTCCTGAAAAAGTCCCTCTCTGACTTCCCTGTAGGACCCATTTGGATACCGGAAGGTTGCTATAAGGTCTCAATGCAACCTTCTCTTCTCCAGGCTGAACATCCCCAACTGTTACCTTGTCTTCATAAGGAATGAACTTTGTGGGCCTTCTCTGGACTTGCTCCTACAGTTCCATGCCCTGCTTCTGCTGGGAGAACCTGTGACACAGGGTCTCACAAGAGGAGAGAGGTTCAATCAAGTCTCTCAACCTGCTGTCCACACTGCTTTTGATGCAGTTCAGGGTATGGTTGGCTTTCTGGACTGCAAGTGCACACTGCGGGCTCATGTTGAGATTTTCATCAATCATTACTCCCAAGTCTTTCTCTGCAGGGCTGCTCTCAATCACCTGTACACTCAACCTGTACGTGTGTCTGGGATTGCCCTGAACCAGGTGTAGAACCTTGCACTTGGCCTCGCTGAACTTCATGAGATTCACATGGGACCATCTCTCAAGCCTATCCAGATCCCTCTGGATGGCATCATTTCGATGGCACCGCACAGCTTGGTATCATCAGCAATTCTGATGAGAGTGAATTCAATTCCACTATCCATGTCACCTATAAAGATGAACAGTTGGCCCCAGTATCGGCCCCTGGAAGCACCAGTCACTGGTCTCCACGTGGACAATGATTCCTTGACCTCAGCTCTTTGCCTGCGGCCACTGCGGAAAGAGAATCGCTGCACCAGGCAGCCAGGCGCTGAAGGCGGACCCCCGGCTGCAGGGATAAACCTTCCCGCCCCGGCCGCAGCCGCCCCGCGCGGCTCCGCCATCGCTCCTTGGGACGGCCCTCCCGCACCGCCCGCCCCCCGCGCGGCTCCGCCATCGCTCTTTGGTACGGTCCCTCCGCACCGTCCGCCCCCCGCGCGGCTCCGCCATCGCTCTTTGGTACGGTCCCTCCGCACCGTCCGCCCCCCG
>QUSF01000009.1:8216354-8284360 GCA_003676055.1 Chloebia gouldiae | reverse complement strand
TCCGCCATCGCTCTTTGGTACGGTCCCTCCGCACCGTCCGCCCCCCGCGCGCCTCCGCCATCGCTCCTTGGTACGGCCCCCCGCGCACCGCCCGGCCGCTTCCTGCCCCCCGCGCATGCGCGCCCCTCGCTCCGCAGGCGGCCCCGGGCTGTGCGCCTGCGCGGCGCGGCGCGGGGAGAGCCGCCGCCATGACCTCGGCGCTGGAGACGTACATCAACCGTATCCTCGCGGCGCTCCCCTCACGGCGCGCCGGGCTCCGGCCGCCTCCGAGCGGGGCCCCGGCGGGGCCCGGCAGCGCGGCGCTGGGGCTTGGGCCCGCGCCTGTCCCTCCTGGCGGCGTGGGTTTCTCCTCCCAGGAGGCTGGCCTGGCCTGGCAGGCCGAGCGCACGCGGGGAGTAGGGTCCCCTGCAGCTCCCAGTGCTGCCGGGCCGAGCTCTGCCCGTGGAGAGCGGGATTCGCGGTGGGCCTGCACCCTTAAAGGGCTCTTAGCGTGCGTTTAGATAACAGCTTCGCAGCACTTGCTCAAAACCCCTCAGTTGGGGTTCTTGCAACGCTTTTCGTGCTCGTTTTTTGTGCTCCTTGTAACCCACAGACATTGTCAGTTTTATTCACAAACTAAGCTTGTAACCCAGAATTCGTCGTGATGACGAATAGATGATCATTGATTTGGGATAATCAGATCTTCAGAAAGAGGGATGCAGAATACTAGCCTCGAGATCACTACTGCAGAAGGACTTTAAGACTTAGTTTTCTAAGGTGTTAAAGTGTTTATGAAACTTGTTTCCATTTTGAGGCAGTGCAGTTAGCAATGGAAAGAGAGGTGAGCTCAGATCTTTATTCTGTCTTTAGGGCTTTTCATGTTTGTGTATGACTGTCCATAGTTGGGTGAAGAGAAATTTTTAGGGAGATGTTAATGAAAAATACTGTATTGTTACATGTTATTGTCAACCATGCTGCTTTAAAAAAAGTGCAGATAGGCTTTTTAGGCTCTAAATGGCTCATAAAACCTGTATTATATATGAAAGCTTCAGAAAGTGTTAATGTTTCTATTTCAGTTATGACTAAATGTTTCCTTAATGAAATATCAGGTACTGTTGCAGTAATTACTTCTGATGGAAGAATGATTGTGGTAAGACTTTTTTTAAAACATTTTATTTTCCACATAAAGACTTCCCATCATGGCAATAAAGAAGCTCTGTTAGGATAGTCTCACATACATTACTAAATTATATAGTATAGAATAATTGCTATAAAGCTTAAAAAATAATTTTATGAACACTTACTGTTTCTTGCATGTCATGTCAGCTTTTTTCCATTGATAAATTTGTGTGTGCAGATGCTCTGGCCTTTTTGTCAAATGGCTTTTTTTGTGGGAATGCACCAAAAAATGCATTCCTCTTCTGTTTAGTAATTTAGTTTCTGTATAAAATGTCCAGTTTGTTCTGTACTCTCTTCAGCCTGCATGCTGAAACCATTTCTTTCCTATGGCTGTAAAAAAAACATCAGCTGGAGAAATGTTGTGGGCTTCTGTTTGTACCTGAAAACCTGAGGACAGGCCAATTTAATATATTAGACTGTATAATATTTTTTGTTTTATTGCTTCTGTGGTCTGGGTTTTTTTTCCTTGCATCACATCCCCCCATCTTTGATTCTTTTGTGTTTTGAGTGTAACTTAATAGTATGATTGTTGCAGGAGGATTGTATCTTTCTGTCTGCACCTAGCTTTGTGTAGCCTCTGGAAAGAGAAAACAGAAATCTGTTGGCTTCACCAAATCTGCTTGGCTGAAGTCAGTCTGATAAACTTTGTGTGTGCGTGCTACAAGATACTTCTATCAATAAATATTGGAATGGAGTTGGCATATATGACTCGTTGTTAGATGATATAAATATATATTATTACTGTTTCAAGGGCTGTTTTATGTAAGTTTGAATTTCTTAATCAATTAGTGATGGTAAATTTATGTTAAAAATTTTCCAAACATGTACTTAAGTGCCACAAAATCCTGTATTTTTTAATGTATTTTTAAAAAATAATTTAGTAAACACAAAATAATCTCCTTCAAAGAGATGCCACTTAAAAATTGCTTCTTAGGAATGGTTTCAGTATTGTTGACCACAAGAATCCAACTTTTCTGTTCTTTGTTTATTTGATAATTTTTTTAATTTCTGGAAATGTCTATACAAAAACACAGGGTAGAAATAGTCAAATTGGTTGTATAGAGGAACATCATTGATAAAATGAAAAATTTACTTTTCTAATGCTTAAGCGTGTTGTCTTTTAGCATGAACACACAGTAATACTAGGATGCTTTTCTTAAATTGGTTATTGCTTTTAAAATTTCATTCTTTAGCTTTTGTGTTTAAGCCAAATAATAAAACCTGAATAGAACATCTGTTCTCTAGTACCTTTATTTTGCCACTCTGTTTAAGATACGCTTGACAGCAAAGGGGAAGAATTTAAGGGCAATGGCAATGTGGTTTTTTGTGGTTTTTTTTCAGGGAACACTCAAAGGTTTTGATCAGACCATAAACTTGATTTTGGATGAAAGCCATGAACGAGTTTTCAGTTCTTCACAAGGAGTTGAGCAAGTAGTGCTGGGCTTATACATTGTAAGAGGTGATAACGTGTAAGTATAGCATGTTCTTGTTTAAATCCTTTCATACAGACTTGGTGTGTGGATGCACATGTATTCGTGTTTGTGTATATTTATATATCCATAATCTGTATAAATCTTGATAGCCCCACACACCTTGCATCTTTGTGGGTAGCACTGAAAGTATTGTCAAAGCTGAAGGTATTAAAAAGATGTGTAGAAGTGACACTTAGGGACGTGGCTTAGTGGTGGACTTGGCAGGGTTAGGTTAATGGTTGGACTTGATATTTCCAACAAACAACTGTGATTCTGTATTAAATAGCAAACATCTACACTTCTGTAAAAGTGATTACATTGTTGAGATTGAAGATGATCTCTGTGCTGGAGCATCTCTCCTACAAGGACAAGCTGGGAGATGATGAAGGAAAAGACAGATTAACCACTGAAAAATGAGATAAAACTTGTGTGCAAAAAGTCAGCAAGTAAACTTTGTATACCAAATTGCAACAGTTAGGAGTTTTTTTTTTTTTCTTTAGAGCAGATGTTTGCAGAGAGCACTTTATAATCTGGAAAATCCTTGAAGGTTTTGACTTGACAGTGTAGCAAGTGTTGAAGCCAGTGTTATGACGAGTCAAATGTATGAGTTGGTATTTGATGTAAAATTCCCTTAAAAAAATGAGGGTGGAAGCTCATTGAGTGCAGAGAAAAGTAGCTGGTGTGCCAAACCCATGGGAGGGTTACCAGAGAAGGAAAGAAGGCCTGGTAAGCAGGCCAGCTGGGGGAAGATTACTTTTTGCAGCAGCATTGTGAAACTGATGGCAATAGTAAGATTATTTTTTTATCACAGCTGGAAAAAGAGTATGTTGCAGTGGCCAAAACAGAAATCTGGATAGGAATTTTAATCTTCTAATTCTAATGGATGCTTCTGTACAACAAAACGCCAAGGCCTAAATTGATCTCTAGGTGCAAGTGGATCATTCTAAATACTTTCATCACTTTCAATTTAAACTTCTAAGAAAAAGTAATTTGACACATGTACAAAGCTGGGACTATGCATACCACTATACCAGTAGCTTTTCATTCAGGTAGTAAAAATGTGTATAAAACAGCAAATAATGATTTACTACTTCATTGTTTCATCATACAGTTGAAATGTATGATGAAAGACATCATCATAAAGCCACATTACTCAAATATATTCATAATATTCTTTCGTGAAATACAGTTTTTTTGCAATCTTAACAAACTCAAACATATTTATTACAAATAATAATTAGTATTCACTCTTCAACATGCTGAAATTCAATGTCCTTATAGGAAGAAGTAAAAAGAATCAACAGCTAAGTGACAGTATCTTCAAAATAGGGGACTCTCATGAAATAGGGAAGCTGTTGAAAAATGAAAGAAACAGTACGTGGTACAAAGTACTTTGAGCATTCCAGTGTGCATCACTAGAAGCTTTCATGGAATAAACAGCAGCAGTCAGAAGTTAGTATAGTTCAACAGAAAGTAAGGCTTGTTAAAAGATAAAATGCAGCTTCTGTTATAGAACTGTGTGATTTGATTTCAACAAATAACAACCTGATCTCTTTTCTTTATTGCAGTGCTGTGATTGGTGAAATTGATGAAGAGACAGATTCTGCTCTTGATTTGGGGAATATTCGAGCTGAACCTTTAAACTCAGTTGTGCACTGAAAAGATAAAAATGCACAGGGACTTTGTAAATCTTTGGTTGTACAGACCTATTTAGAAATGTGCACAGTTTTTACAAATTGTGTTTAATTTGTTTAGTCACCATTTTTTTATTATGAATATGTTGTAGTTTTGCATGTAAATTAAAATTTCTACATTTTGCTAAAGATACTTCAGTTGAATTTCTTTTGGGATTTCATGCTGCATAATTTCACTGGGAAGTGCAATCAGTATTAGTGATGGTCCTGATTCTGTGTATATATACACACACCTTGTTCTTAAAATAAGATCTCATTCCTAAAGGTAAACCAAGGTTTTTCATGTAAACCCGGGATTATTTGAAGGTAGATGTGTGGCTGTATGTAGACAACTTTTTGTAGTGGTTTTTTTTTTGTGTATGTGTGCAGTGTAGAAAGGAAGAATGTTAAAAGCTGTCACACTCAAATTAATGACTTATGCACATAATACTTTTGTGGTGTCAGATCTTTGTTCCCCAAGACTCTACTGGAGGTGCAGGAGTTTGTAGTGCCTTAATCCTTGCAGAAAAATTGGAGAAACAGACTTTTGAGTACAAACAAAAAACCCAAATGTATGCATTTATTTGAAGCCCATTCAATTCCAGACCAACTCATTCTCTGTCTTTACCTTTCAGCAGCTGTTGTGTTGCTCAAAATTTGGGTAAGGTCTACAGAAAGAGAATTGTGTTTGCTAATATGTAACCATTATCTTAGAATGTAATTTAGAAGACCCAGACTCACATTAGGTAGGTAAATTATTTATTTTGAAAGAAATTTGCCTTAATATTGAATATAAGGATCCCATGTAACAATGATCACATACAGACCTCTTATAGATCAGCCATAGCCAAGCTAAGTGGGACAAGCTCTGCAGCATAGTGTGTTTGAGGCCATATCAGCATGAAGTTTGTACTCTTGAACAAAGTTGGTTTTGTTATTCTCTAGTGTTGCACAGGCCCAGTATTTTTCTCCTGTATATAAATGTGCTGTCAAAACAAACAAAAAAGGAATTTGAATGTGCATATTAGGGGGTTTTATACTGATTTTACTATTAAGTGGGATTTGGTACTTTTCATTGCAAGTTCACTGTTTGGAAACAAAATACATTGAAATGGAAATACTTGTTTTCCATAAAATGTGTCTCTCAATTCTTGTAGCTTCCACCTTGTTTTCTAAGATTTTTCTTGGTGGAGCATGTGAAGCCCAGGAAACCCTTTTTGGCCTTTATCCATCTTGTGATCTAGTAATGTGTTGTGTTCTGTCCACATTTCTTCTGGGAACTGCTGAGCAGACATTGAATAAGTCAAGTTAGGATTTTCCTGTGATTACCAGAAGTCAGTACTAACTGGCTATAATTGATTATGTCAAGAGAATCAGTTTCATTAAACAGTCAACAAAAAAACTTTTGCTGCTGAAATGCTAATACCTGCACAAGAGAAAAGAAAGTATTGGAACTGAATTGTATTGATAAAAAAACCCAGGTTACTTAATTAGGTATTTTAGAGCTTAGCAAAAACTGCAGAGGCAAAGAGTGGAGTCAGGATGAGCAGATTTTTAATGCAGTACTTATTGTTGGATGTATTAGGAGAGTTGTAGTTGAAACACATGGATTAAATACTTCTAGTAGCACTGGAAAAATTATGGAAATATGTTGTCTTATAATTGAAAAATTATGTTTGAAGATTAATCATGGAATACTAAGGCATTTAGGAGACCATCTACTTCAAACACATATTTGCAATGGTGAAGGGATGAAAGCCAGGAGACCTAGTCAGAAGGGATTTCTTAAAATCAAATGTAGGACTTAATAGTTCTTTAAAAAATTTTAAGATGCAGTTAAAGCTTTGTGAACTTTCAGGGACTCTGAGCTATAGTGGCTAACTAGGTACCTGTAATTATATGGGGCAGAGAAGTCACTCAGTAAAATAGTATTAAACAGATTAGCTATGAGAGTAATTTACGTCATTGTTTTCATAAATAAAGGTGGGAAAAAAATCAATGCAATTGAAACCACAAAGGGGACATAGACTCATGGCCTAGTATTAGTGATTCTGAAGAAAGTCAGGGAGCATTAGTCCCCGGAGGAAGAGTGGGGTGGAAGCTCAGCACCTGCAAAGCCTGTGTATGTGTCTTCACACTCAGGGAACTCTGCAGTCAGTGTTGCAAGCACAGTGAAGGTAGTAAAAAAGTTTAACAGAACAAATGAAGTAGAGCTGAATTTTTGAGAGGAAAACTGAACTCCTCAGATGCTGAAGAGGTATGAAAGAGGACTGGGTGGAATGAGAAAAGAGCACCACAGATAATAGTTCTGTGTTGAAAGGGGTATGTTGATCACTGTGTGCCAGCTGGCTGGGTTGAAGGTTCTCCTGTTGAACACTGCTTGCAGAGATGTAGCAAAGCAAATTTCTCCTGGGAGATAAGTAGTATTGTCTGCAAGAAGCCTTTGCTTTATTCTTCCTGGAGAGAAAAGTACTCTCAACAAAAAAAGAGTAACTCTCTTTCTGAAACTGAAGGTGCTCCGTAAGAGTACTGACTGCAGGTGCTTTATGACTGTCAGCTGGTTCCATGGGGTACATGAAGAGCCCTGCTGAGATCATGAATACTTTTTTTCCTGAAACTGTCTTCCTGCAATGAGCCTAGATTAAAGATTCAGTAAATAACAGGTGAAAATCCAGTGAGTCCTTGCAGAGTAATAAACATACTATACAAAAATGAGAAGGGCAGAGAAAGGTGATACTAAGGCCAAAAGGAAGTAATGCTGAATTGGAGTTAATTGTCATATGCCATTAAATTTCCTGCATTGTCATAGTTTGGTCACTTCCTCCTTTTGTTTGGTTAATAGAGATCTTTGAGTGAAAGGAGAACTCTTGACTAGTGGAAAAATCCTCCAGTGAAATGAATTAGCTGGTTCATAAAGAGATTAAGTAAATTAATTTGGTGTGTGTGAAGAAACAGAGAAACTATCTTCTGTGGTCCAAGGGCAGTTTCTCTAACTGCAATCCACATTAAATTTACCTCCCTGTCCCTTTCACATACTTGCAATCAAAGTGCTTCAAATACTGCGTGGCCTACAAGTGGGTTACTGGCTGTACTGGATTGAAAGAACATGGCTACTGTTTTGAGGATGTAATCCAACAGCGGACAATTTCTTACAACTTGGCCTTTGCTATCAACTAGAGCCTGTTGTCCTTAGCCCCGGAGGTAGTGTTTATTCTTCAATCCATTTTATAAGTCAATAGCTGAAATACACATTGGACACTCAGTGCTCGATGAAGTGCAGGACTATGGTATTTATCTCATGGCCATTGCCATACTACTTTCATAGCAGATGTACTAGGTCTGTGTATCTGAGTAGGTGTTTTGTACCTGTGGCAATATAATTCCACCAATTAGCCTCTGCTGCATGCTGCTGCACTCTGCTAAGAATTTAATTCTGCAGATTAATACAGAAATTATCCTTAAATACCCGAGTTCTGTTCTCCATGCATTGGTGTGAAAAGATTTAATTTATTCCATTGTTAACATGACAAATACTAGGTCATGTGCTGTTTTTCCTTTAGGAATTAAATTACAATGACCACAAAGGCAGTTCTCAAGAAGGAGAAGCCTCAGCTGAAGAGACTTGGAAACTATGAATGTGAGTTATGCCAGTTAGAATACCAAGGTATGTTTACTAGTTATATTCGGTCTGTGATACATTTGTGACACCTGTGTATGCTACTCTACCAATTTTTACTAATGTATTCTTATTTCTGCTTTCCAGTTGAGAGAGCTGCAGCTTATTGATAAGAATAATGAAAATAATTTGGTGGATTAAGTGGAACATGCAGTAGCCAGAAAAACTATGTCATATCAATTAGTTTTAGCCTCTCTGTTGCTTAAATAATAAGGCATTATAACTTCAAATATCAGGTACTTATTTATGGACAAAAAACAGATAAAATGAAAATTTACTTTTTTAATGCTTAAGCGTATTGTCTTTTAGCATGAACACACAGTAATACTAGGGTGCTTTTCTTAAATTGGTTATTGCTTTTAAAAATACATTACAGAAGATAGTAAAGAGCGAGCTATTTGTTCTGGAAATCCTGTTCCTGATGGCCTCTCTCAGCATACTGTGTTTTGCTTTAGAATCCTTTTCAGGGGCCTTTTTTTTCTGTAATTTTTACAGTAATGGCAGAAATGATGATATTTCTTACATCAGTAGCATTTTCCCTGAAGGAAATAAAAGCTTCACTGACGCAGATGAAAATTAAAGCTGAAAACACAATAGCATTCAAACTTTTGCCAAAACCTGCTTACTAGCCCTAAAAGCAGGACTTATCTACTTGTTAATGTTCCTTCCTGGAGCATTGCAGCACGTTCCAGGAGCTCTGGAACTTGCCTGGAACAATGTGCTGCTGCCATTCAGCCTTACATCAGTAACAGTGCCACCGGATGCCAAAAAATTTCACTCAGTGCTCAACTTCTTCCTGGCTACTTGCACTTTTAGATGAAAGGCTTTCATTACTCTAGGGAGGACAAGCACATGTGCATGTACTGCTTTTGTCTGCTAAAACCTCTTTAATGGCTTTCCTGCCATCTTGTTTTGTACTCTAGTTTTATTTTATCTTTAGTGTTGAATCCAACAGTGATGATTACAGTGCTCTGTGTAGAAATGGGAGTTGAAATTATTCAGTGGAGAAATTGAAGAAGTTGGACCTGAAGTACTCTAATGCATAAAAAATAACTAGGATGGACACCTGTTGTATGTGAACAAAGTTGGCCTTTATAGTAGTGGTCATTGTAGTGAAATTCTCTTAAACACAGTTATTGTATCTGTATAACTCATTCATCTTATAAGAAATACTGAGAAATTGTAAGAAAACATTTTCTACTCAGAAGTATTCTAAGGCACTGGAATTATATATCGAAGTTTCCTATCCTAAAATGTTACACTTTAATTATGATTATTGCTTTGTATTTTTGTGCTTAAATTTTTGGTAATTCTCACTTGTGTAATTTTCAGACTTCAGCTCTGTTTATAATGCAGATGGAAACCTGTATGCACATAAATGCTGCTGTGTTTCTGCAGATTGGCCAGAGCTGCTGGTGGTGTATAGCTGGGATCTGCAGTATTCACATTGATGAACATGTGTGTGATGTAGAGACCTTGGATACAGGGGACAGGTTGTCAAGCTTGTATTCAAAGCAGTGTGCATGCAAAAGACAAGAAAAAAATGCAGCAATAAACCCCCTACCTATGCATAATAGTTTCAAATTTGGTTTGTAGGATTTCCAATTAATAAAACCATTTCTTGCCAACTGCCATGTAAATACCACCTCATCTGTACCATTTCATGATACAGATGACCAAAGGTACAGTTCTGTGTTGCACTGAGTTACAAGACTGAACAGAAGCCAAAGCAGGAAGTGATTATGGCTAAGGAGCTGATGCTGATTGAAAATGTGTGATGCTGTGGAGGAAATATCAGACAATAGAACCTCAGTCAGTTTGGAAACAGATTTAAAAACCAGCACATTAGGATGTAAACAGTCAATAGGACTGAGGCCAGCCTTTCTCCTAACAATCACATCATTAGCAGTAGGAGCGTGCAGAATGATTTCCATTATTAAAGTACAAGTGCAAAATCCATGAACATGTGTGCTCATCAGTGCTGAATGGAAACAGCCTTCTTGCTTTTTGCTGTGTTTCTTCTACAGGTTGTCCTAACTCATCCTGGATACAAGATTAAGGCATAAATGCAGTCGAAATCTAGGAAGCGCAAATGGTCAAGGGCTTTGAAAAGAAAGGCTTAACATTATTTTGTGTAACTGTAATAAGTTAGGATCACTCTGGAATTGTGCTGCTGATTTTCAAGACGGCTTCAGTGAAAAGTCATCAGCTCGCATTCAATTAAAATAGGATCCAAGTGGAAACAGTCTCTGATAAGAAATGGAACAGAGTGATTGTTATAATTTAAGTGATGATCATTATGTGGCTGAAAGGGACAGCTTCCTGATTTGTCTAGAGACTAGTTTAACTTCTTGCATAATTTATAACATCCATGAAGTAATTTTAAGTTTTATGCTGCAACTTCTGATTTCACCATTTTACAGAAGTTCAGCCAATGCAGAAAAGAGTAAGAAAGGCAAACATTAATATGTTTGTATGTATCAATTTCATTTATGGATAAGACATGTACAATGTTTTATAACTAAATTGTATGTGTCAATAGTTTTGAGTTTAGTTCTAATTGTACTTTTTCTGAGTTTCAACAGTAAAGTGCAGATGGCAGCAAAATGGCCCTTAGCTAACCTCCATTCTCCAGTTATGAAGTACTGAAAGTACTGAAGCTCCCATGCTCTCTGCCATGGGCCACCTGAGCCTTAGTAATTTAATGAAGCAAGAAACTTCTAAGATGACAAAGCTTCTACTGCAGGACACATTTGCCTGGCTGTTAAGATCTGGCCAGTTATTAAAACTATTAGAAACAAGCCTCTGCCTGACTAAAGGGGCAAGTGAGACCATATGCCAAAGGCATTAGTGCAGATTTTTATTTAACAGTAAATGTGAGGTAGAGAGAGATAGGAAAAAGACAAGTGGGGGAGGAGAGGGAGAGAAGGAAGAGAGAGAGACTGAGAAACAGAATAAACATCAGAAGTATCACCATAGGTTCCAATGACAGGTTCTCTTGTCGGCAGTTGCAGTCCTGTTGACGTGGTGGTTGCAGACTGCATCCACCAAGTGGGGCGGAAAGAGCCCACAAAACACTGGCTCCATGGGGTTTATATTAGCTAAGTCTAGGTGGAAAGGCCCCTATAATTCCCCCGGATGATGTAGTACTGGATCATGGGACATTCCATGAGTCACTGACATCTTCTAAGGTGTTTCAGCAGTCTCTTACCCATTATAGCTCAATTAATCACAGCCCATCAGCTGAGATAAATACCTTCCTCCTATGGTACTTCAGAGGGCAGTTCTCACAGCTGAGCCATTGTGTAAGGGAAGATAGTGGCAGGGTAAGGACTGTCCCACTTTGCAGGATTTGCCTCTTATCAGCCTCTTCCCTTATCTGGGAACCCTGTTTGTAGCCTCAAGTATGCACACCCACCTGCAGTGGGGAGGCCACTCTGTGCATCACTAGCCAAGCACCCAGCTGATTGTTTGAGCCAGTCCAGTCTCTTGGAGCACCTGGGCAGTTACTGCAAATGGTCCAGTGTTTAAGTCATTCATCTGTAGCAGGCCAGTCTCTTACAGCAGGACAGTCAAAGTGCATAGGAGAGCTCTGGAGAGTTCTATGAGCAGTGGAAAGCAGTGTCAAAAGGAGGAACAATAAAACAAAGCCATGTTCTAGACTGCAAAATTTATTAAATATCAAGTTCAATTAAATACAGTGTAATAGCTTCACAAAAATGTATTCATATAAAAAGGAAGAGTGGTACAGCAACATTTAATGCTTTTCTCACTATCTGTTTACTCAAGTCTATAAAATAGTGTGTTAAAATCCTAAAATTCTTTCAGTCTTGATTCATCTCAGTACAATCATTCTTACTTTTTCAGAACTGGGACTTAATTTTTTACTCTGTTGGTGACTTTTGCAGATGGGAAATGAAAACACACTTCTTAATTAAAAACCAGTAACTCCCTGAAATACGTAAAACTGCTTATGTGGCTGCTATCAATTTTCCACCACATCTGGGCTACAGACACTACATCATCAGCTGCTAGCAGCAACAGAAAAATTGGGTATCCTATCACACAAGGTCTGGAGAGTACTGAGGAAAATTGTTAATGTTCCTTTTTTACCCCTCCTACTGGAAGTGTACCGTATGTATTTAAGCAAGAGCTGCAAAAGTCTGAAGCTCCAGCAATTTTCAATACAGAAATTAACACTAATACCATGAGAAGTACTAAGTTTGAATACCCTCATGATATTCAAGTGTATTGGGACTGTGACTGATCATGAGGCCAGGTTGCCCATGGAGGTTTGGAGTCTCCATTTTTGAAGCAATTAAAAATCCAACACTGGTCATCCTGGAGCAGGAGGGCTAAAACAAATAGCCTTCAGAGGTCCCTTCCAACCTCACTCATTCTGTGATACAAAATAAAAATACCAAAAAGACCATAAAACAAGTCTTGGCACTACTATACACTCACAGTCATTTTAAACTTATGTTGCCTAAAGTGACAACAATGTAAAGTGCCCTTTTCTCCAGCTTGAACACCACTATAAGTTAATGAGCAGGACTTAGTCACTGCATCAGGACTGAAGCACTGGGCTCAAAGAACATCAAATGATGTTCTAAGCATTGAAATAATACTGGAGAACTTAAAAACACATTGAGTGAAAGGATAAAACAGAACAAAGGGAATGCTTTGTTACAACACAGAACATGAATAATGCAACATAATGAAGCTACTGTAAGAGGAAACATTTCTGACAGTTTTGCCAAGCTCAAGAATCCAGATCAGTCAATCTGCTGATCAGAAAAAATCGATGTGATTCTTACTGTGAGTGCAAAAGAAGTCAGCTATGCAGAAAAACCCAACAGATGAGTGCACTGCGCTTGACAGCCAATTAATAGACTTATATACTCAGACTGCAATGAACAAGTTTTCACATCTGAACAGGGGAAAAGGGAAACCATAGATGTGCTTTCTATAAAACCAAAAAATGTTCAGAGCCTTTCCACAGCATTCATTCAAATCATGTAATTTTTGGTTAAGACATCACGGTACTCTTCTATTGCTCTGCAAACGGGATCCTGGTCCACAAGAAGGTTTTTGGAAGATCCAGTACATCCAGTTTCAAGTTCAGCAGTGGCTGGGGAGAAAAAAGATGAGATTCCTTATGTTACTTCTACAGCAGACAGGGAGAAATAAGGCACTGTAACAGTCAAGAGTCTGCATAACTCGAGAGTCTGCAATCCTGAACAAGACTTTAAAATTTCCAAGGACACCTAATAAGGGAAGAGCTGGGCAGATAGGAAGAAACATATTTTGTGCACATTTGTGTATCACTCAACAGCATTTCTAAAGCTAGTGACAGACATTGCAGAGGCTACACACTGAACATCTTGCGGGATTCCACACAACTCCACTGGCCCTTAGCAGTGCTTCTTAATGTAGCCCCTGCAGAGCTCTTCAGCCTGAAGTCTTTGCTTTCCTTAAACGTTCAAAGCTGTGCGTTATTGAACACTACAACTACACAGCTGCAGTCCCTGCAAAGCAGTGACTCTGGAGGACCAGCTATCATGAAGCAAGTGGATTTCCTCTTTGGGTGCCTGGCCTCAAGTTACAGAGTGTGTTTGAGGCTCCATGTTGCAAGCATTGAACTCATGTTTGCCTAAGCACTACTGAACGATCTCTTCCTAAAGAAATGTGGTCTTTTATCCCTGATCATGTTCTTCTTACTTGTTCAAAACAAGATTGACTGCAACACCTAAGCTACAAAGACAAGCCATGAATCATAGCAAAAAAAGTCAAGATCTAACAGCAGAGAATATGTACGGTATGGTTTAGTACTTAATGCAACCCATGAACAGGGAAGAAAGGGATGGCTGAAGTCTATAATGATCTATAAAAAATCTGGGGGCTTCTTTGATGTTTTTGCTGGAGATTAACTCTAGTGAATAGCAGCTTCATCTTAAGCCAAGTGTTTCAGTGTGGGGCAGTGGATGCTTGTTTTTTCCTAGGCAAGTGCATAGCATTCTGTGCAGTATTTTGGGAAGCAAAATATTCACATTCAAGTCTAAACTGGAGAGCTTGCAGAACAAAATCTCTGTGCTTAACAGAATAAGTTGAAAATAATGTCTTGAAAGCTGTCAAGAGTGAGAAACAATTGCCTTTTTCCTTAATAACACTCAAAATGTAATAACACATTACCTTCTTTCAGTTCCTTAGTGATTTTTTCATCCAGTTCCTGTCGTACCTAGAATTATACATCAAATATACAGTTAAGACATAATATGACCCAAATGTAACTGCTAAAACTCCTAAAACATTCTTACACCCCACAGACAACGTGATAAAACCTAAAAATATCCCAAATAGAGATGATGGCCTCTGATGGCCAAGAAGATGCTGAAGGCCTTGGGCCACCTGAGCTATGTGGACAGGCTGAGAGAGCTGTGACTGTTTCTTACAGTAGCTTCATTATGTTGCATCACTCATGTTATGTGTTTTAGCGAAAGTGTTCCCTTTGTTCTTTCTCTTCCTTTCTCTTAATGTGTTTGGAATGTTTCCAGTGTCATTTTCATGCTTAGATACATGTTCAAGACCTGGAAGTTGAGAAGAAACCCATTCCCAGGTCCGGCTGGGACATAGATATCTATGTTTTTCAAAAAACACTGAAGAGGCTGACACAGCAGTTTGAACTATACATCTGTATTTATTAGCAGCTGTATAAAACAATGAGCCACAAAATAGCCTGGAGAAAAATTTAATTTCTGTAATTAAATTTCCCTACTTAGGGGAAGGCAGCAAACCCATGAAGGTGTCTATCTTGATACTGACGAAACTGAGATTCTCAGAGTTACAATGTCTTCTGGAAAATGAAAATGGAAAGCACTACATGAAAACTGCTGCTGTAATTCAGTTTTAAGAAGCACCAAGTACTCCCACTTTCTATCCCTTCACTGTCTGTTTTCCTTGTTCTTCTCCAAAAAGCCACAATTGTTAAGCTGTTCCTTTTAACCTAGGGCGCAGCTTTTTTTTGCCCAGAAGAGGAATGGTTTCCTCTTTTGTCTTTGTTTTAATGTCTTGCTCCCATCTCTCTCTTCCCTCTCTTGTTCTATGCTCCCTATCTCTCCTGGTCTCCTCTTTATTTCCCTTTTGCAGTGGGTCCCTGAATTTTCTTTCCTTTCTAGTGCTTGTATGCAGAATAGCCCCTGCAGACAATACAGTACTAATGTCCTCATGAGTTCTTCCAATAATGTCTGTCCACCTCTCTGCCCTCAAACAATCATTCATGGCTACACAGAGAAGTTCATCTCTGTAACTGCCACAGCTATGCACTTCCTATGCTGCTTTGGCCCCACCTCTTCTCTTTGGCTTGTTTTTGTAGAACAGGTGCTCTATGTAGATGGTTTAAATGGGTTCTTTCCAACATGGGGGGGACCATCAAACTGAGATGGACTTAAAAGTGATCAAATACTTGTCACATTCCCTCAATAACAGAATACAATGACTCAACAGAGCAGCTTGGCCATGTTAAGTGTGTCTCTCACTGATTACAACTATTGGTGTGGGGTTTTCATGATATAATGTACAGCCTTCTGTGACAGATGTGCTATCACAGTGACTGCTAATTACAAGGCATACTTGGACCAGAGGTATTGCAGAGGTTGCAGCATTGCTGTAAAATCAGAAAGCTGTGAAGACTTGCCAAAGAGTAGGTTATTTTACCATTTTGTGAAATAACACATGGCAGGACCTACAAGAACAAATGTCTCCTATGTGTAGCATGTGTTCTGCACTTAAGTGTAAGAGCAAATTTATGCCATCCCATTCATAACATCCTATTTTTGAAGCATCCTTTTGTTGCTATTAACATACTAACACAAGTTCTGTGAAGAAACTGCTGGAGTGAATATCAAGGAAGAAGAAAAAAGTGTCTCAGATGTCTAATTGGATTTGTCACTCAATGTGATGTTAGCCACTTTAAACAGGTTAGCCAAACCATATATTGAAATTTCATGATGAGCTTAGCTGGGAACTCCCTATGCCACAGTACTCCTTGTCATAATTTCTCTTGTAAAAGAATGTCATGACACAGCTCACTGCTTTGACTTAAATATTTTATGGCCTTTAACCCCCTTGAAAATTTTTACAACCCAGATGACCAAAACTCTTCAGCCTTACAACATACAGCAGTGCAGTGTTCTGAGGATTAGCAGTTGCTTTGGCCCATTAGACAGTATGGCATGGAACAATAAATGGCTTCTAACTTCAGGCTAAAAGGGAACCTTGCATATGGCTACTCTTCAGCAGGAGTCAAGAATGGTATTTCAAAATGCTTACCTTGGCCACAAAGGCTGCAACCCTGTTTCTTGAAGATAATGTGTTCTCCGCTGGGGTGAGGAAGCTTCCTCCTAGACTGAGACTTCTGCTCAGTCCCAAATTGTTGCCAAGATGTCCCAGTGCAGTTGAATACAGAACTGGAGTTGCAGCCAGACCTCCACTGACAATGCTGCTTGTGATTAATGATTTGCTTTTATGGCGCTCCCGGAGAAGCTTAGTATTGGCTTCTTCAAGTCTCTCATTAGTTCTGAAACATTTGGAAACACACAAAAAGTTACCTTTGGTAGTAACACTTTCCCAAAGTTACTCGCCAGGTCCTTAACTATTATTTAACTTCTGAGATAAGAGCCTCCAAAAGTAGTACATCATTTGACCTGAGCTTCTTTGGAGGGCCTGTTTCTAAGATGTCACACTTAGGACTGCTCAGCATGAGGGCTTCAAAGCCTTCTGCGAAAGTCATGTGTTTACATGGTTTACCTTGGGGAAGGTATGTCACCTCTGAAACAACTCTGGGCTGAATCCCCCTTCCCTAGGAAAGCTCAAAGCTCAGAGCCACTGCTTAAACAGAAGCCAAAAAAGATATTTTTCTGTTTTTTTCTTCACAGAACAGAAATCTGTTCTCTGAGATGCCTAACCTTATTCAGAAAATAAAGGACATGAAATTCATGTTTTTCTGTTGTACAGAGGATGAGATTATAGAGACTGGCAAAAAAAGCTGCCACTTAAAACAACATCAACTTGAAAAGTTTCCTGTTAATGCCATGATCAGTTGTGTTCCTGCTGAAACACTAAAGAGAAATGGAGGCCTGTTAAACGTCTGTTTTCCCACACACATGTCATCATAGGCTTTCAATGCTGGCCAGCTGCAGAAGAAGAATTAACAAGAAATATGCATAAGGAAAAAGAGGTCTTTTATTACCAGTCCAAAAAAAGGATAGACTTACCTTTCCAGTTTCTTTGCTAGGCATCGTCTAGTTTTCACTTCCTCCAAATACAGCTCCTTGTACTTTTCCACTTCTGCCTGTACACATTCTTTTGGAAAAGTACTGTCCTGTTGAGTATTTTTTATCTTGTCCAATTCACATTCAAGATCTCTAATTCTGTCTTTTAGCTGGTTTCTCAGAGAAGCATGATGACTTGCTCGGATGTGTTCTAGTCTGTCCTGGGAGGCTGCCTGTGCCTGAAGGAGACATTGCACCTTCAATCACCACAAAGAAAAAGAGAACTCTCCCCACGTGTCAATTGCATGTACTCAAGGTCATGGGCCCTCCTTGGCTTGGAGAGGCAGCTGTGCCTCCTCACTACCATCAGCAGTTAAGGCAGAACCCTGGAGCTACCACTAGGGTAAATAATTCTTTTCACTCAGGACAAAGCCCAAATCAGAACCACTATTCAAAGCTACTAATGAAAAGGCATTATCTCTGTAGGACAGGGCATGGAGAACAGGTCTTCCTCAAAGACCTTAGCAGGATGCCTCACCTCCTCCCGATCTCCACACCTAAAACTTCAGTCACTTGTTTCCTGAGCAGTCTCCCCCATAGAAGGACAAATCTGCACTTGCAGGTCTGGCTGTGACAGCTGGAAGGTACAAAACCACTTCAAGCATGAACAGGGAGAAGCAGACCAGGAGACAGAGACAGCCCCAAGCACTGCAAAATGAAAACCTACCTTGGGCAAGCTTTTGATTCAGGGACCTGCCAGCAAATTACACACTATAGGAGCACTCTTGCCCAACCATATGCCCTTCTCCCACTGACCTTCAGCACAGACACAAGTACAGCGCTAACACACAGAATCAGGCAACAAAAGCGAAACACCAAAAAATGGTGACCACAACCAAAGTCTACAGAGTGCCTACAGAGACATGTCAGAAAGTCACTCACTTGCAAAAACAGATTGACTTCTTGTAGTTTTTGTCTTATTTCTTGGCCTGCTCGTTCATCAACCTCTCTTTTATATTGTTCTATTTGGCTCTGATCCACCATGTTAGTCTCCAAGTGATGCTGGAGTTTTGCCACTTCTTCTTTCAGCTGGCATTTGCTCTTCTCCAATTTTTCACAGTTCCCATGCAGGGTAGATAGCTCTTCTCGCAAATCCCGGTTTTGGGCTTCTAGCTGCATGCTTTTTTTAGACTCCATGTCTAGCTGCTGGGAAAGTTCAGCAACCTGTATGTGGGAAAAAAAAATGAAAAGAAACCCAGAGGCATCAAAAAGCAGTGAATTCTGTTAAAATTGCTAAAGGGGTTGTCAATGGAGACTGTATTTATCATCTGCATACTCAGCCCTGACCCTCACCCATGGACATGATGTCCTGATAGGACAGCAGAAATGCCCATCCCTAAGGCCCAGCCTGAGGATCTGCACTCTTGGCTAACCCTGCCTGCTGTCCTGGACCTGTTCTGTTCTTCTTGGTGAGCACCTGTTGGACAGCTCCTTGGCCCACGAGGTCACGGACCCTGCCAGCCTTGCTGCCACTCTTGGCTTGCCCTTCCTCTGCAGGACAGTCTGCCCTTCTGGTGCCGTTGCAGATGCTGCTTTGCACTTAAGGATTGCATCTTTACCCATAAGGACAACTATATCAGTTATTAGTTATAGTCACCTGCTTCTCTAACAGTAGAGAAACCATTGAGAGAGACCAATCAAATCTAAAATATAGCCAAGGAAAGCAAATCATCAACATGGCAAGAAATACAGGCAAAGCTTCACACAGGTTTGAAAAGAAGTAACACCACAACCAAACAAACCCCAAATTAAGCAGAGCTCACCTTTGTTCTCAATCTGTCAACTTCACTGACCATTTCAGAATATCTGCTCTTCATTTCTCCCTTCAAATAAAGCTGTGACTCCATTTCTCTCTCCTCATACACCTTTATTTTCTTCGTAGCTTTACTGAGAAGTCTCTTCAACCTAAATAGCAAATCAGTTTGGAAAACAATGAAACACAGGAACAAGCAACCTTTTCCATATGCTCTCCAGTAAGGCGTGCAGACATAGCTTTCTTCATCTTTAACATACTTGAAAGTATCAGGAATTGCTGATAAAAAACCTGCTCTTCCTGTGCCACAAATCAGCTGGCACATCCAAATTTCAGCTGAAAAGACAAATTGAAGACTTCCTTCCCCACCCCTGGAGAACTGCAGGGCAACCTGGACTGGCAATTCCTCTTGCAGCTATAAGTAAGTATAGGCTCATGCACAGATGTACCTTGCAGGAACTAACACGAGACTCTACTTTCAGAGTATGTGTGAGTGTATCCTTATATTACAGTTCGATAAAATTGGACTTCTCTTCAGGGATATCTCTTCACCCTATCAAAAAGTCATACCTCTTAAAGTCTTTCTGCAATTCTAAGTTTCGTCTCATTTCTTGGTCCAGACGGAGTTCAACTGGGCGTTTTAACTCTATCAGTTTCTTCACCTTCTTTCTTTCACTCTCACACTTTCAAAACAGAAAAGACACATGACACACACAACGTATAGGAACAAGAGCTATGTGCAATACATGTCTGTAGAGTTCTCCGTGGAGAACCTGCAATCCATCTCCATCTTTTAGCCAAGTTACACATTAGGTTTCACAGCAAACTGGGCCAATATTGAACAGCAAAAATAGTTGCCTTCACTGAAACAAAGGTGGAAAAGATGCTGGACTGCTTTCAAGAGTTCTCAACTCACAGTAAGATTATTTAGGTGTGCTTTTCACGGGAGAACACAAGTTAATTTAAAGCTTTTATGGGATCTTTACTGATAAGCAGGCAGAGGAATTTGATCTTTGGGAATTTTTTCAATATACTATTCCCTTCCACCTCTTCTTTGTGGCTACTTACTTATGTGCTAGTTGCTTTGTACTTCCTTTATTCCTCTACAGACGAAGAGGGAAAGACTGCTCCTTTGCAACTGTCAGTCATTTCTTGTTTCCCAAGCACTAGTTCATTTCCCCAGAATTCCTTCACTATGTTTTTCTGCAAGGCTTTTAAACATCCACCACACTAAAAACATGCTGCTGCTCCTCCCTGCACTGCACTGGAAAAATGAAATACTTCAATCCTGCCCAGAAAACAAGGGGTCAGAAGATGGCCAGAAGGAATCCAAGAAAGAACTGGGGAACTGCAGCCCTGCTTGATGTGCTTAACTGATGCAAACCCTACTGGGAGCTCTTTCAAAGAGAATCACTCCAGAACTTACACAAGATATCCAGATAGCTTTCCTTTGCTTCCTGGATGATCCACAAATCACAACATATGCAGAGCCTGAATGGCAGGGGTAATAAAAAAATGCTCTTTATCTAAGAACTTGACCAAAGGGTTAATGGAGTTCTCACAGGTACTGGAGAATTTTCTGGATTTACCTGTTCAAAGAGATCTGCCTTTTCCCTGTCAAGTTGAGAAACACGCTCTTCAAGGTTAGATCTTGATTTAAACTGCTCTTCCCATAAGCTCTGTAAGTCCTTCGATGTCAGAGCCAGCACATTCTGCTTTTGCACCTGTAAAAGCAACAATGGCAGAAGAAGAAACTAAGGTGACCATAAAGAACACACTGCAACTTAAAGCTGTAACTTAAATGGAAACTCTCTTCTCTCCTCCTCCAATGTCTATGGTAAATGTTAATGCGTAGTGTAAAACACAGCTTGGGAAACATAACCAAGAAGAGAAATGGGATGAATGAATTCTATATGGGTGGTTAGATGAGGTTGAACTCTGGGGAATAACAAACATACACACAAAATTACCCTGTAGCTTTCTTCCAAAGGTTCTCCAGAGTTCATTACATACTTTCTAATGTACTCATTTCTAGTGCCCACCACAGAATCCACCCTACCTTCATGGCTTCTGTGACAGCTGTGTATCTCCTGACAGCAAGAAAATGTTCTGAAATTGACAAAGATTTGCCTAACAGATGCATTTGAGTTGAACACAACTTGCTGAGTTAGTTCAAGTATAAAGATTGGAAGATGACTAGATGCTTTTAGTGGCATTTTTTGAGGAAAAAAAGAAAATTACAAAATCAAACAAGGAAAAAATGAGATGTTTAGTGTCTACAGAAAGTGATAAAACATTTCACACAAAGTCTCAGATAAAAGAAAATCCTTAGGGTGTATGACTTTCTCAAGTCCTCAGAGGCAGTAAAACACTGGGTCTCATGACAAAAACTGACATGGCCTCAAGACAAGCTCTGACAAAATTACAAAGAAAATATGGATCTGTCAATTCTCCTCTCCTCTCTCAGCTTTCAACCACAGATTTCCATGCTGCCCACAACATCCGCTCTATCAGTCATCTGCTATGGCTTAACCCTGGTAGGCAGCTGAGCATTTCACAGCCACTTGCTCACTCCCTGCAGGTGGGATGGGAAAGACTATTCATCAGATGAATCACACTGATGAACACAACTGTCTTGCACACCACGACACATACAAAACACAGAAGTAGGAATATGAGGAAATTTACAGCCTTCTCCCTTGAGGGTGCCTTGCCCTAAAACCAGATGGGTATTTAAAAGGCTGTGTGCTTACACAGCCCACATGATCTTTTCATCAATTACCTATACACAAAAAATTCAAACACTAAAAGTCGTTCACAGAAGCCTGGTCACGTACCTGCTTCTGGTGATCCTCTGCAGCTGCCTGTGCTGTCTGTAAGCTCATTATCAAGTCTTCCAGGCGGTTATGGACCTGTAGAAGCATTACAAGAAGCAAGAAGGCACACTATCACTTTCTAGATTGAAGTTACACCTCACTGACAAAATTATTCCACAAAACCTCTTCATCTCTTTATTCCTACACTATTTACACCCAGCAACAATGACCAAAATGGCCTTTGATGCCACTGCAAAATTGTTAGTAATCATCGCCTTTGCCATTTGATGCACAGAGAGAGAGAGAGAGAGAGAGAGAAGACCATGTGGGATATAAAGAAGGTTCAGATGTTCAGTGAAAACAGGCAGTAGCTTTTCTCATTCCCAGTACACTTGAAAATCATGTCCTATTAATCAAAGCAGAAGGATTTGTGACTGCCATCCCACTTCTCATGACAGTATCAGCACAAAGTTTGACTATCACATGTAGGAATTTTCAAAATACCTTCAGCTATAATTGACAACTACAGTTGTAACAAGAACCCTAACTCAGTGGCTACAACACAAAAAACAACAAAAAAAATCTCTTCAGTCAGGCCACAGATGTTAGCACCTTATCTGAGCTAAAATTAACCACTGTGTAGAAGCTGTGGTAAATTCAAAAGCTCACACTGAGTTTTGCAGATACCACAAGCAGTCCTCTTCACTGTTTCACAAGAACAGTCACACAGCAAGTAGCCAAAGAAAAAGCATTTCTGCACAGCAAAAGCTCTGGAACACGTAATTTTTGTTTCAGTCTGATGATGTCAGCCAGGTCTCTGGCATAAAGAGATTGGCATCAATATACCCTGTGGAATTTCCACCAGTTAACTTGATGAATACCTTAAGTGGAACACATTGTAGTCCCCAAAGCAGCATCTGATGTTATCAAAGGTCTGAAGCAGACAATAGTTACACTGGTGTACTGCTGTCAAATCCTTACCTTTTAGAGTGTTATGTTTGACTTGCTATAGAATGGGAAAATTTTCAAAACTGCATGGCTGGAAAGTAGAGCAGGCTGCTATCTAAGCAGCCTCTATTCAGAAAAATGCAGGCACTGAGCTCCCCTTGGCTTTCTAGGAAAACCTCACCATAAAATTTCCCCACAGAAATAGGTAACTAGGCTCAGGAGTCACTGAAAGGGAAATTTATGAGCAGCTTACTGAGGCAGAGGCTTGCAGGTCTCTCTGCAGGGCTTCAATCCTGTTGCTTTGTTGCTGGACAGTGGCTTCCAACTTGGTGTTTTCAATTTCAAGGCTTAAAAATAAATACAGGTCTTATTATAAAAATCTGCCAGAGCACTAATTCCAAAAGAACAGTGCAAAATGATAAAACCCAAGAACATCCTTCAAAATCTTAATAATTTGCTATGATGTAACAAGGCTACCTATCTGTGCTGTGGTTTCCAGCCAATCCTGCAAGTGACAGATACCTCGCCCCACCGTGTTCTCTTACTGTTGCACGTGTTCTTCCAGTTGTTTTATAGTAGTGTTAGTCTCAGAAGATGCCAACAGCTGGTCCTGCAGTTTCTGGGCAGAAGCTGTTGCTTCTCTTTCCTTAACATCCAAGGCAGTCTTCAAGTCACGAACATAATGCTCAGACTGAAGATACTTTTCTTCTACCTCCCGCAACTGTAAAATCACAGAAAGAGTCCACAGTCTTCAGGTGAGCTTTTATACAGGGCAGTCACCTACTGCTCAAGGACTGATGTGCTGCAGGTATCTGCCCATGCCCACTGCCCAAAAAACTGTAATCATCTCAAGGACTTCCAAAGCTTCTACTAACAAATGAACACAAGCAGTGTTACTTCCTAATCTTCCACAGCAGCCACTCTTACTCCTCCATGCATTTCCTAGAGTATGGTTCTAAGCACTAACACTGCTGCTCTGACCCTTTTGGTGACTCAGGATGCTCTTTGTATTCACTTGTTTGCTCCTCTGTGAAAACATGAATTAAGAAGTTCATCTGTCTGTAGTGACTTCACAAGTCACTCATAAAGATTGGATTTTAAATTATTTTCCTTTTAGAACTCCAAGGCCTCTATATGTCCATACCTTGGAAAAACACTGTAGTCCCTAACTCAGAAATAGCTTATACTTCCCTTGCAGGAAAGCCACTTAAGGATGTTAAATTACTGAAGGGCCAAAGGGGAAAAATGCAGAATAAGTTACAAAAGCATTCAGGATTTGACATGTTACCTGGTGATGGGGCAGGGTGGAGGGAGTGGGGGGAGGGGGAAAGCAGAAGCATAAAAATGTTCAAACACAGCAGTCCAATACATCTACTATTCTTCAAAAATCAGACAATCTGCTTGGCTAAACCAAAGGTAACAAGGCATAAATACAGACACAAATTTATTGTGAAAAGCACCTTCACAAATAAAAAAATTTGTCCAAGTTAGGGCACAATGTCTGCATATCAAAGACATGGACACCATGTTTATAAAACAATGCCATTGATTCACACATCATTAAATCTATCCTGTTTAATTTTTTTTTCCTGGGGCTTTAGGACAACATCTAATCCTACTTTTAACAGCCATCCTAAGATTTATTGCTATAATTAATTACAGACATTCTATACCTTGGTTTTAGCCTTTTCCAATTCCTTTTGCAAGCGCAGCTTGTCTTCCTCCAGGTCACTGCGGTAGCGTGTAGTAACTTCAAGTGAAGCTTCTGACATAGATTGCTTTTTAAGAGCATCAGCAAGCTCCTGCTGCAGCTGTCTGATCATGCCCTAATGAAGCAATCAAATGAGCATGAATAAAGTTGTAATAACATGAAAAATACTTTTACTTTGACTTGATTATAGAGTTAGACTTGTCTTTGGATTGAACTCAAGTGAAATTTTCTGTCACCAGCAGGCATGTGCACAACCGCATCTCCATCTTTTTAAGCTGAGCACCCCCAAACTGTCAGCAGCAGTTCATGAGCATTTCTGTTTCCATACATAAAGATCCAGACATTGTTCTTCTTGAAACCATGCATAAGCACACACTGTAATCATGGAAATTTTACTAACATAATCATAAGAAATCTGTTGTAATGCAAGAGCCATAATCTGACTGCAGATACTATTTTGTTGACCAAAGGCAGGACTTGGTACCACATCATTCTTTGTTCTAGTCCTAAAATTTACAAATATAATTAAATGAATACCTGTATCTAAAAGCTCTCTTCAGCTGGACTCTTAAGAATATGTTGCATCACATCCTCTTACAGCTGTCTCAATAAGTATGTTTTAGAATAACGACTACCTTTATACTGACATATCAGGTTTACCAAAATCTAGACAGTTCATACCATTATATAGATGTAGTATTTTCAGAGGGAACCTGTTGTTTTGGTGTGAAGAATACACAGCAATTCACAGATTAAAATGACTGACAGTATTGGTGGAGTTCTCTCCCCATACACACCTCAGAGTAACTGATAAATGAAGAATAAAGCAGTCATCTCACATGTGCCTATATTTATCTCATTCAAAGATTCCAGACTTGAAATTCCAGAAGTGTAATTTTAAATCACTGTTCAAATAATTTAAGGCAACAAACTGTACATCAGTGTGTCTAAATATTGACTTTTATTAGTTCCTATTTTCTAGAAAGTAAGGGAGATTGAACAGGGTAATTTTGAAGTCATTACTCTACCTGAAATTGGCCAGAACGCTCTATCATTACAGAACACCCTACCTACTCCTAGGAACACAGATAATGATGCATTCTCTAGGCAGACCCCTTAGAGTCCCCAGAATATTCATAAATTAATATCTGGACACTAAAATACTCTTCAGTTTTGATAGCAACTTAGGGAAAAGGAATGTTTTTCCTCTACAGGAACTTAATATAAGTTCATCTCACACAATTCACTCATCTGCATCTTCATTTCCCAACTGTCACATATTAGGTCATTCTTCCTTTTACATCACTCTTACTTGTGTCATCAGTGCAATACTCAAAAAAATCATCAAATACCTTAATCAATTTTGTAGGGCAAAAAATGGACTAAAGAGAGAAAGAAGTTCTAGAGAAGAATCACCTTTCTTGATCCAAGCAGACTTGGATACCTTTTTTCTGCTCTCTGCTCAGATCTGAGCAGTAACACCCCATTACTAAACCCTTCCATAGTTTCAAGAGAAACACAACAAACCAGACTAAATCATCATTATCTGGTCCCATGAATATGGCTTATATCTGATACAGTTTAGAAACACAAAATAATTTCAAGAACTGGAAAACTTTAAATTGCTGTAAGTCTGTATTTTACCTCTCTCTCTATTTTGTCAGTCTCATATTTGAAGACTTGTTCTCTTAAATCAATACACTTGGCATTTAATTCCTTGTTTCTCTCTTCCACAAGGTATATTTGCTTTTCAGTATCAGCTCTGAGTTTGTTGAAAATATCATTAAACCGATCTTGCACATCATTAACTACTTTTTCTTTGATGATCCCCTTGTTTTGCAGATCCTCCAATTGCTGACGGAGCAAAAGGTTTTCACTCTGGAGCTGGGCCAATCGCTCCTGCATGGATTCCTGCTTTATTGTAAGTTTGCTTACTTGGTCTTTCTCAAGCTGTCGAGCATGATCATATTCCTTTGCCTGACACTGGGTTTGACTTAATTCTTTTTGTGTCATTTCTAAAAGCAATGTTTTCTCTCTGAGTGTTTGTCTTAACTGGTGAAGCTCATTTTCTAGACTATTAGCTTTGCTTTCAGCATTACTCAGTTGCTGAGACAAGCTCTTGTTGGCTTCTCGTACATCTGAGAGGTCATGATGGAGTTTGTCTTGCAAGCGAAGCCATTCATCACGTTCTCTCTGAAATGTTCGTTCGACATCACTTCTTGATGACTGGTGACGTTCAAGTTCTTGAACAGTAGTGTTCAGGCGGGAACGAAATGATTCAATTTCTGTCTCTAGTTTGTCTTTGCTTTCTTTTGTCTGCTCAAGTTTGGAAGTTAGCATTGTGGATTCTGTCTTTAGTAAGTTCAGTTGTCCATTGTACTGAAAAACTGTTTGTGTTAAGGCTTCCTCATTCAGCTTAAGTTCTTTTTGGAGATCTTCATTTTTTTCTTTCAAGGTCTCAATTTCCTCTAAATATTTTCCTTCTTCCTCCTGGTGCCTAAGTCTTATTTGATCAAGGTCTAGTCTTAGTATGGCAATCTCATCTTGCAGTAACTGATTTTTGTACAACAGATCCTTTTCTCTCTCAGTGTCGGATTCCTGAATGACAGGGAACATGAATAAATATCCATGTGGGAAATAAATCTACAAAACCATTTCAGCATTAAACTGCATTTTAATATTTCTAACACTGCAACATGACTTCAAAGATGAGTGTGAAATTTCACATAAGACACAAGCTACTCTATGAACCAGTGCATATGTCCAGTGCAGGCATAGAATGAAAGCATAACATATCCATAAATAAAACATGCCAAATACATGTCTTTTTTTTCTGTTAACCAGCAACTAAGTAATAAAATGATTTAAAATATTTCAGGTATAAAGATTATAAAATAATAGTGCTTTCTTGTGTGTTCATGCTTTTAAAATATTCCCTTTTAGATTAATTTAGCTTCTACTAAAATCTCTGTTTACCAGGCTAAAAAGGGTATTTTCCTTTTTAAATGTCTTCTTAACACTTTTTTTTGCATTACTGAAAGTTGGCTATACAGCTGAATCATCCCTGGAATGCAAGAGTCTTCTATAGTGCCTGTTTATTATGCAAATTTTTTTTCATATAAACATATTCACCCTATATTTATTGAGTAGCACAGCCAAGAACAAATAAATTCTTCCAAGAATTTCACATTCTTAGTAAATTCATTAAACTTTTCAAGACTTTTTTTTAAAGTGTTCATGATTGCTCATTCTCCTTCAATTAGTTCAACTAGTATTGAGAGTTTAATTTATTGCTGATCTTCCTTCATAAAACTTTAATATGTGGAGATGGAAAAGAACTTCATACTTCAAGTTTGGTAAGAGAATAAATAATTTAAAAAATCCCAAGTAATGGGAACACAGAGTGAGTGTCAGCTTCCTTCCTGGTCAGTCTGGATGTAGGTAGCTAGGTGATTCACTGACAGAAACCTTAAAAAGTGATGATAAAATGTCAAGGAAATAAAAACAAGACAGTTTAAAAATGTTGTAAACAGGGGTTCCTTTTAGCTTTCTACTTGTACATACAGCACTGATTCTGCTTTCCATAACTTTTATTGACATAAGGGAAAACAGAAGAGGTACTTGCACAGTAAAGTTACACTGGTAAACTGTAAATAATCCATCAAGAAGCAGAAAAAAAAATTTTATTATAAGTTTAGAAAAATATGGGGAAATTTAATTACTTAGAAAAAACAATCTACTTACATCTGAACTTTTCCCTATAGTTCTTCTTGTCTCTTCTTCTAGTTCCTTTTGTCTCCAAAGGTGGTTATTCAAAATGCCTTCTTGCAGGGCCCTGGCACTCTTTTCCTGAGAGAGCTGTCTCTGTGTTTCATCACGCTCGTCTTCAACCTACAATAATACAATTAAATTACTTGCAGCTTCAGAAAAATCAAAGCTAGCAATATCGTTCCACTCTCCCCTTTTTTCTTTTAAATATTTTTGCTTTCAATAGTTACAATAATCTATAAATTTTAATTTTCTTCTGAAAAGCAAAAAGAAATATAGAGTAATTTAGTTATTTTAATTATTATTTTGTAATAATTTTTAAAAATAACTCAAAGTTAGGCTTTGAAATACAAACAAAAAAAAGGGAACACACTACTTTGAAACTAGCTGTTTGCAAAATATGGCAGTAGTTACCCAATGCTTCTTCTATGTACAAAGTACCTCTTCTTTAGGCATACTGGAATAAAACACCAATTAAAAAAAGCAGAAAATAAGAAGACAAGTGTTTAAGTCATTATCTAATATACCTGTTTGAAGAGCTTTCTCAGTGTTACTAATTCCATTTCTAAATTCCTTGACTGTAACTCAAGTTGCTGTTTCTCCTCCATCTCTTTACAATATTGCTCTTCTTTCCTTCTGAGTTTTTCTTTTGTTTTCTCATATAGTGTTTCTACTCTGAGCCTCTTTTCTTCTTCTTGTTTCAAAGTAAACCTGGGAATTAACAGTATTCTAACTATAGTTTCTCAACAGTATAGTTGAGAAACTAAAGCACTAACACAAAAATTAGATATTCTACACTATGAACTTGCAGAAAAGAACTCAAACAATAAAAATGTTAAATATTTTCACTCTAATGTTTAACTTTTTAAAGAATTCTATCGTCATTCCATTATCCATGGTATCACATTTACAGTATAACCAAATAAATTATTGACTGTTTTACCACTTGTAAGTTTATCTCGGTAAATATACTGTTACAAGGTAACACATTATCAGAACACAAGATTACATACTTAAGGCTTTGGATATCACTTTTCCATTCCACTTCTTGATGAGCCAATATGGATTTCAAATCTTGAGTCTCTTCTGCTTTTAATTTTGATTCCTTCTTTTCACTTTCCAATTTTCTTACTTCTCTCCAGACTGCTGCATACCGATTTTTTTCATGCTCTATTATTTGTTCATATTTAAGAAGTATGTTTTGAATTTTCAGTAAAATAGCAGAACCTATTTTGAGATAGAAAAGACAGAGTTGCACATATGCATAAATACTTTCTAATGTGTAAATAATTTGATTTGGTGTAGGTGATAAAGCTTTGCTAGTGGGAAGACTGAAGGAAGGCAGTGGGAGTTGTCTGTGAGAAGAGGCCAGGGGTTGCCCAATGCCAGACAGAGACAATGGACCAACTGCAGGGCACAACTGTGCCTTTCATCATGCTGCTCATAAAAATGTATTTAAGAGAAGACAAAACCACCACTCAGGCAAAGGCAACAAATAGGAAAAACAGCTGCTCTGTATACATACAGGTCAGCAATGAAGGGCATGGGGGGAGGTGTTATCTTAAATATAAATGAACCAAGATACCTAGAAGTGCACACAAAAATCATGTTTCAAAAGAGAAACTTATAACATCTGAGGAAAAAGTGACTTCAGAACATACCTGTATGATCCACAGTAAGCTGTTCTAAGAGCAACACAGCCTCTTTGTAGGTGGATGTTGGTAATTTCACATCCTCTGATGTTGTGTCAGATGAGTGAGTTAAATCAAGGTCATCAGTCACATCCATTTGTATGCTGACCTATAAACAATACAGTATTTGCTGTATACAACTGTGTAATATTACAGATGCATGAATTACTCATTCTTTCATTCACAGTCCATATCTGATTGATCCCAACTGAGTGATTAAAACCTGATAAAACTATTAATCAAGAAACAAATTTTACTGTACCTTGTTCTTTTCACTCGCTGTTTTTGCTGCAGGTCTGGAAAACAAATATATTTCAGTTCTGGAATGTTTATCTTGCATTAAGAACAGTATCTAAAGTTGTTCTGAAAATCTAATTTCAGTAGGGAATTAAAGTAAAATTTAATACAAGAGTTTTTTTAGAAGTAGGTGAATACTGGAAAAAATTATCATCTTTATTGGAAGATTATGTTTTTCACAAGATATTAAGCAAATAGGTGAAGTAACTGTTAACTCAAAGTGATAGGAATAATATAGCAACAGACATGGAGATATACAGATATCTAGTTATGTGCATTCCCTGTTTAATACTAGAGGTTTAGTTCTGTTCAGTATTTAAACTCTTCCACTTACAGGTCAAATTTTGGAGTAATTTGTAATTTTGGAGTCTCTAGTAATTAGGCTGACCAGAATGGAGTTATTTTCTTCAAAACAGCCCACACAATGCTGTCTGTTACTTTTCTGAACCAAACAATGTTGACTACACAGTAGTGTTTTAGCTATTGCTGAACAGTGCTTGTACCCTGTTGACAATTTCTGTTTCTCATTTTGCCCCCTACAGTTAAGTTTGATGTAAGCAAGAAGTCAAGAGGACATACAGCTGAAGAAAAAACATAAGAAAACTCAAACCCTAAGGTGCATGTAACGAAATAGCAACTTTGTTCTTGCATAAGTCCCTCCTCTCTCTTTTCAAAAATATATGTTTACATATACACTGACCTTGAGGTAATTTTTCAGCACTTGTGCACATTGCCTTTATAATGAACTTAGCTAAGATGTTCAAAGCACATAGAGCAAAAAAGATGTGTTTTGGAACACAAAAATATTGTCACAGGATGGAACAAAAATAACTGTGCACATCAGGTTTAAAAAAAAGTTACCTTTAGGTCAATTTTTATCATTAAGTAAGTTTTAGTTAAAACTTTCCTTATATTCAGTACCTTCCTTCCTCTTGAGATGTTTCACTGAAAGTGCTATCATCTGGTACTCGAAAATTATTCCCACTGGAAGAGCTCATCTGCTGATCAGCCTTCTGCTTTGAAGTCTGTCCTTTATTTTTCTTTGCAACATCATGATTCAAGGCAAATTCACTACATTAAACAGAAAAAAAAATTACCTACTGAGTAACAGAACAGAAAATGCTTATTTGACATGGACATAAGATGACGTCCAGAAACCACTGAGATGTAAAATATCTCTGATAAAACACAGCCTTAACTCCAAGGATTGTGGAGTATTTAAAAAACCTTGCCTTAGGAATAAGGGGGGAATGTGGAACCTGAACTAGATTCAGGCAGTATCTTATATCCACATTACAGGAAGTATTGAGAGCAGAGATTCCTTTAAATGACAGACAGAGAAACTCTCCTGCTTAGGATTTCACAGTACTATCAATCCTTCCTTCAAACCTTTAAGATTCATTTGGTAATATCTTTTCCCTCTTCCTAAAAAAAAAATTTTTAAAAAATTGTTTTTCTTAAATGTTTGTGAAGCAGTGGCCTACTCAGTACTGCTTTCAGCATCAAAGAAACTGCTTCAACTAGTACAATATTAGAAAACCTAAAAGATACTTAAGTACTTGAGTAATACTACAAATACGAATTAGAGATCATGTCTTCAGTTTCTACTTTCACTGGCATTTTAATAATTTCTGACCTCTCCTCAGGTGAAAAATTCTTGTTGACTTTTTCTTCTGTAGTGTTTTCATCTTCCATTTTCAAAGAGTCATTCTTCCTCAGTGTAAGCTTTTCTTTCATCTGCTGATTATTAATGTTGCCTGGTGGTGTATTTAATTTATCAACATTTTCCTCTTTAGCCACTGTCTGTGTATTGAAACATATTTCTTTGCTTTTTTCCTTCTCAACCTACAAAAAGAAATTTAAGTTTCAAGTATTAATCAGTCTTTCCATGAAAGAAAAACACAATATCTATGATTGAATAATTCAGAGTTTACCTCTGAAGAAGTGCAAAATGAAAAAAACATATAGACAAAAATTTTCACAAAAATTACATTACAAAATTTATTGTAATTGAAAGTACTTCAAATTCACTCATGAACCTGTGATGTAACAGAAACATAGTCTTTAGGAAGAAGAAAACAGTGTATCTTGAAACATGAACAACAAAAATGTAAAAGCATTACTGATGAATTAAACAGTTAGAAGGACTGCACAATGTTTGTTATAAAAAGAGAAATTAAAAAAATCAAATGGAAGTGTGCTTGCATACTGCTTCCTCCACGGAGGGTAGGCAGGGTAGCAGGGAAAAAGATTCTAAATCCACAAGTAGAAACAACTCCAATCACAGCAAACAGGAATTTAAGCGAAGGGCAATGAAGACACACCATGCAGAAATCACAGCAAACGACAACTTCAGTCAAGACCCTGTTCAGAAGCTATTTTCATTCTTTGTTTCAGAATCAAAACTGATTTAACTGTGTGCACTTCTTTTTATGTCAGTGAAGTGATAACTTCTTACACTTAAACTGAGTGCCACATACTGTTCAACTGGAACAACAGTGATTCTGTGTTTTCTGAAAAAGGGGAAAAGGCAACTCTCCACTGCTCTCTATGAATAAGTATTGTCTTTTCATTCAAACAACAACTAATTTGCACAAAGCATCTTCATTTAATGATGAATAGCTGAAGTGAACAGGACCATTGATATGGAGAAAGACTAAAGAATAATGAGCAGCACGTGAACTACCTCTTTTTGCAGCTGTATCTTCTCTTTCTCCAAAGCCAGGAATACTGTTTGCAGAATTCCTACCTTACTCTTAAATCTTTTCATATCTCGTTTTAGCTCTTCATCAAGACTTCCTTCCATCATGTCACCTGATTCCTGAGCACTAGTGAAAAGACTTTCAGTTCCTATTTCTCCTATATTACTTTTGATATGGCAGTCCTTGGGAACATCATCATTAAATCCAGAGTACTTTTTAAATTTCATTTCTGTTACAGAATGTGCACTTTCATCACTTGTACAAACAGATCTTATTTTAGGAAGAATATTAGAAATGTCACCCAAAATACTTGATTTTAAGCTATGTCTCAGGGAGTAAGCAGGACCTTCCTCTGCATTTTTACTCTTTCCATTATCATTCTCTTCTGTTTCCATAGTAAACATTTTCTTTTTCTCTCCTTTAGCTAGTGACACCTTTCTGTTATCTACATTGTTAATACCAGCTTCTTCATCTGTATTCCAGGTATCTTCTACATTTGTCTTTAAGCTCTTTTGATCAGGAAGAACACCACGACTTGGAAATGCAATTTCCATTTTGGGTATTTTTCCACCAACTGTAAGTTTAATACCTCCAGATTCACCTTGGCTTTCTAAATTATTACTTGATTCTGTCACAGGAGATGAAATAATGTGAGAACTCCTCAATTCTTCACCAAAGCCATCTTCTGGTATTTCTTCCACAAGGGAAGCAGTTTCCCCAGCTTCATTTTCACCAAACAACTGCTTCAACTCTGCTGTAATGTTTTTAAAATTTGTTTTCAATTCCCTTTTCTCATTTTCAACCCACATTTTTTCATATCTTTCTTCCCAAGGCTTTACATTTAACTCCTTGTCAGCACTGTGCAATTCCTCATTTTTTGTTAGGGCTTCCTGATGTGAAACTTCTGCTTTGTCAGTCTGATTTTCATGTGCTGTTTTCTCTATCAAGCTGGTAGTTTCTAAAATATATTTATCCTTAAGTATACAGGTACAGACAAAAAGATTACCAAGAAAAAGGAAGTTACAGTTAATCAAAGTAATTTCCATTGCAAACTCATCCTATCATGTAACAGAAATAACAGCATCAAGATATTTTGAAAGCAATTTTTATAAGATAAATCAAAGAATACGAAATTAAACATTAACTGACTCACCTTTTTCTTAAAAATAAAGGACTTACTAGCTACTAGGACTTATTAGAGACTACAGCTTTTCTAGGATTGAAGTTTTCTAGATGAGGGTTACTTTCACCTTTAGGCCTGCCTGCTTTTTGTAACCAGCGGCCGTTGTTGGAAAGCAATTTATTTTTTCATGTTTCATTGCTTTAATATCATTTTTCTTTGGAACTGCCCATGTTTCCTCACCTGGCTTTCTCCATACTGTCTGGCATTTTACAATTCCCTGCCAGCTAAGCTAAAAGAGTGTTAATGAACATGACAACCTTTTTATTGTCCACCACATGAAAAGCTGGGCCTATTTCTTCCCAAGGCACAGAAATGTTAAATTTCATTCCAAGATCCAAAGAAAAGCATTTATGAGGGAAAACTGTCCATTCCTTCCCTCATCCCAAAAGTCAGGAACCCAAAGTTATGTGAAAACCACACCATGCCCCCGTCTCCTCGTGTCCCTGAGCCCACACCCTGCTCCCCACAGGCTCCTTCCCCGCAGTCCTGCAGCCGCGGTCCCAGTGGGCTGAGACCATTCAACCCCTCCTTAGCCCTTCTCACTCCGCCAGAATTCCCTTGCAGAACAGGGAAGGAGCACCTCAGCCAGGCCCCCTCTGTCTCAGCCTCACCATTCCCCAAGTCTGCTGCCAAACACGACCACTGCCAGTAGGCCCAAGTTCCATGCTCTGCCTGTCAATATTCAGCATGTTCGTTTTCATCACACCTGGGTGTGGGGTAGAAGTAATTTGCTCCACTGTCCCTTGAGGTGCTACAGAAGACTCCAGACCCCTCTATCCAGCCCCCTCCCTCTCCTGTTGTAGGGCCAACACAAATAGGATGCCTGCCTTGTTCCTGTCTAATATGCCCTCTGTAAAAAACCTTTACAAACACTTAGTAACATGGCCAAACAAGTATGTATTTTGCAAAGACAGGGAAAGCATTGAGGTCACAAAATGCAATTTTTTTTGTTTCTTCTTCTGTTACAAAGTGGAAGACCAGGCATACTTAATCCAACAGATCAGCATACTATAGACAAATTTCCTTCTTTACTTGAATGTGCATTTTGCATAGAGAAAAAAAAGAATTTGACTGCACTGTTTCTCAGCACTGTGAAAAAAGAAAAACATGGAGCAAAGTCCATGTAGACCAGCTGGAAACAAATTAGTGCAACAAGAATCCAATATAACAATAGGGATTTTTCCCCACAAGGAGACAGCATCCCATTTTACTTCAAGCTGTTATACAACCTTTATCTACAGGATTCTCCAAATTATTCATTGACTGGTAAGTTTCCTTCACGTTACATGTGTATAATATATAATTCTTTGCTTTACAGTGTATAATAAAATTTACTGATTCAGACTCGTAATTCAAAATCTTTCGCGTTACGTACCCACACTCCATAGTTTTTAATGGCATCCTTATCATCTTCTTTTTCAGCTGCTGATGACATATGAAAAGTAGATCCCGAGTACTCACCTACAGAGAAAAAACTGTATTTTGATAACTAGCATGACCTAATAGTCCTTATTTCCATTTAGAGTGCATCGTGAAGCATATTTGTGAGAAAAACCTTAACACAAAATAATGCATCGCCTCCGATTTGTGATGAGCTATTATAGACAAAAATTACCATAAGAGATTGAAGATGTATTTGTGTACATTGCTTTCTTACAAGGCATTTAAAGGAAATTTGCTGAAAATTGCTACAAGTGGTCACAAATCAACCAGTCCTGTTTCTTAAAGGTGCATTATCTCAATCCTTCTCTTTGAAACGCTGTGTGTCATACAGTTACATGGCTCCAGCAACTGTAATTTCTCTATGTGCATATGTGCACTACAAAAAAAATCATGAAAAAAATCACAGCTTTGAAATATTTGAAGGCCCCAGCTATACTCTATCCATGAAACAAAATCTGTCTCTAGGTATGAATCTGGACTGAGTATTTCAAACTGCTACCTTATCTGTTGCAGAAGACACAGATGGAAACTGAAAGACTTGTATAATGCTGAGAAATAATCCATAATCCAAACACTTTGCTTATACTGTTGAAAACCAGATTCACACTTCCCTCTCAGAATTTCTATATAGTACGAGCAGGTCACAAACTTCTCAGATGTATTTACTCAGTCTGGCAGCCTACCCTGAATCTCTCTTACACAAGAGAACTGCACTCCAGATAATCCCAGACACAATGTAGAAGCAGCATCTCACTGCCATTGTTCTTGTGGAAGGCACACTGTATACTTTCAAGTGACAAGTTTTCACAAAGAAACAAGTCATAGCAACTCAACTGGGGAATCTAAAAACAAGAGATGTGGGCTTTTCGCCCTTGTCACTCTGCACCTCCTGTCTTGTTTCATAATGCCATGGATTCTACACAATAGCCTTTCTATACACAAAGTTCCACTGCTAAAGAGGGACACAATATCCTTAATACAAGAAAAATGAGCAAGACTGAGAAAAATAGGTAGGTATCATCACAAAAATACAAAAGGGCACAACCTCACTTGGCATTTTCTGCTTTGAGTGAGTACTTTTGCAAGCCTTCATTCCTTGAAGGGTTCTTAACATTTGATATACAAGCTCAGAGTTACAACTTTATGTCTGAACTGGAGTATGAGCTCCTCAGTCAGTCATAAAGGTCTCTAGAGGTCAATTCTGAACCGAAGTTACACAGTGTGAAGGAACAACCTTTTCCTTCCATCTCACTGCTGGGTAAAATTTCTGAGTTCTTTTGTAGATTTGATTGTTGGGTATTTCAGTACAAGGCATTACACAATGGTCATTAGTGGATTGACAGCCCTTATTTCACAGGGTTGTTATGATGATCTCTTGATAACTCTGATGCATTTCAAATAGTCTGATAAATACAAAAGACAATAATAACAGCAATAATTAGGGATTATCTAAGGATAATGTTCTATAAGGAACACAGGCTTTTTTTTCTTTTTCTTTGTTTTTCAACAAGAGCAGCTTTAGACTTTACTTATGCTTATAGATATCCCAATACCAAGCTGCTTGCTGGTGTAGATGAAGGCTCCAGCCAGCAGTAAAAACAGACAGATGTGCTGGTGGTCTAGGAACATTTGTAGGTAGCACACAGAAATTACTGCAGAGGGAATCCTAAGTTATCACTATCAAGACTGCTGTAATCAAAAGCAACCCAAACTCCCATTTAGTCTTGCCCATCAGAGAAGTTTTCAACAGCAGCTATGCTGAGTTTGAAGTCTCAGTCTTCAAGTAAGATTTTAGGCTCTTTGAAGACCATAACATCTATTTCACATAGTGTTTAATCAATCTTGAAATTTCTGTGTAACTTGCAGAGATAAAGGGAAAAGGCAGGAAAGACACAAAGCATCAACGTTCCTCCATCTTCAGGACTGCCTGAAAACGGGAGATGACAACATATATGCTGAAGGAAGCCAGCATCATGGAAGGGCAGACTTAGGAAGGAGCAAACATGTACAGGTGTATATTTCAGTAGTACTTCTGCTTCCAGAGCACCTTGTTAGAACCATTATTTTAAAATTAAGAAAAGAGTTGCAATTACAATGTGTATGTCCATGAAAGAACATGACAAAGAGATGGTTGTGAATACCTTCAATATCCTCGACATCTTCTAAATCAAATTCCTGCAATAGATCTGCAAAACATAAAGGAGATGCCTTATTAAATACTCCTAAAAGATTATGAAGCTAAACTAAGAACCACTTAAGGCAAATCTTACCTGATTTCTGCTGCCTGTTTTCAGGAGAAGCTTTGTTCATTTCCGAAGTAGATATGGGAGTCTTCAGCTATGAAAGACAATTCCATGATAAAACACCAAAATCAAAGTAGCTACAAACTATTTAATGAGCAGAATAAGTAGTCTGTCTGACATGAAAAGATGCTTACCTGTGAATTATTGGGTTTATCCAAAAAGCCTGAAAGTGAAAAATATTTTGGGAAATGTTATTTTTTAAAATTTTGGGTACCTTTTACTCTATTCAACATTAGTAGTTTCTACAACTAAATGTTAGTCACAAGCCTTATTTCATCAAGAGTACAATACTGAACATTGCATTTACCTTATCATGCAGCATCTGTCTTAGTATACAAGAAAAGAAAATCTTGAATTTAAAATATAATTATCACAGAACTAGGACAATACAGGTGAAGCAGTAAGGTCATGCTTGTTAACAGAACAAGATTAAAATATTTAGTCCTTTTGAAGAGCTGAATCCTGTTTTCTAAAAGGATTATTTCAAAAGTCAAAGCTGGTCTACTGTAATGATCATAACACAACACTATGACTGACTATGGCAACCACTGTCAGAACAAGAGGACAAGTCTCAAGCTGCATCAGATGAAATATAGGTTGGATATTAGGAAGAAATTTTTTACAGAGAGTGATAAAATATTGGAATGGACTGCCTGGGAAGGTGGTGGAGTCACCATCCCTGGATGTGTTCAAAGGAAGACTGGATATGGCATTTGATGCCATGGTTTAGTTAAGGTGTTTAGGCATGGGTTGGACTTGATGATCTTGAAGGTCTCTTCCAACCGAATCATTCTGTGATTCTGTGTGATTATTCTAGAAGCACTTAATATTGAGCATTTTGTTTTGCATTTATGGGACTAAGAAAGCATAGGTGCAGACAGAGAAACCTCATATATGTCTAACAAGGTAAAATCAAGGCAGTGTTCATCTGATTGTTGTGGTTTAGCTTGCAGGGGAACAACAGAAACAAATGTTGTCTGGCTTTAATCTACATTTAGAACATAGTTCCAAATATATTTTAGAATTTTGTCCAATATTAAATAATTTCCAAACCCACAAAATCCCACCTGTACTTCTCACATCCTCTGCTTAAGTCATCGTACGGTTGTATGTGACTAAATAAGTAAATGAAATAATACTTAGAATTATTAAGAATGGCTCCAGGGCAAAAATTTTATATTTAAATAATTTAAAAAAATATTTTATATTTAAAAAAAACCAAACCAGCATTAAAAAACAAACAGTATTCAAATTCAGTAAACCTCGTGGTTCAGCAGTGTGGAAAGACCTTAGAAAAATTACCATAACCACCTTTTACCATCTTTTCACACTGATCCTAAACTTGTCTTAGTAGAATTCTTGTCTAAGCAGAGTTCTGTGACAAATAGTTAACAACTACATTTGAAATTCCTGGAAGCTTGTAAAGTTTTGCTCAAGACACTCAAGAGACAGTGTCACAAACCACAGGCAGAAATCCTCTGCAAAAATTCCCGTACTTGTAGTCCTACTTCAGCTCCTAGGCAAAGCAGAACATAAAGCTATCAAAATGCTATCAAAAGTTAAGCTAGGGGTGACAAAAATGCTAAGCCAGATCATAGCTGTCTTCTGCTGCATTATCATCTAAGAATGTTAAATGTTGAGAAAGATCAGTCCTAACAGACATACACTGTCATTGCTATGAAACAAGAACCCGAACCAAAAAAACTAGATACTCACTGGAAGTAAAAAAAAGCAAAGAATTTTCTTTACAAACTGGCCAGCAAGTGCTGTGATTACTGGCATTAATTAACAAACAATAAGCACTTAATTGGTATGGTTTGCACTCACACCATGACAGCATTTCTGAGACAGACAGTGATAGAAGTTTACTTAAGCCTATAAATGCTTACAGACAAACATTAGCCCAGCAGGAAGTTACCATTGTCACTTTCCTCTGAAACAAACTGGGAGCATGCTCCATGTCTCTCTGCAGCTGGGAGCAGCACACCACATGGTATTTTTCTTGGCATTTCAGAATCTGCCTGTGTAACCTAAAACACATAAATGAAAAATGGTACAAATGCATTTTTGACTCATTTCTATACAAAAAGTTCATGCTAAACCAATTCATGTAGCACAGTATCAAGTACATTCTAGATACAAAAATGTTTTTTAAGGCCCTTGGCAAGAATGTATCAAAATATGGTATATTGGAAAATCACAGCAATTGTGTTTGTTTTCAGATCTTAAGCAAAAACTTCATACCACTAATCTGCCACACTGACAAACTCAACAACCAGAAAAAAGAATTAACGTGGTAACTCAAGATACAGGTTGTGAACCAACAGCTACATGTCTGCAGTCGTCCAACATTTGTACTGAATTTGTATATGACATCCAAGTTGGTACTGACACTCCCTAGGCAAATATCCTGTGGGAGTGAATGAACACAGTGATGCTCCAATTGCAAGAGCCATTTGGACTGAACAAAGATTAGCAAGGCAGAGCTCAAAACTACCTTAAAACTAACAATGTTTGATCCTTGTATTTTAAGAAGGGGATGGGAAGATTATTTTTTTCTCAAAAGAAGAATCAGAGGGACTTCGCTACAGACCTTGCTGATTGCCACATACAGAAACAAGGCCAGCATGTGCAGTGCCTCTGTTGAACATGATTTTAAAGAGGGCCAGAGTACACCTACAAAAGGTAGAGAGGATCTGTTCAGAAGCAGCTAGCCATCTAGCTTGTAGACCCCAAGGGCAACAGCTAACCAGGTCAGCAGACTAGGGCTGTATGGTGAAAACGCAACAATCCTGCCAGCCTCTGTGAAAAAGTCAGAATATTTTAAGCAGCAAGGAACTTCACTTTTTCTGGACTATACCAGAAACCAAACTCAAAGGTCAGTTGCTGTGACCCAAGCCATTAGCTCAACCTAAATTCATCCCAATCCTAACCAAGCAGCTGGCCTAGAGCAGAAGTATTTCAAGGGCCCCAAGTTACAAACATACAGCAAAAGGAAGAAAAGAGGAAATAAGTCTTATCAACAGTAGTGTCCTACTGACACTACCTACAGTAGTGTCCAAATAAAAAGGACGCTCTCAAGTGATTCTGGATCTTACTTCTACTTCCTGCATGGAAACCCTTGTGTCCTTTACAAAATGTACCTCGGAATCCCAGGGAGATTCAGCATCTTCCTCTTGCTCTGCTCCCACTGTTGGAAGGGCACCTACAAATAAGGTAAGAAGTGATATGCTTGAGTGTTTATACATCCAAAGATGCAGGTTCCATTGATGACAACAAACTAAGAAGCAAGTTTTGTTCAAGTGTTTCTTCCCACCCAGACACATCATGTTATCTTCTTTATACTTCCAACTCCTTTTGCTTCCTTTCTATCAGGAGATGGCTATGCACAACAGCTAACAAAGCTACAGGCAATATTCAACATGCTTGGGTAACATTCAGGAAGATATTCCAGTATCCTGTAGTTCTGCTGTATAAAGAGTTAAGGTCTCTCCACCCTACAGCTACAAATTTGGCATTTGCTATGACTTTCCACTGTACAGGGGGTACCACAGAAACACTATCCAAAACCTCCTCCCACTAACAAACACTAACAAAGTCACCAAGAAACAATGCTCCCTTTGTTGTGCTACTAGGAAAGATCTTCCCTGACAAAGCTGTTACCCGGCCCCTTCCCAGAAGCTAGACACCTAAGCATTGCCATTAGAGGCTCACACCTCAAACACTTGACCCAAACACACAAAAACCATTTCTGTCTTGGGAGGGTTAAATTCAAACGCCTTCCCTACAATTTTAAGACAATTTTAAGCTTCAGTCTCAGGGGGCTACTAGCCAGATTTTACTACTGTATTTCTATTTTAAGCTACTCCATTAGGAAAAACTAATTCAGGATTCACATAAAGAAGGGGGAAGGAGCTGGATGCCTGTGAGGGCACCCACACCAGAAGAGGCAACTGCTGGTTCCAATCTGAACTCTGACTACTTACTTATGCCAAATACACACTTATGATAAAACACATATAGGCAGATGAGCAGGTATAGGCACAACACTAGGATACAGCAGGTTCTGCCAGTGCCCCCTGCGCAGCATCTGAGCAGCAGTTACACATGCTCTAGTAACATCTACTACAACAAGCTACTCACTGGAGAAAGACAGTGGAAATAGTGCTTTGTCTTCCTACTGTCAGACCTCAGGTAAGTACCAAAGTGCTCTACTCTGACTAGGCTGGTAATGTTTTCAAGCACACACATGTGGTGAGAGAGAAACCTTCTGCATTTTAAAACTAGACAGGGTGAGGCACTAGAACAGCTTTCTCTCAGCTTGACTCAAATCCTTCCCAGGCTTCAGCCAAGAGCAATTACAGCCATTCAATGTGACAGTACTCGTCACAAAAGGGAATACTGTTGTCACTTAAGACATTCTAGTCCTCCTTCTCTTTGTCATCTCTACATTTTGTTCAGATCACTTCAGGGAGAACATAGCAACAAATCAAGAATGGCACTTGCTTCGTATCGCATTGCTTCATATACAATGATTTCAGTTTTTAAAGAATGATGCAATCTGCTTTCCTTCTCTGCCAGTGCCCACTGGGACTCACAGAAAAGAGAAAATTTTGCTATCATAGGAGTCAATCACCATTTTAGTTCATTTTCTATGCATTAATATTTGTAGAGGAAGAACGTGTGGGTCAGGATTTACAAAGTAATTTCTCTCACCAGAGTTGTCCTTTGAAGCTTTGTCGACTTCATGCCTATAATTACCAACAGAATTTTTCACATCCTCAACAACTGTAATTTGTAGCTTCTTGCCAGAACCCTCCTTCTCTCCATGTTCAGATGATTCTTCCTAAAAGAGATCAACCAAAACTGCTGAAAAGAAGAGTAACAAATATTATCTTTGCTGTTCCTCCATAAGCAGCTCCTCATGTCAGTCTAACTCCAGCTTCATTTAAGTTCCAACATTCTGGAGCATATTTCTTTTTTTTCTCTACTTTGCTCCACAGAAAATCATTCGTTTCCTGCTCTCAATCTTATACAAAATTATTTTTGTTTCCTCACTTCCAGCTATCACACCATGAATTTTCCTAAATGGTAGTAAAATTTCACGGATAAAAACTGTAACACAGAAATGAGAAAAATCTGATTCCAGAATCTACTGCCTATTCTTTTTCCATACTATATTAACATACCATAGCAAAGAAACTGTTTTCACTCCAAGTAAGACACTAACATCAAAAACAGATGATCAAAAGATGGATATATGTGAAAAATAAGTCTTAAGAGAAATCTAGTTTAGTATGTGTTCCTTACCTATCTGACTCTTAGAAAATACCCTTGTGAAAATACCCTTGTGATTGAATCATCCTTATATACTTACTTCGCTGCTTGAATGAAATGCTGCTCTCAAATTATCTTCTTGCTTATTTAAGTGCAAATTTTTACTTTCTTTTTTCAGTGCTTGACAGTCTTTATTATCTACTCCTTCATATTCCTCTTCTTCAGTATCTTCACCATCCACACGTTCAAGTATGACAGAGGTTGGTCTTTCAGGTCCCAGTTTTTTTTCTGCTAACCAAGGATTATTGCCATTTTCAAAGCCACCACTGAAGTTTGACCTTTTCTCCTTAACACCGCAACTATCTAAGAGAGGCTGAGGAATCTCTTTTTTCCAGTCTGTCACTTCAGAGTTCAGAAAACAGGAGTCAGCATTTCTGTGAAATTTCTCCTCAATCATGCTTTTTCTGCTCCTGGTTTCTTGCATATCTTGCAGATTATTTAGATTTTGAAAGACAGCTTGTTTTGGCACTGACTTGCAAGATACTTCATTATTCATCTTTGGAGACATTGCCATTTTATTTTCTTGAAACCTTTCACAAGACCCAGCTATGAAAGACACAGGAGTATCAACAGATTCCTCCACCTTTTCATCATGTTCTTTATTTATTTCATCATCATCACAGACATTGCCCGTTCCATATCGAGCATCCCCTTCACACTTTGCTTTACTGAAATACTCTAATTCCTGATTAATTTCCCCTTCAGGTTCTGTTTTCTCCTCTTCCAGTATTTCATTAGACTGAGTTTCTTCATCCTTCAGCTCTTCCTCCTCCTTTTCATCTTCAGTAAAATCTTCATCCTCATCATCCTCCTCCTCCTCTTCCTCCTCATAATCTTCATCACCATCTTCATTGTCATTTTCATCCTCTTCCTCCTCCTCTTCCTCCTCCAATTCTTCTTCATCCAGGTTGCTTGCAGCTGAGACATCATGATTAAACAATTCTTCACTGTCCCCTTTGTTCACATTTGCACCAGATGGGATTCTTTGTTTGAGACTTTTCTTTGGTGACTTAGGACTTTCAAGTCTAGAACCACCACCATCATCTTGAAGTACAAAAAAAAAACCAAAAACAAAACAACTTATGTAAACAGTAACAGGCATGTTATCAGATTAATTTACAAGAGAGGAGCCATTTGGGAATGTCTAGAAATTGAGAGGTTGGGCAGGACAGAGGATGAACTTGATAAAGGAAAGGGGCTTAAGAGAGGATTAATATCTTCATTTTAATGACTTATTTTATTCTGAATTATTAAGTGCCATGTTTACAAAATGCTACTTTTCTCATTTATTATTTAAAAGCTCTCCCCCCCCCCCCCAAAACTAACCAAAAAACCAACTTAGCAAGTCTACTTTATGTATCAGTGTATCATGCAACCTTTTGCAGATTAACTTACTGTTTTTCCTGAACTGCTGTGAAGCATTCATTAACAGTGTCAGGTTTGGTTTCTGCAGCTTCTGTAAATAAATATTTAAGATTTTTTTTTTAACAGTAACAACAACAAATCCTTTGTTCTCATCAAATCTTGAACAGTAAATAAAACCAGACTGTCCTTATGACAGTGCTGGCTCCATTCTATACTTTTAACTACACAAACACTCCTCTCATATCCAACTCAGTAAGTATTTCACACTGTGCAGGCACCCTTCTGCAAATTGTTTTCAAAAATGTTTATGTACCTAACCATTCTAAAAAGCTGCTTCTAATATCTATAATACGTAACAATACTTAAGTAAAATTCAATTATATTTAAAAGGGCATTTTCAGGATGCTTACTTGCAAATGTGCACAGGTAAGTAACTATTAAGATCCTCATACTTAATGTGTAAATTTAGTCCCTGCAAGTACACTTGAAAAATATCCCTAAATTTCAAAATCATGGCAGAAAAAAATGCATCATTTCTATTTAAATTAGTGTAAGAAAATAAAATCAAGTTAAAACTAAACATGCTTGCATCTCCAGCACTACAGAGTGGGTTGAACTACCACACTCAGGTTCTACATCACAGCACAATGCCAATGCAACAGAGTTGATGTTCCAGACATCACTCAGATGTTCATAATTCTACAGATCATTAGTAAAAGCAGTAAGCATGTGAGCTTGTATCTAACAAAAAGAGCATTAAAAGAAATGAGGAAAAACATGCAGTGTGAGATCCCATGCCAGTACTGAATGTCATCTTATAGAAGAAAATAGATGACCCATTCAACTAACTCATCTATTCATTCAGCACTCTTGAGGAACCTGCTGAGGAAAGGAGAACTAGGTGATGAGGATTTTTGTAGATCTTGATAAATAAATGTCCTTGATCACTTAGGAATCTATCCCCAAATTTACAGAAAACAATAACAATGATTGGACAAGAACAGGATAGGTTATAATAGTAACTTATAAATTTTTTAAGTCTGAAAACCTGACTCATATAAACAAGAAAAAATATAAAACTATGTGGTTATCTTGTCACCTACTACTTTTGGGCTTCAAATTACAAATCTACTGCACACTCTGTCACAGCTACAGGTCCTTTAGGAAAAACTCATAGCAGAAGGAAGGCTGGCATGCCAGAGATTACTTTAAAGAGAAAACAATATTGGTTGGAGCTGCAGTTTCTTTCAGTTCCAAAGAAAATTTGCCTTCAAACCCCTTATTTTTACAGGCTGTTTTTCCTGTAAATGCACCATACCTTGGGGGTAAAATCAAGTTCCTCTTCCTCAGAGGTATGCCAACTGTCATCGCTCCCCTCTTTCTCAGAGCTTCTTTAAAAGCAAAGCAAAATGAGTACTGTGGCTCTCAAGTCATTCCTCAGGTAAGTGTTATTATTTTTACAGTCTCACCTTATTGAGTCTCCTTGGGAGAAGTCATCGATTGCTGTTCAAACATTAATAAACATATTGAAATTAAATTTAGCATGCTAAAAATTAACCATTTAAAAATTAAGCATTTTACATGAGCAATTCTACACATCATTATAGAATAATGCTTTGGGTAGTAAACTCAGTACAAGGCAGCATAAATTACTGCATTTCCAAAACAAAACTGCATCTTCAAACAACACTGAATTAAACAAAACAAAAAAAAGAAAAAATAAAAAAAAGAGAAAACACACAAAAAAAAACCCCAAACAAACAAGAAAAACAACAACAAAAGAAAATGACCAGAGCTATATCTCTTCTGGAGTCTTATATCTAGAGGTTTAAAAAACATAGAAACACATCTAAACTAAACTAAAAAAAAAAAAAGCACAAACCTGTAGCATTAACATCCTATAATAGTAAACAATTAACAAAACAGTAGTGGTTTAACAAGATATTAAGAACTTCCAAAGTACTTATCTTACACACAAGTACACACCACATGCAGAGATTTATTATTTTATGCAGCATTATGTATAACATTATGCTATGTATTACACTATTTGCTGCTTTACCCAGTTACAGATTGTTTTGCAAAGGTAATGAAAATCAAAAAGCATAATCAAGCTTTAAAGCTGAAGTACAAGAATCACCAACACATCTGTAAACTGCATCAAAAAGGGTATTCAGCAGACAAAAGTGGCAAATCCAGGGCACTCTACAGCACTCTCCAAGCTTTCACTGGTGTTACAAACGTGACCTGCACGTAGGATAATAGGGTAAACCAGGTCAGAAGGAACCTCAGGAAGTCTTAGCCAGCCTTCTCAAAGCAGGCTCAGTTATGACGTCAGATAAGGTTGTTCAGGGCTTTATCCAGTCTGGTCTTAAACAATTCCAAGGAGGGAGACTGTACAACCTCTCTGTTTTACTGTTCCCACATCCAATTAGAACCAATGTTGTTGCCATTTATGCCTCTTATATCTCCATCTCCTGTCCATGTACCACTGGGAAGCACCTGGTTTTATCTTCTCACATATACTATAGAAGCTGCTGCTAGGTCCCCTGAAAATTCGCTTCTCTAGGCTGAAAAATTCCAGTTTCCTCAACCTGTCCTCAAAGGGCAAATATTCTTGTCCCTGACAAATCTGATGGCTTTCCACTGAACTTGCTCACTGTCCAAAGACAAATCTCTCTTGCACTGGAGGCTCAAATTACACCCAGAGCACTGGCATAATCCAGAGAGTGCCAAGTAGAGGTGGATAATCACTTTCCTCAATCTCCTGGCTATGCTGCTCTTAATACAACTCGGGACACTGTTGCCAGGGCACCCTGCTGCTGGCTCATTCTCAGCTCTGCCAAGACCCATCAGGCTTTCTCAGCAAGGCATCTCTCCTGCCAGGCAGTGCCAGCATGCTTTGTAGCAAGGGGTTGTTCTTTTCCGTGTGCAGATTTTGCATTTAGCCTGGCTGAATTTTGCTAGACAGACCTGAGAGTTCACTTACACAGTGTGTCAGAGTAAATGCCTCTGAATGACAGCACTACCCTGAAGGGCATCTACTGATCTCCTCCCAGCTTACGGCTATTTGCACACTCGTTGAGAGTGCAGTCCAGCACACCTCTGATCCACTAAAGAAACCTATCTCTAGGAATCCAGCCTCAAGAGTGCAAGAACCTCTCAATATCAACAGCTAAGATTAAATAAAAGGCCTCTTCTTTCGATTCCCAAAACAGAAGGGGAAAACAAACACAACATCCACACAGTAGCTATTTCAGCGTTCCTCAATTCTTGATAACTAATTCTTGTCGACTATCATAACAACCAATCCAAGGTTTTGGCAGAATCATTAAAGGGAAAATAAAACAAAGGCACATCATGCCTGAAGACATCTTCTCCACTATCATTAAACACAAAGAGAATGGAAATTGTCTGTTTTAAAGATAGAGCACATGTGGAAATTTTGATAAGTGCATCTCCTGATCTGCACTGGGCTTTTGGACAATGAAATAAAGTGTGCATGTCATGTAGAGAAAACCTAGAAGCTCAAACAAGGACAAGCTAACAGTTAAAATACCAACACAATCTCTAATTTTTACTGTTTCCTATTGCAAACACACAATATTTAAATAATATTAATTAGTTGTACACACCACAGTTTCCTGTTAACTCAGTACCAGCAGTCTAACCTACCTGCTGATTTCCCAAGCTGAATAAAAATATCTCCACCAGTATGGGGCAGTCAGTTATCACTCCTGATGGGTGACTTCAGTTATATTTTCAATTAGTACAGTTATAAGCAATCATAAAAGCTGAGTACGTTTTCTGGAATTTTGCTTCCAATGAATAGATTAACTCAGTTGGGTAGAGCATGGTGCTAATAATACCAAGTTTGTGGGTTGAATCCCTGTATGGGCCAGTCACTTAAAGAGCTGGACTTAATGAACTTTGTGGGTCCCTTCTAATTCTAAATATTCTCTCATTCTGTGAATAGTGATTTTAAGCATTGATCAAGAATGAGTCACATTGTCCTTTAGAAGGCAAGAGAGAAAGTTCATGAGATACCTGTCAGACAGAACTCTGATTACAGTAGAAATGAGGTCTAGAAAAGCACTCTCTGGAGATTGCTTGTTTCTACTTTAATTAAAGCCCATTTCCATGTCAGAGTAACAGAAAGTAAATAATTATTTTAATAAGCCTATCACCAATGACACAAAGCAAAGACTAAATTCAATAATAAAGAACCAAGGCAAAACATGCAAACAAACAATAAAACCACAAAACCTGCTCTCAAAATAAACCCAGTAGTTCATAAAACCAGTACCATCAAAATAGGGGCCTCCAGGATAATAACCATTATAGATGCGTTGATATTTGTATACTGTACAACAGGTTTCATATTTTAAATGCTACTGTATAAAATACCTTTCCTTGATTTTCCTGTTCTTGATGTCTGGTTAGGAGATTGTTGTATTCCTATATCCATTTAGGAAAAGGCATGGAAAGGACAGATGGAACAATGACATCAGAATAAACTGGAATTTCCAGAAACTTGGAAAACATATGCAGTACATCAAAACAGCTACAACAATGGGAGAACATACTGTGACTATCAGACTATTCTACAGTTGCTGGAAACAACCCAACCACAGTCTAAAGAACTCTGCTTTCAAGGGACAGTGTCAAACAGCAACTTAAGGTACTTTCTCCATGTAAAACATCCCTATTTCAGTATTTTGAAACACTGAAACATATTATCAGAAACATACTTTCCTGACAATTTTGTATTTCCCTCAACTCGACTACTTCTTGTCTAGCAGAGATGCACATTAAATTGCTTCATGGTTGTAGTGCCTTACACATACATCACACAAAATTCCCTATTCTGAGCATCTCAGAAATCCGTATGTGTCAAGAATCAAACTTCGGAGACTATGCAGAAGTTTCAAATCTTGGGTCCCTGTACTCAGGCCAGCATGAAACTTTGAGACATTATGTTATTTACACACACTCAAGTTACAGTTTTAGCATGTTTGTTATCCCTTGCTAAAAAAGGAACGCAGTAACTTGTTGCCTTAAGCCAGCTCATCTTAAAAGTTGTGTCAGTTGGTGCCTGATACAAACATAGGCCATTTCTACCTCTGTTTGAGTCCTGATTATATTCATTTGACCATGCTGAACCATTCACATACAGAAGCTAGGCCACCAGCCAGAACACAGATGTGATAAGAGGGCAGCATGTTCCCCCAAGGACTATAAAGCAGGCCACAACTGGACTGAAATGGGTGCATTGACTGGTGTATCATGTATGTGTGTTTGTGTGTGCACATATCTGTGTGTTGTGGAACACAAGTTCAGAATATAAATCACTATGCATCTGCTCTACCCATCCCACCTCATAACATTTTGTATTTCAAGGTTACAATTAATTCTGTTATTGCAGCTGACACCAAATTTCTTCATGATGTAATATTTTTCTCAGAGCAGAACAGAGACAACCTTCTATTGATTTTACCACATGGAACAAATGTGGCAAAATTACTTGTATCAAAAAAAGATACATTTAAAGAGTTAAGAAAGGACCTCAGGATGGTTTCTCATCCCTTCTACATTTCTCAGTTTTCTGAAGGGACAATATAGGACAGCTTTTACTGACCTTGGGAGATAGAAATCACTGAAGCACTTAATTCTTTTCAAAGAGCTCTGAGATGGAAACCCAACAGTTTCCATAGAGACCCAGGAACACAAAAGGAACAATACATCACACAGTAAATATTCAAATAAACAACAGCAAACTTGTAAAGTAGGCTGAATTGCTCATTAGAGTATTTTGAAAAATATTCAAGAAGTGCAAAGGCAGGAAAACAAAGACAACACTAAAGATCCCAGAAAAACTGTATAGAAGAGCAACAAAAATGAAAATAATTCCAAAATGGGTTTCTCTGGTCTCCTGAGATCATTCCACTTCTCCTCTAACAGAGGCTTCAAAGTCTGTTACTGCAGCATATCAGAAGGACTCTCATGATACAGGACCTGTACTTTTTGTGTACAAGCTAGAGACTGCACAATTAATGCAGGTAAATAGTCTCTTTATGTTACCAACCTCTCAAAGACGGTAACAAGTGTGCCCTGTGTGGGCAAAAGCAACATGTTCCTGATTAAACCACCTGTACCAAAACCTTGAAAAAAGAAAATATTCCTGCAATCTATCAAGAAACTTTCTAAATCTCTGACTAGGTCAAATCAAGTGCTCCGAAGTCAAAGCAACAAAGTCTGACTCTAAATTAAATTCCTGTATCTAGGAAAAGTCAGTGAGGAAAAATACCCCATATTTTGCTAATTTTTCTTGACATATTTAAAAATTGAGTAAAGAACTGTATTTAAAAGAATTATGAATTGCTTTTGAGAAGTGTCTTCTGCCCATTTACCACATAGCTCCGAAGTAACACCTTAAAACTTCAGAAAGAATAAAATCTCCCACTTTTAGGGCTTGAAATGTAAAGTACAAGACACACTATTTCATTTATACTAAGGTATTAATTTTCTAAGATTCCTCTAGGACTCTGAGCTCATAACTATAGACCGAATTTTTAAAACTCACTGAAGGAGTTAATTTTTTGATCTCAAGGCAATTTAATTGTTTTTCTGGATCACAAGGTAATAATTATTTTCTAAAAAAATTCATTAAAATTACTGAAAGTGGAAGAAAAGCATTATTATTATTGTAAATCAAACTACGCTCTAGCCAATAAAGCATTCACAGACACTGCAATGTTACTGCCAACAAAGTTCCAATATAATATTTGCTAATTATGTCTCTACAGCACCTATGTGGAAACGGTTATAACTGATTCTGAGAAACAGGATGTACAAAAAGGACCTTAGTGCAGATGGAACTATTAACATTAAAATGAAGACACAAACTCCATGAAAATCAACATGACACATACCTTTCCGTTAATTTTCTATGTTGCTTCCCAAGTACAGAAAGAGAAACAACTACACAGGTGGAACACACTGCTTTTGCAATTGCATTTTCACAATCTGAGTTGCCATCTCTAGGTAGAAGTAAACACTTGAAAAGGAAACTTTTGCCTAGTTTCTTCCCTATCCTCCTCCTCTCTCTCTCTCTCTCAAGGAAAACCCAGATAAGTGGACAGTCTGACAGACAGAAAATAACAGCCTAAGAAGTGAACACAGAATGCAAATCAAATGCTTTCACAGCCTGACAAGCAGCACTTCTATCAAATAAGCACATTCACAAAGCTTGTGCTACTCTATCTGATGCCTGTACTAAAGCCAATGGTGAACACAGTAAGTGCTAACAACACAAACCCACTAAGAAAAGCCACACTGATTCTCCTCATGAGCTACTCCATGATGAAAGGTCTTACCTCCTCTGTCCACAGCAGGTGCACCCAATGTAAAGCCAGCAGCTGCTGCCCCGTGTGGACTGCCAAGTGCAGTGATGCCTCGTGCACCACCACCTGCAGAAGCTTCTCCCGTGTTTTCCCAGTCTGCATATTCTGCCAGTTGTTTGCTAAGACTGTACAAAAAAAGAGACGAAATGCATTAGGTAAAAAATAATCCCATATCTACACATATCATTTAATAGAAGAGTTAACAGCCACTTCTTATCCAACCTATACTTATCCTATCTTTATCCTATCCATAGCTATATAGATTTATATACTCATATGCACTTACTGCATGACTATTACACACTTCAGTATTCACTACAGTCATGCTCACTCTACAGTCATATTCAAACCTACAAATGTATTAACTCCTGCTTGGTACCTGTCAAGTTTCACCTGTGGATAACTGCAGGATACAGACATATTTTAGAGTTTATATTGAGCAAATGTGAGCTCAGCAGTAAAACTTGAAATCTAACAGAGAACTCTGGCTAAAAATTTTCCTCCATTTCCAAGTTAACACTAGGCACTGGAATGATACATATCAGAAGACAGGAGGAAATGACCATAAGTTGTGCTGGGGAAGGGTAAACTGGATATTAGGAAAAATTACTTCAGTGCAAGGGTTGTCAGACATTAGAACAGACTGACCAGTGAAGCTGTTGAGTCACCAGCCCTGGAGGTATATGAGAGATGTTGCAGACTGGCACTTAGGGACATGGTTTAGTCGTGGGCTTGGCAGTGTTAGGTTGATTCTTAGAGGCCTTTTCCAATTTTAATGATTCTATGAAGACATCACTGAGCACATGCTCAACATACGTCTCAGCACACTATTAAACCTTGGTGCTGTTATCAAAAATCATCAAAAACCATACTGATAACTGTCAACTTACTCTAATGACACAGTTTTAAATTTACCTAGAATAGCCATGAATAACAGCATAATCCTCAGCTGTCCATCCATTAGTGTCTTTATGGGAAACATCAGCACCATACTGAAGAAGAACCTTTATCACATTAAGCTCTCCGCCAGAAGCAGCAGTCATAAGTGGGGTTCTGGAGGATCCAAGAAATATGGTATCAAATGGATTACTTTACAGTCACTGTGAATATTTTTGCTTCTGTTTGCCCTCAAAAAAGTAAACTCTCCATTACTTTAAAATGAACAAAAGAAAAAGCATTTTTCATTAAACAATAAAATGGGAGAGGGTCGCAAAACAATTAAATGTTTAATTTTAAAACAAACCTTCCACACAGACAACACTTAGAAACTCTACTACTATGCAGGAGATGGCTTTTCAATTTGAGGGAATGCCACTGAGCTAGTGGCAGGTTTCCTGCCAGAAAGGCCATCACAGACAATAACATTTTGCAGTCCTCAATGTGGAAAGCATTGAAGGAGATATGACAACAAGCCGCTGAGGTAAGACCATCTTTCACAGTCACACAGAAGTAACTGCTTCTGTGTGGCTCCTTGTTTTGTATTTTTTCAAACCTCATTCCCATGTCTCTCTCAAGCCAAGCTGAAGAATATTAAAAAGACCCATGTAAATTTTGACAGCCCCTCACCTTTCACATTGATCTCGAGCATGCACATCAGCTCCTTTTTTAAGGAGAAACTCCATCATTTCTTTATGATGTTCAGAGACAGCAAGAATAAGAGGGGTACATCCCTCCTGAAAGGGCAGATAAAGTTAAAAATCAAAGTTAAAACAAACAAACAAACAAACCTTTAAGAAAAATATGAATGCAACTCTTGTAAAGCACTTTATTAAAAAATATAAAAATTTACCTTATTTTGGGCATCAATATTGGCATCATGCTGAAGTAACAGCCCTGCTACAGTAGTATTACCAGACAGGACAGCCAGGTGAAGAGCAGTGTTGCCATCAGAATCTGCCAGATTTGGGTCAGCACCATGTTCTAGTAGAATAGCCACACATTTTTCTTGCTGGCACTGTACTGCCTGGAAACAAAACACAAAAAACTTCCAGCACTTATAGTTTCACTTTGTTCCAATTCCTCTATCTTCCCAATACTAGGAATTAAGAGCACCTTCAAAGATTGGCTAACATATGCCCATTCCACAACAATCACAATATGCATCATTTTACAAAGGTCTACATAAAGAATATTGAAAAATACATAATTTAGTTCAAAAGCAGTACCTCTTGCTTGTAAGAACATACCATAGTCCACGTACCTTCATCAGTGGAGATCTGTTACCATTGTCAAAAAGATCTAGCTTACACTTGTTTTCTACTAGAAATGTAACTACATCCACATGGCCGTTTGCACAAGCAAGATGCAGAGCTGTCCTAAAAATTAAATAAATTGAATTAGCACAGACAGGCATAATTTCAGGGTTTTTTTTTTTTTTTTTGATAAACAGATATGACGAAAGGTTCACTTTGCAAATCTCAAGCTTAAGAACCCACTCCATTGCCAGTACCAGTAGCTGCACACCAAATGCTTGGGACTTGCTAGGAAAAACCCTCCACAGTATCTGCTTAGTAAGTGGACATTTCCTTCACTGTAGAACAAAATCTGCAGAGACTCCTGTGCCCAGGTGTTGGGTATTGTTCTCTGTAGTGTGGGACTACACACATGGCACAGCAAGAGAGACCAAAGCTAAGGAATCTGAGGACTATGGCAAGTCTGTTTCTAAAATTTTTTTTGATCATTCATGGGCTAGAAGTGTATTGGAGATGTTAGAGATGGGTTGAATTCCAACAATATTAGAGCTTCCCCTCACTTTGAGAATTTTTCTTTTTTTCTCTAGCTTTTTTACTACTGAAGCAAAACCAAGAACACATTTGCACCAAAGTGCCTCTAACAACATGTAGCAAAACAGAGAGTAGAACAACCTGATCCTGACTACAGCAAAGTAGTTTTTGACTTTCCTATAATGTTTAACTATCATAGTCATAAAAAGCCTACTACAGATTAAGTCCTCTCCAAGGAGGCAATACTGTGTTTCCGCAATATATAACCAGCACAGGAAAACTGAACTTTTTTCTTTCAATTTAAAGCCTTGCCAGAAGGAAAAGCAGTCCTCCAAACCACAGCATCTTGGGTCTGATGTCAATTAACCAGTCTACTTGTACACAACAAAGACACAATCAATGACAAAGTCGTTACATGTGTTTTATCCTACAAATCTAGCAGGTGTTTTTAGGGCAATAAAACTAGACGAGCTCTATTGCTACCAGAAGTCCAGCCTCCTGGACAGCCAGCCTAGGAAGCTGAGCTACTCTGCTACAACCAGCCCTCTTTAGAACATCGCAATGGATTTGACTCTGAGCCTCTTCAGAAAAGGTGATTCCCCTTTGCTTATGATAGATCAGTAGGAACTATGCCGCAGCCCAGGGCTTCTCCTTAAGGTAGAACTGTTAAGTTCTTGCTGTGCTTGACTCAAACCCCCACACAACACCTGCCAGAAAGCAACAGCTTCTCCTGCAAGTCACTGACCAGATATTCCAGTCTAAGGTACTAACCAGCTGTACCAAAGCCTCAGAGCAAAAAACCAACTGCAACCTAAAACCACACTGAGGCTCAGGCTGCCACATCACACTCAAAAAAGGCAACTATGAGTGCAGCATCAATAAACAACATGTTTATTTTGCGTTACAAATCCTTCCTAACTGCAGTGCCCACCTTTCTTTAAGTTGCTCCCAGCTGAGACAGCACATCCTTCGGGCTCAGCTACTGAACCTGTACGCTGAGCCCTTAGAGATGCATAGAGATGGATGCGATTACACTCGGACTTCAAACCCTGGCTAGAGAATGGCCACAAGGCTCCTCTTGCAACTCTCCTTTGCCAGGCTAAGAGCCCGCTTCCACCCCTGCGCCCCTGGGCAAGGACACAGGAGCCCGGGAATGAGGGCACTGAGGAAGCCGGGTCAAAAACGGTAAGGCAACAGTTGGCCGAATTCAGGGGGTTTCTGGCAGCCCAAGCCTGCCTCCCACGGCCAGCCAAGGGCTGCGCCGCTCCGCTCCGCTCGTACGCCGGGGAGCCCCCGGGGGCTGCTCCAGCCGCGCCGGGGCTCCCGAGCCCGCCCGCGGCCGCGCCCTTACCGCTCCGCCTTGTCCCGCCCGTCGATGCTGCATTTCCTCAGCCCCTGCCGCACCTGCGCCAGGTCGCCGCTGGCGGCCGCGCGGTGCAGCTTGCCCAGGTCCTTCTGCCGGAGCTCGTAGGCACCGGCGGGGCAGGGAAGGGAGGCGCTGCCGGGGGGCGGCTGCCCCTTCCTCTTCCTCCCGAACCCGAAGATCCTCTTCATCCCGCAGCAGGAACGCAGGCACAGTCCCGTCTAAGGGAAGCGACGGCGGGGAGCACCAGCGGGCTGTACCGTGCCTCAGGCGGGGACAGGGGAGGAGAGCTCCCGGCAGCCAGCTCGGCTCGATGCGGCTCCTGCGGAGCGAACCTCGGGCGCGGCGGAACCGCAGGGCAGAGCCGGCAGAGCCCGCGGCCCCGGCAGCCCCGCTGCGCCGCCCCGCGAGCTCTGCGCAGGCGCGGCGGGCCCGCGCAGGCGCGGCCACGGGGGCGGGGCACTGGGGGCGGAATCGCTCTCGGGTGGAATTAATGTCCCGGGGCAGTCAGTGCTGCGTGCCTGCCGCTGCCAGGCTTGGGTGAATGGTGACGAGAACAGACAGCAAGGATTAATACAAGAGGAAGGGGGATGGAGCGGAGCTTCAGAAGTCATCTACTTACGTGCCTGACCAGATGCTGAGGAATGCGTCTGGTCCACGTAGCTGGGATGGCAGGCTGCCGATTGAGATGCAGGTTAAGCCTTGGGTGGGAGCCCGAGACAAGAGGCCGTGAACTGCAAACCTTCGGGATAGCCAGGGGCGAAAAGATGGGTGACACTAGCCAGGTGAACAGACTCTGGGAGACACAGGAGGAGCCTGGAATTGCCGACTTTTTGGGTAACACAGGAGATGAAGGGCGGTGATGCCAGCAAAGTCGTTGAACGTGGAGCGTGGGACAAGCGCCGAAGACTCGGGCGAAAGAGTGAGACTGGCTCAGGGGGCGACTGTGAGGCTGCAGAAGCCCATAGGGTCTTTATGTTGGTGCTTTACTCAGGGGCACCAGCTCGAGATGTTTCTGTGATACTGCACAGGAATAAATTACATTATGGAACGAGATATCTGAGATTCCGCTATGGGAAACCTGGTCTGACCGTGTGAGAGTCGGGGTGTGGGGAGCTGTGTCAAGCGAGGCGCCCTCGCCTCACTGGGGCCGCCCGCCGTGCCGGGGCTGCGCTTCCAGCACTGGAAGCCTTTGCCCCTGTGACACCTTCGGGGTATGTGACTGTAAGAGTTTTGTGGGAAGTTTCCCTAACACCCGTGGCAGACTCAGAAAGTTACCTTCTAGTAAATGGGGCTAAGTTGGCACTGACACAGAGGAATACAAACATGCAAACAGCCTGTATGAAAATGTAGTGCAGAAAGCAAAATATTTTGTAAGTTTGGAATAATTATTAATATTGTATGGCTACAGTGATGCCACTGGATAGTTCAGATACCATAAAATTTGGGGGTGATGCCATAGTACAGTATACCCTAGGGTATTTGGCTAATGGAACACCTTGCCAGAACACTTCTTCCTATCTTTAGAAACTACTTTTTGCGTATGAATTTCTGAAAAGCAGATGGCAAACAAAACCTAATTCAAATAGGAATGCATTTCACTATGATGAGCAGTAAATATATATATATATATATATATATATATATATATATCTTGCAACTGGACAGGAATATAGTATCACTTTTTAGGGAGGTGATTCAGCCCTTAGAAATATTTTCCTTCATCACTAAGAATGGTACATATATTAAGAACTTTATTTTCCTTTCCAGAATGAAGCTTCACAGCTTTATCAAATGTTCTTCTGGCAGTATTCTTTTGTACTGAGGTGGCTGTTGTACAGATACTTTCTTTAGTTGATTCTCAGTGTATTAGCAGTGTTCTGTTTTTTCAGACCTGATGTCTAGAAAGAAGAGCCAAAATAATAATAACAATAATTTTTAAAATATGGAAAAATACTGTTTTGCTGAAACCACAGCTAAGTAGATTCAAGTTGCAGAACCTAAATTTCTATGAGTATTAGGAAATGACTCTTAGTAACCATTTCGAGTGTCTCTGTAGTCAGTCTGACCATTTAATGGAAAAAAGGAGAGCAAAATGCATTTTTAACTGGATATATTTGTTTTCTTCCAGCCTTCTTAGAAGAAAGGCAAGGTTTTATTTACCAGATGGCAACAGGATAAACATGAGTCATCTCTATGCTCTTTAGGAGGAAGTATTTAATCTCAACTTTTCAAGTGGACACATGCTCAGCCACAAATAGTTTTGTTTTTACAGGTTACTCTCCAACTAAGACCAGGAGAGCCTAATTCTATGTCAAATATTTCTGAATGTTATCAATAAAAAACCCTGTGATTACGATGTCAGTTTCAGTTGGTGACTTTGATAGCTGAATGGGCTAAAATTTGGTTTCATGTTTTTGAAAATAAGGGGATGCTGATGGGGTCATAGAGTCATATGGGTACAACAGGAACTGTTCATTCCTTACTAGCTAAGAAAGATGCAAAAGAAATAGCTAGTCTCTGTCACTAAAGCAACTGTCAGCTGTTTATCAATACTACTTTTTTAATTGTGTTGGCTCAGGGTGGTGCTATTGAAGATATCAAAATGTATGTTTTTAGTTTTGATCCATTTCTATTTTAAATTTCATTTTTATAGTTCCTTTTTGGATTTAGGTTTGGTTTTTTTTTTGTTTTAATTTTGGTATTTCCTATTCTGTTGCTTTTCCTGTTCAGTGTTCTCTATGCTTATCTGTAGTTTTCTCAGTATCATCTAATAGCAGCTGTTACTTTTCCTGCCTGTGTGAAATGTTTCATTCCTGTTCCTGAATTCTTGTTTCATTACAAGACTTGTGTACCACAGGAAGATTTCCAAATAGGGCTTAAATGTGACTTAAGTGTTGCATAAGCACTGGTATTTGGATTAGTCTGCTATAGGTGCACCTTTCCTTCAACATGATTCACTGTAGCTGGATAATTTAGCTCACAGTCCTCGTACAGCTGAAGTATAAAATGGTAGTCTGAAATTCCCCTTTGCCAATATGGCTAATTCCCCTATTAGACACCAGGTGTTTTTTATCTACCAGGAAGTGTCAGTAAAGACTTGGGCTGATAACAATATGCTGCTAAGAATCTGGTTTAGTACACCTGCTTTGCAACTGCTGTATTTATAGAAGGAGTGGTATAGCTTAGAAAAACTGCCTGGGAAGATTGCATGTCTCAGTAATGCCAACTCTGAGGCTTTGAAAGGATGAGGTAGTTAGAACACATCCAGCAGACAGTGACTTGAGCAGCTTTTGCTGTAAGGGCAGAGCTGCAGCTGTGGGGGTGGTCTGGTGTGCCACCTCTGAGCTTCCAGAGTCATTGGATAGTTGCTGAGTCAAGTGGGGACAGTTTTACTTGCTCCCAGTCCAGTCTGATGCACCATATCCTATGCACATGGTAGGATTAACAGCTAACTTTCCATTCAGAATGTAGAGGGATTTATTTTGGCTTCCTCTAAGTGATGAACAAGAGATTTTATTTTCTTTTCAATACAGTAGAAGAGTTACTGTATGAGATTGGTGCTAACACCACCAAGGTTATGGGTTCAATCCTTTTATGGGCCATTCACTTAAGAGTTGGACTTGATGATCCATTCTTGTGGGTCCCTTCCAACTCAGAATCTTCTGTGATACTATGATTCGGAAGCAGCTTACTCATATATTCAGAACCCCACAAATTCACTGGCTCACACTTTCTGGGCTACCAATATACAGTTATTATGGGAATGATCTCTGTATTATTATGGAGTCAGGTAGGTCGCAATTGGATTTGTTAGGTTTCCTTCATTTTAGTTGAGAAAAATGCAAAATAAGACCTTTGTCTTCCTTCTCTTTAATAAACTACTTGGAAATTATAAAACATAAGAAAGGGAGAAATGTCTGCTGACAGTAGGACTACAGTGCATTGAGAACTTATTTCAATTCCCAAATGCTGTGGCTTAATCTCAGACCAAAACTGAGGTACTACACAGCTGCATGATCACTACCCCTTGCATACACAGCACCACCCCACCCTACCCCAGTGGGATGGGGAAGAGAATTAGAAAAAGTAACAAAAAAAAAATCCTGACTTGTGGGTTCAGATAAGAACAGTTTAATAATTGATACAAACAAAAAGGTAAGAATTGTAATTTCTAAAATTGGAGAAATTAAACCCATAAGGAAGAAGTGAGCCACAATACAGTTGCTCACCACACACTGATTGATGCCCATCATGTTTAACTTGACCCAGTTTCCATGGTGTGGAATATCCCTTTGGCCAGTTTGGGTAAGCTGTCCTAGCTATGTCTCCTCCCAGCTTTTTGTGCATCTCCTCGCTGGTTGAGACATGAGACATTGAAAACTCCCTGACTTCTGATAAGTACTGCTCAGCAACAGCCAAAACATCAGAGTGTTATTGTGCTGGTTAGGGCTGTGGTAGAGTTAATTTTCTTCACAGTCACTGGCATGGGACTGTGTTTTGGATTTGTTCTGAACACAATGATGGTAGCATAGAGGTGTTCTTGCTATTGTTGAGCAGTACTCTTGGGTCCCAAGAGTGCAATCCTGGGCCACCTGCTCTGGGATACCACAAAATGTCAGGTCCTGAGAGCACAGTCCTGGGCTGCCTACTCAGTTAGACGATATTTGGGATACCCTCGGCTAAATTAGGCAGAACAATGCCAAACAATCAAGTAGAAAATTTTATTCATGGCAGCAATGATGGCAAAACTAATTTTTCTTTCCAATCTTATTAATTCTGAAAAGTGCTGATTGTTCAGAATCCAACTGCATTAAGACTGTACATTCCTCTTCAGTGGAGAGTCTATCAGTGATTCCAGTAATGGCAGTGAAATAATTTGAGCTAAAATGCTTTGTAGGGTTAAACTTATGTTTGGGCTTAGTGCATCCACAGTGAGCTTAACACATCAATTATTCTGAGTCTGCAGTGCAAATATCAGCCCTGCCCAGAGCTGTGCTTGAGTACAGAGAATGTGTGAGAAAGAAATATTCTGATGGAGAGGTATGGGAGCCTTCATCCAGCAGTGAACAATTATAAAAATAAGAGAGTAGGCAGAAAGTTAATTATGATATTATTCACTTTGTGGTCTGATGAAATGTTTTGTTGTGCTTACAGTTTGTGCCAGCTGTCTTTTCAGATACTGATAAATTTGAGTCTGGAATAAGCTTAGACATGGTTTTCAACAGACCCTGAGGGAGAGAACCATGATTGTTCCCAGAAATGTCCCCCGAAAGCTTCAGTTGGTAAATGGTTTTTCCTTGGCCCTCACATACTGATTATTAACCTTTTTTTCAAGTTCAAATTAGTTTCAATTTCTTGAAAGACTGAGACTTTCTGAAATAATTATTCATACTTGTTTAAAATCAAACCAGCATCAGACTAAAAAGAAATCAGTGCTAAATCAAAACATATATGCAAGTGATTTGCTTATACTGCATAGTGCTTGTTTAAACTGCTAAGCAGCCAGATTTCATCAGCTTACATGGCATCACAGAGTTTTCTGCTGCTTTTTGCATCATTTGCCTTTACTTAGAGTTTACAGTACTGTTGCTCCTTAGCAGACGTCTTGTTCTCAGTTATGTGAAGAACTCATGCAATAAACTGTTTAATTAAATTTGGTAGCCTCCAAAGGGCATTTGGGATTTACAACCTATACATTCACTAATATAATTAATTTTCACATGGATCACCTGGAGAGGAGGCAGAACATTATTTTAATGCATTTTTTGCCAACTGTACTTTGGTGTATGTGTGGAGAACGATGTCTAAAATCCTAATGCCTGCCTTCATGAATTTGAGGAGATGAGGACTGGTTAGGTGGACTTCCATAGATACCTATGTCCCAGCCAGACCTGGGAATGGGTTTCTTCTCAACTTCCAGGTCTTGAACATGTATCTAAGCATGAAAATAACACTGGAAACATTCCAAACACATTAAGAGAAAGGAAGAGAAAGAACAAAGGGAACACTTTCGCTAAAACACATAACATGTGTGATGCAACATAATGAAGCTACTGTAAGAGGAAACATTTCTGACAGTTTTGTCAAGCTCAAGAATCCAGATCAGTCAATCTGCTGGTCAGAAAAAAATGAATGTGATTCTTACTCTAAGTGCAAAAGAGGCCAGCTATGCAGAAAAAAGCCAACAGATTCGCACTGTGCTTGACATACATTTAATATAGTTTATATTCGGACTGCAGTGAACAAGTTCTCACATCTGAACTGGGGAGAAGGGAAACCATAGATGCTATATAAAAGAAAAAAATGTTCAGAGCCTTTCCACAGCATTCATTCAAATCATGTAATCATTGGTTAAAACATCACGGTACTCCTCTATTGCTCTGCAGAGGGGATCCTGGTCCACAAGAAGGTTTTTGGAAGATCCAGTACATCCAGTTGCAAGTTCAGCAGTGGCTGGGGGGAAAAAAGATGAGATTCCTTATGTTACTTCTACAGCAGACAGGGAGAAATAAGGCACTGTAAGAAGATCTTACATAACTCGAGAGTCTGCAATCCTGAACAAGACTTTAAAATTTCCAAAGACACCTTACAGGGGACAAGCTGGGCAAATAACAAGAAACACATTTTGTGCACATTTGCATATCTGTCAACAGCATTTCTAAAGCTAGTGACAGAAATTCCAGAGGCTACATGATGGTAAAGGTACTACTGACTCCAAAGACGGTTCTAAGCACTACCACTTTATTTCAGTACAATCTTTTATACCTTTAATCTTTTATGCATTATACCTGTGTGCCCACTCTACCCTTTGGTGATTTGTCAGTACACAGCATTCCATGTCTCTTTGCCTTCGGTATTGTTCAACTGTCCTACACAGTTGAAGCCCATTATGGATAAGGCTCGGCCGCAACCCCATTCCCAATCACCACAAACTGTTCTTACACTGAACATCTTGCAGGATTCCACACAACTCCAGTGGCCCTTAGCAGTGCTTCTTAATGTAGCCCCTGCAGAGCTCTTCAACCTGAAGTCTTTGCTTTCCTTAAATGTTCAAAGCTGTGTGTTATTGGAACACTACAACTACACAGCTGCAGTCCCTGCAAAGCAGTGACTCTGGAGGACCAGCTATCATGAAGCAAGCGGATTTCCTCTTTGGGTGCCTGGCCTCAAGTTACAGAGTGTGTTTGAGGCTCCATGTTGCAAGCATTGAACTCATGTTTGCCTAAGCACTACTGAACGATCTCTTCCTAAAGAAATGTGGTCTTTTATCCCTGATCATGTTCTTCTTACTTGTTCAAAACAAGATTGACTGCAACACCTAAGCTACAAAGACAAGCCATGAATCATAGCAAGAAAAGTCAAGATCTAACAGCAGAGAATATGTACGGTATGGTTTAGTACTTAATGCAACCCATGAACAGGGAAGAAAGGGATGGCTGAAGTCTATAATGATCTATAAAAAATCTGGGGGCTTCTTTGATGGTTTTGCTGGAGATTAACTCTAGTGAATAGCAGCTTCATCTTAAGCCAAGTGTTTCAGTGTGGGGCAGTGGATGAATTTTCTTTCTGCTTGTTTTTTTCCTAGGTAAGTACATAACATTCTATGCAGTATTTTGGGAAGCAGGAATTTTTCACATTCAAGTCTAAACTGGAGAGCTTGCAGAACAAAATCTCTGTGCTTAGCAGAGTAAGTTGAAAATAATGGCTTGAAAGCTATCAAGACTGAGAAACAATCACCTTTTTCCTTAATAACACTCCAAATGTAATGACACATTACCTTCTTTCAGTTCCTTAGTGATTTTTTCATCCAGTTCCTGTTGTACCTAGAATTAGTCATCAAATATACAGTTAAGTCATAATATGACCCAAATGTAACTGCTAAAACTCCTAAAACATTCTTCGACCCCACAGACAATGTCATAAAACCTAAAAATATAATCCCAAATAGAGATGATGGCCTCTGATGGCCAAGAAGATGCTGAAGGCCCTGGACCACCTGAGCTATGTGGAAAGGCTGAGAGAGCTGTGACTGTTTCTTTCCTGGAGTAGACAAAACTCAGGCGACCTTGTCTGTGTGTATTAGCTACCAGGGGGATGGAGTAACAGAGATGGAGCCAAACTCTTTTCAGTGGTGTCAAAAGAACAACTCCCTCCAAGCCTCAAGTTTTTTCAAGCATGGACAGTAAAGTCCCGGGGAAAAGGGATCCCTCCAGAACATGAAATGAGATATGGGTAGTGGAAGAAAGCAGGAAATCTCAGGCCTAGACCAAAAGATGACCTAAACCAGGACTAATCATAAGCAAAGCCATAGTAGTTGAACTGTTTGAAGAAAGCACCTTCCCCAGTTTATGAAGCCTTCACAATGACCAGAAGGTCCACAGTACCGTTTGCAACATGTGCAGATGAATCAAGAGAAGAAAAAGTAAGTCTTGTAACCTTTTTATGATTCTCATCTCTGCGTGAGGAAAGAGAATAGGTGGAAATAAAGCAAACTCAGACAGTGTCTTCACTGTTCTCCTGGTCCCCAGCCCTGTGGAGAAGGTATTACAGATGACTAGCCCGAACATCCTGAGCAGGTACCTCTCACTGCTCAGCTCTTCAGGCAGTAACATACTTGGTCAGTTGCAGTGACCACCTCAGTAATTCTGTTTCAGGAGGTGATGTTGACTTAAATTGGACCCTCTAAGACTGCGTGAGATGATACTCAGGGTCTAGGAACTCAACTGCAGAGCAACTGCTCACACAACTGCTGTTGCTACCCAGAACTTTTTGTCTGTCAGAACAGGCAAGGACAGTAAAGAGCCTTCTCCTCTACTTTAACCAAATTCCATCAGAAGAGGTGAAATCCATACATACGGTATGTATGTAAGATGGCAATCTTACAGAAGCTGAATTACCACAGAAGCCATAACTTCACAAAGACATAAAGCACAGAACTACTCAGCAGCAAGTCAGTCTTTTACTCAACTAAAACCAGCAACTTCAAAGTGCCTCCAGTTTTAGGCCAATGTGAAGGCATCAGTAAGTTTGACTCAAAACCTAGCAGCATAAATAGACAAAACATTTGCAGTAGCACCCAAGGTTAAACAGTATGGGCTACAGACCTTATCACATATCTGGCTGCAGAGAAGAGAGAGATTTTTTTGATTAAGGATCTGAAGAAAGAAAAACAGCCTTAAGATCAAAGGTCTTCATTGAGACACAAGAACATAGCCTACATGGACATGAGGCAAGGAAAAAAAGCTCACAATAGAAAGTCCACTAAAATACAAATCAGAAAAAGAACAGAAGTTGAGAGAGAGCATAGGGAACTGACATTCCCTCTTTAACATTATGTAGGGAAACTGATTTCATAAATCCACACATTGGTTGCAGTTAGCAGAGTTCACTATTCTTTTCCATGTCAAGACACCAACATTCATTTGCAGCAGCTTTTGGCACAGCTGTTAGGATAGAAGCTTGACAGGTTGTAAATATAACAAGTGGCCTTGAGTCTCAAAATCTTCTTGCAATACTTGCAGCAGAGACATTCTCCACCTAAGGCCCCATCTTCCAAATTCTGGTACACAGATCAATAACAGTACTTCCTATGTATGACTCAGAGAGGGAAGAGAAGGTTTTAAGAGTTTAAAATTTTTACAACCCTAATGACCAAAAATATTCAGCCTTACAACATACAGCAGTGCACTGTTCTGAGGATTAGCAGTTGCTTTGGCCCATTAGACAATATGGCATGGAACAATAAATGTCTTCTAACTTCAGGCTAAAAGGGAACCTTGCATATGGCTACTCTTCAGCAGGATTCAAAATTGTATTTCAAAATGCTTACCTTGGCCACAAAGGCTGCAAACCTCTTTCTTGATGATATGATCTTCTCACATTGGTTTAGGAAGCTTCCTCCTAGACTGAGACTTCTGCTCAGTCCCGAATTGTTGCCAAGATGTCCCAGAGCAGTTGAATACAGAACTGGAGTTGCAGCCAGACCTCCACTGACAATGCTGCTTGTGATTAATGATTTGCTTTTATGGCGCTCCTGGAGAAGCTTAGTATTGGCTTCTTCAAGTCTCTCATTAGCTCTGAAACATTTGGAAACACACAAAAAGTTACCTTTGGTAGTAACACTTTCCCAAAGTTACTCGCCAGATCCTTAACTATTATTTAACTTCTGAGATAAGAGCCTCCAAAAGTAGTACATCATTTGACCTGAGCTTCTTTGGAGGGCCTGTTTCTAAGATGTCACACTTTGGACTGCTCAGCACGAGGGCTTCAAAGCCTTCTGCGAAAGCCATGTGTTTACATGGTTTACCTTGGGGAAGGTATATCACCTCTGAAACAACTCTGGGCTGAATCCCCCTTCCCTAGGAAAGCTCAAAGCTCAGAGCCACTGCTTAAACAGAAGCCAAAAAAGATAACTTCTATTTTTGCTTCACAGAATCCAAATCTGTACTCTAAGGACCTATTTATACTCAAAGAGTAATGGACATGAAATTAATCTTTTGTGTGGAATGCAGGATGAAGAGATTATAGAGACTGGTAAAAAAGCTGCCAGTTAAAAAATCATCACCTTGAAAAGTATCCTGTTCATGCCATAATGTTGCTACTGTGGTGTTGCTGTTGGAACACTAAAGAGAAATGAAGAGAAGGCTGATGACGGGGAAGGGTCTTTCACCATAATTATGCCATTTTATGCTTGCACACATGATGCTAAGCAGGTGGAGAGGAGTGATTTGGAAGGAAGATGCATGATGAAATAAGAGTCACTTTTAGTATCACTCCAAAAAATATGGACTTGCCTTTCCAGTTCTTTTGCTTGGCATTTGCTGATATTCACTTCCTTCAGATACAGCTCCTTGTACTTTTCCACTTCTGCCTGTGTACACTGTTTTTGAAAAGTAGTCTCTTGTTCAGTATCTTTCATCCTGTCCAATTTACATTCAAGGTCTCTAATTCTGTCTTTTAGCTGGTTGGTCAGTGTGTCATGATGACTGCTTCTGCTTTGTTTTATGAAGTCCTGAGTGGCTGCCTGTGCCTGAAAGAGACAGTGCACCTTCAACCACCACAAAGAAAAAGAGAACTCTCCCCACATGTCAGTTGCATGCATCCAAGTTCAAGAGCACAGCTTGGTTTACAGAGGCAGCTGTGCCTCCTCACTATCATCAGCAGTTAAGGCTGATGATACTGGAGAACCCTGGAGCTACTACCATAAGTCTGTTCACTCAGGACAAAAGCCCAGATTAATAGTACTGTTCAAATCTACTAATGAAAGGGCATGATCTCTGTAGGACAGGGCACAGAGAACAATCAAAGGCCACTTGCTATGAAAGCCAGGTAGGTCCTCAGCTGCTTTCTGAGGAGCCTCTATTCATCAGAATGCAGGAACTGAGTTCCCCTTGGCTCTCTGGGAAAACCACATTGCAAAATTTCCCTATAGAAATAAGTAACTAGCCTCAGCATTCATCAATAAGGAAATGTATGAGCAGCTTACAGAGGTAGTGGCTTGCAGGTCTCTCTGCAGGGCATCAATCCTGTCGCTTTGTTGCTGGACAGTGCCTTCCAAAACGGTATTTTCAAATCCAAGGCTTAAAAAGAAATAGAGGTCTTACTATAAAAATCTGCCCAAGCAACAATTACAAAAGAACAGAGTAAAATATTGAAAACCAAGAGAATCATTCAGAATGATAATGATTTGCTCTGATGCAACAAGGGCTCTATTCTGTGGTTTTTAACCAGCTTCTGCAAGCAACAGACACTTTGTCCCACGGTGCTGTTCTCTTACCGTTGCACATGTTCTTCAAGTTGTTTCACAGTCTCCAAATATGCTGACAGCTGGTCCTGCAGTTTCAGGGCAGAAGCTGCTGTTTCTCTTTCCTTCTCATCCAATGTAGCCAT